>JAJJWW010017436.1:0-523918 GCA_023531295.1 Papaver armeniacum
GTGCAAAGATGTCCTGCGATTTTGTCGCAATTACAAGGGGTAGCGAAATAAGACCTTTAACTAGGAAGGCAAAATAAGACTACATAAGAGAATCAGAAATAATGAAATCTTGGGAAAAACCAAGAAATATCTAATCGCGAAAATTCAAAAACAGATGCGAAATTGAGGCATAAATACATGTTGATATTCAAAAGTGACTTGCTTAATCTTTCATTTGGATACAAATAACATAGGCAAGTATGTGAATGAACAGAATAAGAACATGTTATTTGTCTCCATATGATAGATTTACGCACGCATGAAATGAAAGATTAATAGTTATATATTGATTAACCGTATTGCAAAAAAGAATTGCTTTTTTAATATGTGCAGGAAGAAACAAAAGATTGAAGAAAAAAGGTAGAACTTGCATTTGAAGATTGAAGAAATTCACAGCAAAAGATTACAAAGATAGGAGATTAAAGTACGAATGTACAGATATTACAAAAAGAGAAAGAAGGAAACAGAACTATTTCATGTTTGATTCTTCTTCTTCTTCATCTTCATCAAATCCTTCTTCTTCTTCACCTTCATCAGATTTCTCTTCTTCACTAGCATCACTTTCAGAGATATCCAGAGGGGGTACATTCTTTGGAATTTCTTCTGAGAGGCAAGGGTATTTGGAATGAAGGATGTTATTGTCATCGCAGACCTTCTTAATAGTTTGATTGCGAAAAAGAATAGCGTCATTCTTAAAATTCGCAACAGTAATCTTTAATTGACTCTTCAGTCTAGAACATTTATCATTGCGAGAAGAAAGATCCTTTGCGAGTTGCTCCTTTTCAGACTCAAGTTCTTAAATTCTTTTGTGAAATCTCTCTTCAGCTCCCGCGAACATATAACAATGAATCAGCAACTTGATGATAGTTTATAAAGAACAAACAATTAATAAAGAAGAACAATTAACCACCTTCTATGTCAGAAATCATATCCCTAACCAAGGCCGTGTGCTCAGCTTGAAGACTAACATTTACACCTAGATTATTTCTGGCGTCATCTAGAACTTTCGCAGCCCAAGCGAATTCATCATCATTATTTATGAGAAGAAAGGAGCGAATTTTATTCTCTCTTTCGCTAAGTACACATTTTTGCGGTTAGATTCATCTCGTTCAATTTGAACCTCAAGAAGAGTTTTTTGAATTTCGCTAATGTTTGAGCACCTTGTCTAGTGATGCGATCTTTATCATCCATGAGATCGCTGATCTTGGTTCTTATAATATTAATTTCCTCTTTAGAATTAAGATATAAACGCTTAAATTTGTTGGCTAAACCCAAGCTGGATCTATGGTCAATCTTTAAGAGGCAAAGTTTGGATCTGAGTTCATTTATGGGAAGAGATTTAATCTTGTCATTTGAAAAACTATTCAAAGAATTATTAAGATGTTCAAGAAGGGTATTATTATCCATAGAATTGGGGAATGAGTGAAGGAGAATGGCTTCATCAGAAAGATCATAGACGTCTGCGAAAATGATAAATTAGATGAGGGAGGATAATAAGAAAACAAAATAAAGGAAAAGAGAAAAATTTCATACCATAAAGTTGCTTATTGGCATCTTGAAGACTAGATATTTTGTCCTTTTGAGTAGAAGAATCAGCTTCTAATTGTTTGTTCTTTTCACGAAGAGCAACAGCTTCAGCCTCTAATTCTTCATTTCTCTTGCGAAGTTGAAGATTCTTCTTTTCAAGAATCCCACGTCTTTTTTCCAAATCTGAGGCAACAGCGAAAGAAGCCTTCCCAGTCTGCGAAGGAAAATGAAGAAATTGTCAAGATATAGTATAACTTTAAACAATAATTATGAAGAAATAGAGAAACGAAGGCATACCAAGATACCAAGTGAATTCAGAAAGTTAGGAGTCACCGATCTAGAGACTCCATGAAGAGAATCATCACCATCCAGTAAAGGGGCATCACATATATTCGCAAGAGCTTTGCATGTGCTAGTGAGATGATCATCCCTAATCCCTTGCATGGAGTCAGAGAAGATGCTAGACAGTTGTGCCATAAAATATTCAGGTGGAAAATATTCCCTTGCGAAAGAAGTATCAACATCATCATTATCATCATCATCAGAGCTTTCGCCAGACTGAAGATTTGAAGGAGAGGGAGAGTGAACTTTTCGCTTCTTTGAAGGTGGGGCAGCGGACTTCTCCTTGCGAAGAGAACCTTTACCCTTGCCTTTGGTCTTCGCAACCTTAGACCCTTCTTCTTCAACAACTACAACACCAACCTTCGCACACGAATGAAGATAAGAAACAGAGGCAACAATATTGTTAAAAATAATAAAAGAAAGTATTTCTTACTTCATCCGTGATCGAACCAAGAGCTGCTAGGGTGCTTGCCTTCTTAGTCCTTTTGTAGCTTCTTCTTAGCTTGTTAACCTGAAATTTTCGCAAGATTAATAGGTATAAAGAGGAATGAAGACTATACACTGAGCGAAATTTAAGAAATATACCTCTTTCTCTTTCTCAGGCCAATTAAATACCCAAGGTTGATAAGCATCGAGATTCGCAGGAAGCACATTTGAACCAGAAATATAAGGCCCCTTCAAAACTAGTGGAAAAACACACCATCTGTCATCTTTAGAGTGACGAGGAGTATTATTCTTGCCAGAATGCCAATCAATATCTTAGATAAGTACTTTATCATCAACAATGTTATATTTTCTCTTCAAGCGGACACCCCAGTGAGTACTATCTTTCTTCATGGGTATTAATTCATAATTTTCAAAGAAGCTCTCTACTGTATATTTTTCAGCGAATATTTCCAAATACTTAAAATTTGGATCCCTAGCTTCTTTTTGATAAAGAGACCCTTTAACAGCACCACAGTTAGCGAATTCAAGGATTAAACGAATGCAGTCCCCACTCAATTGGTAGATGGCTCGCGAGAAGTTCGCATGAGCAAGAATTTCGTAAAACAAAGGAAGGTTAGGATCATAGAGAGGAATGGGAAGGCCAGCGAGAATCTGACCAAGCGAAACTATGATTTCTTTATCATCACAATGATGATCAGAAAACAGTTTAGCAGAAAGAATGGATTTAGCTCCTTGATCGGGAATGGTGGTTAATGTAAAACCCTTCTCTTTGAGATCTTTCTGAATTCCTTCAAGAGATTTTTTTCATATTTACGACCAACTGGAGGCATTTGAAGTATGGGAATGAATAAAAAATTAAATTTCAAAAGAAGTAGAAACAAGAAAATTTACAGCAGCAGGAGCGGAATTTATGGAGAAACGGTGAAGAAAAGTTGCAGAAAAGATAAGAAGGAAAGTGAAAAAAAAGAAGAGAAGAATGAGAAAAATATATAGAGAGAGAAGAATTCTCGAGAAGATAAGCACATTTAATGCGAAGAGTAGACGTGAATGGTTGAGAAACAATGGTTGAAAAAGACGTGTCAAGAAATGGATGGAAGAAGAGATACGCGTAATAAATTCTGCGTAAAAGTACAGAATCATGTCAATACAAAAGAATATGGAAAATTGACGGCTGCGACATTTTGAAGCACTAATTCTCATGACATTCTCTCCTTCGCAGAGAAGACATGAGAAGAGGCAAGATGTAGGATCAGAATATCGCAACATCAATACCTTTGCAAAATCTTTATACAACACACTTTGCGAAGATATCGCAGATCAGTTACGTAAATGACGCAACAGATGACGACAGCCTAAACACGAGAAAGATGTGGAGACCTAGTGAGATTTAGGAGTGTTGAGAAATTTAACATTTATATACTTGCGAGAATATCGCAAGTCAGATCCAAAAATAAAGGACATCTTAGCTGTTACCCATTATGTAATGTCCTATATAAAGAGCCGAACAGGCTTAAGGTGGGGAGAGATCTTTTTAGAGTGGAGATAAAGTTTTGGAGAGAGAGAAAGTCTAGAACATTATTTGCATTCTTGATTTCATTTCCTCCTTGTAAAATTCCTAAACTCAATTAATAAAAAGTGTGATTGTTGATCTTAAAGATGTGTTGATTATTATGAATTCTTGTGAGGGATGTATTGTGGGATTTCCTGCAACTACAAACTATAGATTTAGTTGCTTGGTCTCAACTATACGAAGTTGGTTTAGATTTTGTATAGCGGCTTAATCCTTAGAGTATTCAATTCTGGACAAGGTCCCGGGGTTTTTCTGCATTTGCGGTTTCCTCATTAACAAAATCTTGCTGTGTCTTTTACTTTTCTATTTCCGCAATTATAATTGTTTTTATTATAATTAGAAGTAAAATACACAAACGTTAATTCATAATTACTTGATAGCAATCCTATTGTGTTTGGTTAAGTCCGAACCTATTATCAAGTAATCATACTTCGTTGTTGTATTGTCTCGATCTTGTATCCGTAGACGATCACACGAAGTGTGTACCGATTAGTTGTATTGTCTCGACTCAGTCCATAGACAATCACTTTCGGATAAAGGACTTATAGGTGGAAAAGTTTTAGATTGAGGTATATTTGGGTACCCTCGTCTTTTCAATTTCCCTTTTTATTCATAAAACAAGTTCATGAATGTACTTCCTTTAAACAAATGTAAACATTGTTTCCTAGGATGAAATCTTCACCTTTACCCATACACATAATCACAATAGCATTCATACGATTATGTCGATGTCTTATATACGAAGTTCAAAAGATAAGCGTTATACTTAGAATTATATTCCTTAACACTATGATCATGTGATCATGTCCTACTACTAGAGTATAATCATTGACAACTTCGCAGTTATGTTTTCAATATAGAACGACTTGAAAGATACGTTAGGAATGAAACAGTTCAAGTCAAAATATTACTAACCTCAAGAGGAAGGATGATGTTGTCGTTGTAGCTTGTTACTTCTTCACATTCTTCAAGTAATACTTGTATGTCTCATAATCCTATACTTTCTAGTCTAACCTATACGAAGTTGTCTATAGTACATAATCAAGCGACTCTTTAAATGAGTTTTGATTCACTAAAATATGACAACCAAACTTGACACACCAACGCTTGGTGGGTTCAACCGCGCTATGCTCTAACAAAATTGAATCACACTCACACACACACATCCATACACACATAATGGAATAAACATCAATTGTACCAAATTTTGTTAAGCAAAAGCAAAATATATGCAATAAAATCAGGCTTTTCTTAAACAAGAAAACGATTAACTAACAAATTCGTTACCTCAGATTCTGCATCCTCTTCTCCCTAGAAAGATATATCATTAAGCGCAAGATCAAGTTAGAACTCTCCCCCATTGTGTTGTCATCCTCTCGCAAGAACAAAAGAACAACCACAAGCAGCAACCTTTACCAGAGAAAGGTTGAATAGGTTTTAACTAATGCGTGCCAATAGCAAAAGTTGAAAACCCGAAACACATATGTTTATGTTAAACACAACTCATGTAAACACAAATTGATTTAACACATTGTGACTTTTTACATATGAGTCTCAATCGAAACACCTTATGATCCTTTGATAAAGCCTACTAACATGGGCTATAACTTAATCCCGCTAAATCAAAAAGCCACACAAACCATAAGGGTTCACACATATGAGATCGAATATTAAGGTTAAGAAAACCGAAATCAAACATCCCATAAACACATAGCAATAATATAAAGCATTCAAGCACAGGCTATGTAATCGGAAAAACTATCACAAGAAAAATTATAAAATACTAATTTTATTCATCAGCAATAGACCTTATACAATAATTTAAATAATAAAAAACTGATGTTTATTTTGTTGGAGTATAAGATTCTAATTTTTACTCCTTTAGAGTTTCCTCTGATATTTTTGAAGCTGGATCAGAAGATTTCACAGGGTTCCAATCATCTTCTATGATTACTAATCTTGATTCAAGACTAATAACATTGTCATTGACTTCCTTTACCTCCTTTCTCAAATCCTTTTCCATTCCCCTTACTTCACATAAAATCAGATCTAATTTTAGTGAAAGATTCTTGAGAAGATTATCATTAAGAGATGTGATATCTTCATTAGGAACATCTTGATGAAGCTCTAGAGATGATTCTAAATTACCATCTAAAGATTCGAGACGAAGTTTCTTGTTATGAAACAATATGGTCCAGACTTTTTCAGTTTTGCGAGAGTTGCAGCTAGAGGTAGACATTCTGTCAGATCTCTATAAAATGAAATAAGAGGAGGTATTTTCACACTCTTCGTGGGAACGAACCGTATTTGCCATTGTCTCCATTTTTGACACTGTGCGCTTGCGGTATTACAAGAAGTCGGTTTTCCGACCCATCAAATTCTAGCTCTCGAGTGTAGTAGGGTAAAAACTGATTCTGCTGAAAATGGTAAATTGGGTGTGCCGCCGAGAAACGAATCTAAACCCTAAACAAATGTACTGCACAAGAATACTTTAGATTCGAGAGATCAATTTGTACAATTCTGGCCTAAACCAAGAAATGGTCGTTCCAGTCTTGCTTCGATCACAAAATGGAGGAGAAGGTTGATCTTAGGGAGGGAAGCAAAGAAGGTGTTGAGATCAGAATGGTGAACTATGAATGTGTGGTTGCTTTATGACTTGTATCAGAATGTAGAACTTGCTTGTGGAATGTAAGCTATCAGTTCTTGGTGTTTTCTGGATACTTGCGTTAATCAAAACTTGTTTTTTTGAAATTGATTGAAAATCTATTTATATACGTCATAGTCGAACACACATTGATCTCATAGGAAATGGAAGTAGTTGAGTAATTGAGAAGTAGGGATCGTGTAAAATGGAGAAAACCATGTCCCTTAGGGTGAGCAACGGATAAAATCCATGAATTTGATGTCACTCATGTCCTTTTCATCTAAATCTGGTGTTATATTTCCGTCCGTGTGTGGTCCATCACTCGCGGATGGATGGATTGGTTGTGAGTAGGGGTGGCAATGGGCCGGTATGGGCCAGATGTTACGTCATCCGCGTCTAATCCAATCCATTACAAATTTCAAATTTAGCATCCGCATCCAATCCAATATTCAATGGATGCACGGATGAGCGGATAGGGTACGAATAATCCAATATTCATGGACAACACTCCAAGCAAACACATTAAGAAATCCTAAACTATCTATGTATTTTCTAAGAACTCTATAGATGCCCTTAATCTAATGGGTATGGATGTCCAACGGATTTTCAAGGTTGCATCCGGGCCCAATCCGTATTTCATTGGGTTTCAAAAATCTCATCCGCGTCCAACCCATTAGTGAACGGTCCGAGCATCCATCCGGAAAAAAAAACACGGTTGGTCCTGGATAAATCCACAGATTACGGGCCAAATACTCACCCCTAGTTGCAGGCAGATCCACGGATCTCTATCATAATTTTTATTTAAGAAAGATGAAAGCAAGATTGGAAAAAAAAAAAAAAAAAACATAGTTTAGTTAGTGATACATAACATCTTAAATCATTCTTAGATAAATATCCTTATATGTTTATCTGAACCATCTCCGCTAGTTTTACTAGGAACGTGTAAACCTAAAACTTTCCACAAATGAACAATACGAAACACGTATACTACTGTTTACTGGGCATAAATTAGTAAACTTACCCCCATACCTTATATAACCTAGCGGGTGCGAATGTTCAATAGATTTTTAGACTTGCACTTACTCCCGATCCGATATTTAGTGGGTTTTTAAGAACGCACCCATATCCAACCCATCCATAAGCGGGTTGAGTTTCCACCCGCCATATTACGGGTGGTTGGACCACCCATGCTCACCCCTTTTAACTGCCTTCAAAACCATGTATATTAATGGGTTTGGGACTCTGGGGGATTTTGTGGTGTGACATCTGTATAATATGTTTTATTCGGCCTGAGGTTTGGAGGTCAGCAGTAGTGTACTACAATTAAGGGTGAGCTTTGGGCCCGAAATCCGCGGATTTAATCCGGACCAACCGCAATTTTGCAGATGGGTACCCAAACCGTTCATTAATGGTTGGATGCGGCTGCAATTTCTGAAATCCAATGGATTTTGGATTGGGTGCGGGTGCACTCTTAAAAATCCGTTGGACATCCAAACCCACTAGATTAAAGATATTTATAGTATTTTTATAAAATATGAGATTAGTTTAGTATTTTTAATAGTTCACTATATAACAAACTTACCTCGCCATCATTTTCTTCCATCAAGCATTCAGGGCTTGAGATTAAGATCCAATTTTAAGTTTTTTTTTTTTCTTTTCTTGATTTGTCATTTATTCAAGTCATTTTTGTTACTTTTTTTTTTTCCAATTTAAAGTTTCAATTATAAAACAAATCAATTGAATTATTCGCATCCAATCCATCCATCTGTACATCTATTAGATGCAAATCTGCTGGATGTTAGATTGGCTACGGATGCCAAATTTGAAATCCGTGATGAATTTGATTGGATGCGGATCAGGTAAAAACCGGCCCATGCTCACCCAATGCTTGCCACTTTCCCCCGTTGGTACTAGGAAAGCTGGGGTAACATACACGCAAGGCGTACGTTAGTAAATCGGTGTTGCCTATTTCTGGCTAGGGTTTAAGGAGCAACTGTCCTTGTAATTTAGGCGCGATATAAGAATTTTATTGTTGCCATATTTTGAGTTTTGGAGTTTTAGCAACCTAAAGGCAGCCTTTGTGAGGAGCTCTAACTCGCTTCTCATAAAACCTAATCTATCTATCAAAAAAATTGTAAGACCAGAAAAACACAGATAGATATATATGGGTGATGAAGTAGGAGGAGGTGAAGAGAAGAAGCAAAACTCAAACACTACTATGTCTACTGATCCCAATGATTATACCATAATCAAAGAAGGAGAAGCTGAGATTCTTATGCATGCCAATAATGAAGTCTTTTATAATAAAACCCAGGTATTGATTTTCATGGGTTTTCTATGTTTTTCCCTAATTCATTAGAAACTGTGCGTATTAAATAATCTAGGGTTTAGAAAAAACATAATCTTTTTTTGTGCTTGAGTAAAAAAAGGAATGATTTGTATGAGCTAAACATAATCTTTATTAGTTGCTTAAGTGGATTGATTAAAGCCGTTCGACCAATTCAGGTATTTTGATTGACATGGAATGTTGTTGTATGAGTAATGATTTCAATGAGAATATCTTTAGCTTTGTTAGGTAAAGAGGGCTTTTCAATATAAAGCTGAGACTTTGAAATAATTTGATATTTGAGGCTAAATGTTTAGCTCAAGCTTAAATATTAGTGTGATGAAAGACTGAAGCAGTCAGCTGTTGATCTTTTTAAGTTTTTAGTTGTGATAGTGTTTAATTGTCGATTGACATGACAGTTCACGCTTGTCATGAGATTGTTTGTATGTACTGATAAAGCTTTGAGAGATTTGTAAAGTGATGAGCTTTGGTTGATAGAAGATTATGGGAATGACTATTGAATTTGTTTTTTTTGCAGTTCCTGCTTGTGTGTGGATTTTGATAGTATTAGCCTTAAACCAAAATAGGATTAATTAGACTCCTCAAAATTGTAATTGTTTGGTTACCTGATTGTAGTTTTAATGGACGAGAAAAGAAATGAATTTGTATTTGTAAGATTAATTTCGTGATTTGTTTACTTCAGAATTAATTATCCTAAGCTACTTAGCCTTGTTATTCTTAATGATCAGGTTAATAACAGAGACTTATCCATTGCCGTTTTGAGGACATTTATATCCAAACGCAAGGAAGAACATGAAGCAATGCTGAGCAAGAAGAAGAAAAGAGTACCGAAAGTGTCATCCGGCGAGGCTTCTAATGGACCCGCACCGCAGGAAATAACTACACAAAATGGTGACAAATCAAATGGTAAATGTGAAGAACATGTAGAGCCATCAAAAGAACCAGGCAATGTCTCAGAGGAAACCATCAGGGCAACAGATGGGAAAGGGCGAGAATTGAAGCCAGCCAGAGTGCTTGAGGTACTTTTTCTATCTATCTTTAGGCATCAACATTTTCAGTGATGGAAACTATAATTTTTTTTCTTCTTTTACTTTTTAATGTTGTAGCAGTTCTCCGATCTTTTCATCCCATTTTTTCTGGCTTTGCAGGCTTTAGCTGCTTCTGGGTTAAGATCTATCCGATATGCACGTGAAGTAGAAGAAATTGGTCAAGTTGTAGCCCTAGACAATGATAAAGGTGACCTTCACCTGCCGGATGTTAAGTTTTCTGTTTTGAGATTTCTATGTTATGCATTTAGTTGTGCTTCCTCTTCATTTTGATGAAATGAAAACTAAGCAAGAATATATGTTTGTTTGCAGCATCTGTTGAAGCTTGCAGGAGAAACATAAAATTCAATGGTTCAGTGACTACTGCCAAGGTGGAATCTCATTTAACTGATGCTCGTGTTTTTATGCTCTCCCACCCCAAAGAATTTGATGTGGTAAGTTGTTTAGATGCCATTACGTATGTCACTCTTAAAGTTTTCTTGAAACATGTTGGTAAAATGCCACTATCAATTTGTAACTCTCTGTGGTCATGACATGGTTTTTCAGGTTGATCTCGATCCTTATGGTTCACCTTCTGTGTTCTTGGATTCTGCTGTTCAATCTGTTGCTGATGGAGGCATATTGATGTGCACAGCAACTGATATGGCAGTGCTTTGTGGAGGCAATGGGGAGGTCTGCTATTCGAAGTAAATATTCTTGCTTACTTGTTACCTTTCAATTGAGGAATATGCATGTTCTATACTCTTCTTCATTTTTCCTTCGGAGTTTGGAGAAAAATCATAATTTTTAATTGTCTTATGATTGGTATTGGAATTAGATATGGTTCATATCCATTGCGAGGAAAATATTGTCATGAGATGGCGCTGAGAATTGTCCTAGCATGCATTGAGGTACTGCTGCGTTATCAGCTTACTGATTTTCTTTCTTATTAGTGTGTTCAATTGTAATTCAGTGTACTGTTTCAAAGTGCTTAGTAATAGTTCTCAGCTGTATGTACTTGCCTCTGCAGAGCCATGCAAATCGCTACAAGCGCTACATTGTTCCTGTTCTCTCCGTTCAGATGGATTTCTACGTCCGAGTCTTTGTGCGAATATTCACGTGAGTGATTTATTTCAATATGGTCACTAAAATTTTGATATGATATCTGTTAAGGCAATTGGGATCTTGATAATTTTATCTTTTTTGTTCTTACGGATGATATTTTAATCATTCTTCTGGTCCATAGAAAACAAGATAAAAGATTAAAATGTGGTAATTTGGTTGATTTGCAGTTCTGCAAGTGAGATGAAGAACACCCCTCTAAAGCTTTCTTATGTTTATCAGTGTGTTGGCTGTGATTCTTTCCACCTACAATCTCTTGCAAGGACTGTTTCCAAGGTATCTAGTTTTACTTACCTATTTGCTTTACATTGGTTTCATAGGAGTTGCTCTATAACTAGTAATTCATATATTATTTCAAAGTAGATATGAGGGGACTAATACGCAGTGGACGAGCTATAGTTGGCCCCGGGAAGTCATATGGGACTTTAGGCGACCTTTGTGTTTAGAATTGTTGCAAAAAATAGTAAAGGTAATTAGTGCCTTATGTGCCTCGGGATAAATTGTTGGAAAAGGTCATATGTGCCGTGGACACCTTTGTGTTTTAAAAATTTAGCAAAATTTGGTTAGCCCCATGGATAAGCTTACTTCGTGTGTCGTGCTGGCTCCTAAAGAAATAATATCATTATGACCCATACACACATGCTCATCGACATTATTTACTAAACCTATTATGTAAAATTTCTTTATAACTATTAATTTACTCTCACCTTATAAGAGAGACTAGCAAACTCGGTTTCAGTTTTTTAAAGCTTGGATATTCTGAATATAATTTTTCTTATAACTTGCGTTCTGGGGTATCAGTGTGGAAGACTTGCATATGTTCCAAAGTAATGGTTCAATTTCCTCTTGATATATATTTATACGTAATTCATAGACTGCAGATGATTTTTTGTAGATCCATAGAGCTGTGGGGTGTTTTGATAAACTGATTCATTCTATGTTGTGTAACCCCATTGTCTACTGGTCGTGCGATTTGGTTTCAAAAGTTAAAAACATAAAATAGCTATGGATGGTATGAACTTGGGGCAAATGTTAAATTCCACTGATTGGATCTTTCAATGCAAAGTAGACTGTCATCCTTTTTAGCACAGATCACCAGAATTCTAAACATATTATTTTTTTGTTTCCTTGGTTTCTCTTTTTAGAACAACAGCGTTAGATATTTACCAGGGTTTGGTCCAGTGGTGCCTCAAGAATGCACTGACTGCGGAAAGAAGTTTAACATGGGTGGACCTATTTGGTCTGCCCCCATCCATGATCAAGAATGGGTGACATCCATTTTAGAAAATGTCCAATCTCTTAAGGAAAGATATCCTGCTTATGATCGGATCTCGGCTGTATTAACAACTGTATCAGAGGTACCAGCAATCTGTGTTACTTTGCTCTACTAAGGTCCTCATACTCGAGGATTTTTATCTCAATCTTTAGGATTTCCATTTCACTCCATGGACCTTATTGATTCGATTCCTCAACTAACTTGACATTTGTAGGAGTTACCTGATGTGCCTCTCTTCTTGAGTCTGCACAACCTCTGTGGAACTCTAAAGTGCACTTCACCTTCAGCAGTTATGTTCCGTTCTGCAGTGCTCAATGCAGGATATCGCATCTCAGGGACACATGTGAATCCTTTGGGGCTGAAATCAGATGCTCCCATGGGTGTCATATGGGATATTATGCGTTGCTGGGTAATCCATTTCTTCTTGCATTTATCTTTTTAAATAAGAGTCTTAGAGCTAATGAAGTCAGTCTCAATGTGCATGTGTTGATTCTCATTTTCTTGATGTCTTGGTGTAGGTCAAGAATCATCCGGTGAAAGCTCAACCAGCAGATCAGTCTGGGACTGTGATTCTGGCTAAGGAACCGACTTTGCAGGTGTGTTAAACTAACCCTTTTAAAAAAATCTACCAGGGAGCTTGACTATCAGACCTAGCGAATCAATTTTATCACCAGCTTTATTTTTGGCTAAATATTCTGTTTTGGGCATTTGTTGTTGTGAACAGGCCAATTTCGCACGAGCAGTTGCTTCCCTCAGTAAAGCACAGGCAAAGAAGGTTGCCCGTTTCCTTCCTAATCCTGAAAGGCATTGGGGACCTAAGCTCAGAGCAGGTCGTACGATTACCAGCAAGCACGTTTCACTGCTGGGGCCCAAAGCTCTCAACGGGTCTAATAAGGATCAAGAAGCGTCTATCGGTAATCAAGAAGGAACGGGAGAAGAGGAGCCCGAGTTGAAGCGTCAGAAGACAGAGGATCCTACTATCCCAATGTCAGAATCATAACGAGCATTTTGAGTTCACAATTGAATTTTATTTATGTACTTGTCAAAGCTGGTTCAGTTACCCGGCTATGTTTGCTTGGAACCCATTGGTTTTAGCTTTGATCAAGTAGAAACCATTTTGAATTCGTAATTTGCAAGTTAGAGATAACAAGAAAATTAGTGCAAAATGCCATGTAATATTAAAAAAAAATTCCCTACAACAAGGGTATCTTCTTTCAAAAATAACAAAAATAAAAATAAAAAAAATTATTTTCAAACCAGAAGCACATTACAAGGATACTTTTTCCGGACAGTCTTATTGATGCCACATTGACCGACTTTGGAAGGAAGAGCAGTCGTTGCCTCATCCCATGAATAGTTGTCTTTCAGGAGTTATAGGACCACTAGATACATTATTTATATTCTGTTTGTTAAGGCCAAACATGAGCGAAGTCGTTGTAGTTGTGGTAAGTATTCCTGCCTGTCACCCTGGTGACCCGGGTTCGATCCCCGGCACCGGCGTTATTTTTTTCTGTAGCTTTGTATTTAGCTTTTTGTTCATTCCGTAGAAGTTGGATTGGAAACTTTGAATGAGTCGAACACCAAGCAAACAGACAGAGACAAAAACTGTCCTTGAATCTTTGCCGACTACTACGATCTTGCCCGCACCAACACGTAAAACCTACACTCTAGGAATCACAATATCACTTTGTACAAAATCATAATCACCACTATATTAGAGAATTAGATTACAGAACAAAACATTTTCACCCAGCAGTTTTGTTTGTTTCATTCCCTCTCTCTCTAAGCTCCTTCTTTAATCTTCTGCTGTGACTCTTTTGAGTTGCAAAAATATGGCAGCAGCTTCGGTTTCACCGACACCACTTCTGAAAGATGAGTTAGATATCGTGATACCTACTATTCGAAACCTTGATTTTCTTGAGATGTGGAGGCCATTTCTCCAGCCATATCATTTGATTATCGTTCAAGATGGTGATCCAAACAAGGAAATCAAAGTCCCTGAGGGTTTTGATTATGAACTTTACAACAGAAATGACATTAACAAGATTTTGGGTCCTAAAGCTTCTTGCATTTCTTTCAAGGACTCTGCTTGCAGGTGTTTTGGTTACATGGTTTCTACGAAAAAGTATATTTTCACGATTGATGATGATTGTTTCGTAAGCTTTCTTAAACCTAACCCTTTTTCAGCTTCCATAATCATTTTTCTTCTCATTTAATCATAGTACTTAGAGTGCTGAATATGTATGAATTATCAAAGTTGGTTAGCAGAAACTGACAGATTTATCAGATCTGAACTTGGGAACTAATTTGATGCACAGGTTGCCAAGGATCCATCTGGGAAAGAGATCGACGCACTGGCACAGCACATTAAGAATCTGCTTTGCCCATCCACACCTTTTTTCTTCAACACATTGTATGAACCATACCGAGAAGGTGCAGATTTTGTTCGTGGGTACCCTTTCAGTCTCCGTGAGGGTGTCCCAACAGCTGTTTCTCATGGTCTTTGGCTCAACATTCCTGACTATGATGCTCCTACTCAGCTCGTGAAGCCTCTGGAGCGGAACAAAAGGTAGGAAAAAGAAAATAAATGTTGAAATCTTCCAGGCCAGATCAAATTTGAAATTGTTGATTCATTGCCTTCTTCTATTCAGGTATGTAGATGCTGTTCTGACGATCCCCAAAGGAACCTTGTTCCCCATGTGTGGTATGAATCTGGCATTCGACAGAGAGCTGATCGGCCCAGCAATGTACTTTGGGCTCATGGGCGATGGCCAGCCAATTGGACGCTACGATGACATGTGGGCAGGATGGTGCACCAAGGTATTTCTTTCATAGAATACCAAGTAAAGGTACATCTCTGCTCTCTTCAACTCAAGACTTGTCTCAATGTTTGCTTGTGTCTTTTCAGGTGATATGTGACCACATGGGATGGGGTATTAAGACTGGTTTACCCTATATATGGCACAGCAAAGCAAGTAACCCGTTCGTGAACCTTAAGAAGGAATATAAAGGTATCTATTGGCAAGAAGAGATAATCCCATTTTTCCAAACTGCAACCCTTTCAAAGGAATGTGATACTGTTCAGAAGTGCTACATTGAACTCTCCAAACAGGTTAAGGACAAGCTTGGAAACATAGACCCGTACTTCACTAAGCTTGCAGAGGCAATGGTCACATGGATTGAAGCTTGGGATGAGCTCAATCCTTCTACAGGCACTAAACTACCCAATGGAGCTGCTTAGTATGTGATATCTTGACAGAAAAATGATGCATTTCTTCACATGTATTTGGAGTTGTTAGCTGTTTAAGTTTATCTTTTCCAAGTGTTGTTGGGACATTTGCAGTATCGTTTGCTGGTATCTCTACTTTCCTAGAACAATAAAGATGTTTTTCTTTGTGTCGACCACTATCTGAATGGAACTTTGATATACATAGGAAAGAAAACTAAATGGAAGAATGATTTTAGATTATTAGATATGCATGGCGGAACATATTTTTACACATATTTGCAAAGAACTTACCCTTGAAAGCCTCACTCGCTAGGCAATTATTATTCATGTTATGACTAGGACTAAATGTTCTGACCCAGATGAGCAACAAAAAAGGAGAGTGATACATTCTAGGATACAGGTGCTTACTTATCTGCACACTAGTTTCTCAAATCCCTTTGACAGTGTTGCATAAACCAGTAAGTGGCCTTGTTCATTGGCTACTGCTACCACACCTGACTTATCAGAAGCAATGCATGAAACGGACCCACCTGATAACAAAGAAGCAACCGAGTAAGTGAGAATATCAAAACACAAGCTCCTTTTCATCGGTTGTGATTCTTGCATATTGTGATAGTTAATTTAAGTAATTCATTATCCCAAGACACATTTTCACAGCCCAGAACCATATATGAAATAAAGCTTAGTACCCTACAATCGATACTTACCTTTAATGTTATTAGGCAGATCCGCCAGCTTCATTCCTGTGGTTAATTCCCATATATGCACAAGCCCGTCAGTTGTACCAATAACCCCATATCCTGCCGATGCATCAACAGCCGAAGCCCTGTAGTATGAAATTTTTAAGAGTCAAACTTCCCTCCTAAACCAAACTATTTGTTCGTGCATTTTCTGGGCTATGTTACAATGGGTCCGGAATGAAACAACAAAAACACATTTTATACAAAACAAAGATGATAAAATATGAGGCTGAAAGCACCTTGGATCTAAAGCACTTCCCAAGATCAACGTATTTTTCACCAACAGAGCTAGTCTCCAACACCCAGTAGGCCTTGGTTTGATACCACTCGATCTATGCTGATATTGAATCTCGGAATCACCAGCAGCATAAATGAAAACCCAGACAGCCATACCTTCATCATTTAGTGATAAAAAGGCAGGGTCTTCGCAGGAATTTGAGAAACAAGCTTTTGTGGCAGCCATGATTCCATTTATATGCTCCTCGATGTCAGCACCTGAAAAAGAAGGTACTCTGAGGAAGCCAATGGGAAGGACCTGAATGACTGAACTGCCAGTATATGAATATCTTGATAGTAGGATGCGCTTGGAAATATCCCTGTGCAAGATCAGCAGTATGTAAAGATCATCATACCTTTACAAGCAAATGGGATGCAACTTAACCAGGAAAAAGGAAGTCATGAAGTTACTAAGTACACCTATGCAACATGACATTTTTCCACAATGCATATTCATGTGCAAGAGTTGTATATAACCAATACTTAAATATCAAAAGGACATGAAACTTTGAATATGCATTGTAGAATTTCAATGCAACATACCATAGACCGAAGTTTCCGAATCCATCCTGACCAACGAGCAGGGAGTCGCACTTGGGAACTCTTTTTAACTCCACTAAACTAGGAGATATATAGCCCAAACCTGGTAAATCGAACTCGTTCTCCCATGCACTGAGAATAGGGGGGAAACTGTCATTATGTATATCATAAGTAGATATGATATCAACAGAACAGGACACGTTGGAAATCTAAATGTTGATGACTATTAGGGTCAACTACAAACGTCAGAACTTGTTTACACATTTAAACTTTGTACCACCAGTAGGCACATCAGCATCAATGATTTGCTGAGGTACACTAAAGACACTCCCTCACTGCAAATAAGTCTTAACTATCATTTGCAAATGTGAAATAGATATTACATGGATAGAGACTGTACTGCGCCATATGGGTGGGTCTTTACTTGGTCCAGCAACTATGAATGCACAGAACAATATTCAACGCCGCTTGTTAAGAGTGTCTCTGTATCAGTTATGCAAAAGATGCACCCAGACAACAATATAAAAAACTTCACACGTACCTCCATCTAGAATTCATGGCCCACACATGCAATCCCCCATTCTCTTCAGCAGCAACAAGATGGTTAGGTTCGCATACTAAGATACAGCAAACACTCTCGGCTGTCTTCAACTTTGCCACAGGAGCAACATAACCAAGTTTGACTTGCACAATTTTTAGAGCATTCTCCTCCAAGCAATCAGATTTACACACAGAACATGAACAAAGTGAGCTCTGATTCCTGGTAAAGAATTGTGGCTAATTAGTACGACTGCCAAGTAATACTTATAGACTAATTCATCATAGACTGGTTAGGGTTGCACGGACAACAAATAGCTAACCTGCAAGACGCTGCTTTGATGCTATTCGGAAGAACGAGGTACTGCCCATCTGGAGTGAATTGCCATCCAGATCTCTCAAACGCATTCTTGAAAAAGGAATCACAATATTTAGTGACATAGAAAACTAAAACTAACAAAGTTTTCATCCCACATGTATCCATGGGAAAGAGAAAAGGTCGCCATGAAATATGATCACAGTAACCTACCTCTCTACCAAAAGTAGTACCAGAACCTGGTAAGAAGAATGATGTGTAACCAAGGAAACAAGGGCACCCTCCCTTTGCATCTTTTATAGGAACCTTGTAGATGAAAAGCACTCTATTTCTATCATGCAGAAGTCCACACAAAACACAAATATGGATGTCATCCCCCTGAGAAATCAGCTGCATAGACAGAACTGGACTTGGGTGCAAGTAGCTTCCAAGAAGCTCAACAATGTTCTTTGAGTCTTCGTTAGGCTCTATATCCAGTGAAAAGCGATTTTCCTGCAAACAAAATCTTGTTTATGACATCCTATTCGAATACTGAAGTAAAGAAACCACTAACAGATGACATGCCAATGAACAAAACAAAATTGGATAAACTGCCTGATTGTGTCATACAAACCGAAGAAAGTAAAGAAAAAAGTTTAATGGAGAGTGTAGTGTTCTAGTGACCTACCAACTCAGTGACAGTATCAAGATGATCCTTTTCCACATTTTCAGATTTTTCCTGGACAGCGACTGCTTCAGACAGGAACGGACTAGAATACATGTTGATGAACGTGCCTTTGGGTCTTGCCATGCCCTTCTCCGCATTTAAACCCTGGTGATGTTCACCAGTTTTAGTTTCACTTCCAACTGAAACCAATCTATTGCAGAAACTACCTGAAGTTTCTACAACTCCTGTCTCAGATTGTGTGGCAGCATATGCCTCGGGAACACAATCCTCTCTCGTGTTCCTGCATATACTTTCACTGATGGAACCACTACGGCTCCTAGTTGAGTGAGCTAAATCAGGCATTTCCATAAAGGCACGGTCTGCTTCCGAGCCAACTCCCTTTTGTGAAACAAAAGAACTCTCAACACCCTTTATATGATCATCTTCTATACACCTGGTTGAAGATGGCTGGAGACAGTCAATACTTCCTTGATTTTGATTGGAAATATAATCAGGATGACCCCCAGGGTTATCGGTATTTTGCAGCTTCATAGCTGTAGAACGCCTTTTGCGTTGGTACTGAACAAATTTTGGTTCAGGTGGATCACTGGTTAGAAACTTATTGCTCTTCATAACACCAGAAGAGAGGATCGGCAGCTCAAGATTTGATGCCTTTGAACACGAAGCTACGAGCTGAGAACTAGACACAGTTTCTTTACCATGGAATCTAGCTGAACTATTCACTGGTCTATTATCTGGAACAGATTTGATTATGTCAGATTTGGGCATGGCTTCACCAGTAGAAGACATCAACCGACTCTGTGGTGAAAATGTTGGCTTCAGAGGAGTATCTTTATTGCAGTCTAACCGAAGCTCTTCTTTGGTAAAACTATCCGCTCCAGATTGGGTTCGAGGGCATAGAGAGTTCCCATTTGTATTAAGAGGTGCATTAATTGGTGGTTCTGTATCCAACAGGATATGCCTATCTGGAGAAATGCAACTTAAAGGAGAGTCGGGTACGAAATTATCATTTCCCACCATTTTGTTTTGAGCATCAGATACTTCACCAAGAAGGACTTCAACTTTTCCACCGGTTTCAGCATTAAGGTTTGAGAACTCTTGATCCTTGCCACCACATACAACTGACTTCCAAGTATTAAGGTCATATTCCTTCTGCTCAAAAGCTGTGTTACTATCTGTAACTAAATCACAGCACAAAGGTCTGTGGTCAATATCGTGATCCCCAAATTGGCCATCCTCTAAGCTGTCTGGAACAACACGATTGACATCTTGACTTAAGAATCCTGAACCACGAACTGGACCACAACTCATCACTTGCTCATGTTGAACATTATGGCCCTCAATGAGAATTCCAGCTTCATTTTCACCTGAAAACATCGCATCAGTCAGTTCATGGAAGCCTAATACTCTTTTAAACTCTAGTCCTCCTTAGACAAAAATGGCCGTACTCTGGTGAAATCAGAGCTGCTAGTATTTACTCAGAAGGAATAATCCCGTCAGTTATAGAACAGCGTACCTGCACTTTTCACCGCTGAAAACTCCAAAGATGGATCTTTTATAACAAGAGAAATTCCAGAATTGTGAGGAGCTGGTTGTTTGTTACGTGGTGTCTTCTTAAGTAGTGGCAGTACTTGTGGAAGAAGTAGTGTCATCATTGAGTTAGCTGGCTCTTGTCCGGCAGAATCATGTTCGCTCTTCTCAAAACTTGCATATGAAAGAGATGGTTCCGAATGTTGTTCTGAATGCATGTCCATCACCAGTTCTTCACAACCAAATTTATTGGCTTCCACCAGCTCATCTTTGCAAGTGCAAGACTTTTCCTTGTAAAATTCTTCATCGGAATCAGCAACAACTTCTGCAAAAGCAAAGTAACATTTGAACTGCAAGTAAGCATTTGAGTTAATGAATCATCAATACCAAGAGAAAAAAAATATTCTTAGGAATACCAGGACTACCGTGTAGAATATCCAAAGTATCTGGAACACATAGATCGAAACCACTAGCAGTGTTAGAGTCTGGCAAGTTAAAGTTCTCGCCATTGTTATCTTCTGTCTCGAGCAATAAGTTGCATGCTTTATTTTCAGCACTAGGTAACCTATGGACCTGTACAAAATTCACAGAGTTCAACATACAAGAAGAACACTGGAACATCCAGAATCAAGTCAGAGTTCAGCCAAAAGAAACTGATAGGCTGCTTTGATTATTTTTAAAAGATGTTATTACAGGTTACAACTGACACATTGAGACAAGAATATTCTGATCTTTACCAAACATTATATATCAAGAAAGAAACTAACTTTGAATCAAGTGAAAATGCTAGATGAAGACATCAGTGTTTTAAATGTGAATTAAGTGTAGAAAGAGTAGACAAATGTATGTATAAAGAAACTTACGTTTTTCTCCTCGTTAGACGGATCACTAGGCAAACAACTGAATGAAGAATTTTGGGGATTAACAAATTTGATCTCCTGCGATAAAACCAATTTCTGTCCATGATAATCTGTAAATTCAGGAGACTGGTGAAGGGAACAATCTTTGATTGGGATTGGATCAATTCCCTTGTCAACCAAAGTAAGCCTGTCTATAGATAATGGTGAAGCTCCAGTATCCTTGTTCACTCGGCAATCTTCCTTTAAAGTTGAAGAGGATAAACACCTTCTTTCATTATGAGAACTTCCATTACCTCCAGCAGTAATAGAAATCTCAGTATTGTCGAAAGAAACTTGAGTTTGGAGTCTTTTAAGGCTTTCCCCACTGGCTGAATTTAAAGTTTTAAGTTTATGTTTCCTAGTTCTCTTTCTCATGTTCTGTGACTTCCCTAGGGATGGTGATAGGTCGGGATATAAAATTGAATCTGGCGACCTTGTTTCAGGCTCTACTCCACCATCCCCGTTACTAAAATTTAAGGATAAAATACTCTGTTGTGCTTTCCCACTGACATTTGTGATAAGCTCACGAAGTAGCCTCTGAACAAGTGGATTTCGGAACCCAAAAAGCTGCAATTTACAGTAAACAGAAGGATTATTATGGGATTAACCATGCACCTAGATAGAGATTTGATCTATATTTTAACAATTAGAAATTCATAGAGAAATTCATTTTTCGACAGAAATGATAGTATCTAAAACTCAGGCTTTCTTCCACATAGATCTTTCAAATACACAAAATCTACTATGGCATTGTACCAAATACTAAGACACACACAACTTGGCAAAAAACAGCTAGGCCATTGAGGTGTTACTTTGCCTTAGCGGCTTAGCCTACACTGTCTAGTCTAGTATCAGTCATGGCCTTTTGAAGGACCACTGATTTCACAGCATTGGTACCCAAACCTGATGCAAACATCCAAATTTCCACTTTTTTGTTACAAAACATCAACGCCGAAGTATGCTAACATAAGATGCAATGATAGTAGATTTTTACAATAGTGCAACTATTAAATTGAATTGCCAAGAATCATAAGTTACATTCTGTGACACCACTAACCTCAACACCGCCGATCCTGCAAGAGAATCTCTTCCCTAACCCCGATTTCACCCTAGGACCACCTTTCTTTTGAAAACTTTCCCAAGCAATATCTGGTGTCTGTCCTGTAGATGATTCTCCATCATTTGAAGAAATCTGAAAAAAAAATAAAACAAAACCGTCAACCTTACACTTCATAATTTCCATACCTCTACTACACTTAACACTTGAGATTACTATCACATAATTTCATCAGAACAAGAAAGGAATAAAGATGTACCGCAAACAAAGGACCTTTGAGTCCTTCACGAATTTCCATACTGTATACTATACCGATATGAGTTCGAACAGCTTGATACCCAATTGGATATGGATATCGATCTTTGCCCTAAAACAAGCAAAAAGAAGATGCTTAGATTACTTCAATTTTTTGGCAAATCCATACTAATAAATTAGCTTAGATCAAAATAAAATATAGATTTTAAGAATCCAAAAGAGTTTCGAAATCATATTTGTATGAATAGATGACTGAGGAATGAAATTTAAAAATGAGGAAAGATAGATCATCAAACCCTAGAGCTGCTCCAATATTTTTTCTCCAAAGATCCTTCGTATAGAGTTCCGATCGATATTATCTCCAATCCATCTGAATCTTCTCCGTTAGGGCTCGCCATTGGTAGAGATGAGTTTCGAATCGATATCTGAACTAGAGCTTGTAATGAGAGAGGGAGGCGGGAATGAAATGAAAACACTATTTTGGTGTTTTATTTCCCCGCCAAGACCGAAGAGATATTTCAGCCCCACACCGAAGGAAAAATCTGTTCGCCTCTGGCTCTGGCCTCTGGGAACCTCGTATATTATATTTTTTTTTTCTATTTTTTTTTTTTTTTTATTATATTGAATAAAGAGTAGTAGGAAATACCATTTAGTCCCAATAATAATATACTCCCTCCGTCCCAAATTAGATGAGCTAGTTGGTTTTGAATTTTGTCCCATAATAGATGAGCTATCTCTCTAATCAAGGGGATATTTCTAAAACTATCATTTTAATTGATTATTGTTACCATAACAAATATGTATAATTTGATAGTCATGTTTATATTCGTTACGTAAGTGTTTTAAAATGGTTTTCAACGGTATAATGTTTACGAAAAACTGTGGTATAGTTTAAGAGATAAATTATTTCTAAATTCTACTAATTATTATCCATAAGAGTATAATTGTAAACAAATACTTAAACATACTCCACTTTCCTTCTTGCCTCAAAAATTGTGCAAACTACAACTATCTCATTTAATTTGGGACGGAGGGAGTATTATAGTTAGTTTGGTCCAGTTGACCCAGTCAACTGTCTATTTGGTCTTTTTTTTAAATATATATTGTTTGGTCCTAGGGTGGACAATACCCACGCGGAATGACGTCAGCAATGATGTCATAATCTTTTGATAGTGACACAAATGTCGTTTTTTCTCTTTTTCTCTCTCTTAATAAAAATAAATAAATAAAAATTTAAATATCTTTTAAATCACATGTCCAAAAATGATAAATTTTATATATTCGGAAAGCCCTCAACGAGAGCTTTTCAACGAGTATCATTGTTGTTATGTTTCAGAGTTTTTAATTTTTACCTTATCCTTAGGCTAAAAAATAACTATAAATGAACTATATACGAGTTCATTATACAAGATGAACTAATTTAATGAACTACCATACTAGCTAGTTCATTCTATAGAATGAACTGTCATGATTAAGTAACATACGAGTTCATTCTACAAAATGAACTGGTATAATGAACTACTATTACGAGTTCATTCTACCATATGAAATACCATTAGGAGCTCATTCTACAATATGAACACCTATCACGAGTTCATTCTATAATATGGATTATCATTTACGAGTTCATTTTATAATATGAACTACCATAATGAACACCTATTACGAGTTCATTGTACAATATGAACTACGTACCATACTTAAGTATCATTACGAGTTCATTTTAGAATATGAATTATCAATCCTAATATGAACAATTATTATGAGTTCATCCGACAATAAGAACATCTATCACGAGTTCATTCTACAATGTGAACTATAATAATGAACTACTATTGGACTTCATTCTTAATAATGAAGTACTTTTATGAGTTCATTCTACAAAACAATATACGAATTCATTCTACGAAATGAACTGCTAGAAGTAGAATGAACTACCATGTTCTAAAATAGTGTTCATTCTTGGATATGAACTACTATTATACCGAAAAAAATAAAATTTCGAAACATAGTATAATGGGTACTCATTGTGTAGATATCGATGAGTCCTTTCCGAATATATAAAATTTATTAATTTTCGACTTATATTTTGAGAGATATTTCATTTTAAAGTTTTTTTTTATTTATTAATGTTAAGAAGAGAGAGAAAATAAAAAGAGAGAAAACAAAAAAAGAAAGCACGTGAAGAAGAGAGAAAATAAGAAAGAGAAAATGGTATTTTAGATACTTTAATATTTTTAAATAAATAAGGATCAAATAGAACTCCCCTTTCGTTGGTGGACCAAATTAACTTGGGACCACATAAAATAAGACCAAACGATTATTTCCCCTAAAGAGTATTACATTAACTAGTCAGAAGCCTAACAAGCTAAGCTCCAACAACATACTACTACATTAATTGAACAGGTTGTTTTGCTAGCCTACCAGCGAGCCTCATGGGTAACCTAACCAAGGGAGCCGAAGCGAATGGGGGTGAGATTGTGTCACATGGGAGTCAGGACGAGCCTATATTATAAAAGAAGTAGAGCCATCTAATATCGATCCGTGTGATCGATATTAGATTTATCTACTGATAGTTGATGTTGAATACATGGTGGAGGACTAATATCCCAAAACAAAGTAGAGTTTAAGTTCCTTACATATTTAGCTAATATATCCGCAGCCATATTTCCTAGTCTAGGAACAAAATGGAAACCCAAAAAATTGTCACAAGAATTTGCAATTCTATCTGCCTCATCCAGACAGACCTTTGCACGCCAAGAGATGTCTGAATTCTTCCCATGAAAGTAGTTGAAAAGGCTCTCACAGTCTCCTTCGCCGCTGAAGCTCTTAATACCCTTCTCCCTTGCCCGGATTGCTGCCTGCATCACTCCTATAGCTTCTGTTTCTTGAGGGTTTGAGCTGATTCTATGTCATGCTCTTCCTCCTTATGAAATTCCTGCATTATTCTGCATGATTAAGGCATAACTAGAAGGTAAAGTTTTTGATATCCATGCCACATCTATATTAAACTTTAGAGTATCTTTGGTAGTTATTGCCAGGTCAGTTTTGTACTTTTTTTATGAACTTTCTTGGGTTTTTAAATCTAATTAAGTGGGCCTTTTCAAGATTTTTTTATGACTTAGAGGGTGACCCAAGGACTGTAAAATGTCCAAATTACCCTTCCATCTAGTAAAACCTAATCAATAGAAAGAAAGGAAGAAAAAAAAACACAATTCAAAATCATCTTTATTAGAGCATCGCTCGGTAGAAATCACAAGTTTTGTTATCTCAAGCTTGTTGTCAATGTTAGATGTATAAAACTATATCTTGATTTCTGGTCTACGACTACTAGGGTCAGGTCTCGGAGCAAGATTATATTATGGTAGTTGAAGAACCCTCGAAGATTGAAGACTAACATACTGTGAAGGATAATAGTTCGACACTGCTAATATCCCCTTAATAAACTTAAAATATAGTATGGAAGGGCCACTCCACTCATTTCCAATTGGTTTTGAGTTGGATGCCCGCAAACTTTAACTTGGTATCAGAGTTAGCCCCGTATGCGGGTGGGACCAACGATTACCCATACAACAAAGGTCCACGTGTTAGAGGCCCACAGATAGTGCCCTACACGTGAGGGGGCGTGTGAAGGATAATAGTCCCACATTGCTAATATCCCCTTAATAAACTTAAAATATAATATGGAAAGGCCATTCCGCTTTTTGCCAATTGGTTTTCAGTTGGGTGCTCGCAAACTTTAACTCAAGCAAAGATATTTGCAAGAACTTCATCAACAAAGAGGTGTGTGGAGACTGACCTATCCTATCAACAAAGAGGTATGTGGAGATTGATTTATCCTATTTACTTACACATTTATCATTCTATCTTATGAGACTATCTCGTATAATTTTAATAAACTATCTCGTATGATTTTAGTAGATTTAATAATGCAAAGAAGAAATATTGAGTTCAAGCTTGTCTTGGTTAAACTCTCGAAATATGATTCAAGCAATGAATGTTCACAGATCTTAACAATCTTAAGTAAAAACGATTTATTGTTCAATAACTATTTTTGCTTCACGAGGATCATTTGGAAATTTTCGAAGCAACAGTGCACGTATATAGGGAATGTTTCAAATTAATTATGAGAGAAAAAAAACTGCTTGGCGATAGGTATACATACTTGTATGTTTTACCAAATTCAGTCTGGATTCTAGACACTGTATTGGTTTGCGAACCCTTTACATCTAAGTTTGAGAATGAGGTAGGTTCGCAAACCCAGCTTGCAAACCCCTACCATCTGACTTTTGCGAACTGGCAAGTTTGCAAACCCTTGTGGTCTGACTTTACCGTACTGCCAAGGTCTGCGAACCCTTGTGACCCGATTTCATATCGGACTTCCACCACAGATTGTTGGTACCATCAAATCTTAGTGGCACATTAATTGAAATAGATTCATGTAAACCCGAATTCATTGTATTATAGGTTAGATCGCATCAATTATTATTCTTAGGTTAACAAAATTCATGTTCAGTTAACTGAAATCTTTATACACAAAGACCTACTTACATATTGTTAGATATTAATTTTCTAACCATGTTGTTAGCAAAGCAAGTGGTCCCGCAACCATCATGACTTGTCTTTCTACCATCATGAGAAATATTAAAACAATATTATTTTAATATTTTTAATAGATAACTAATAGGGAGAAAGCCACTTTTACTAGAGGGAGTCTAGGTTATTTGACTCTGGGTCACCATTGGGTGGATTCAAAATAAGCTTTCCCCTTATCAAAAAGAATTTAAAGAACCCTAATTTCTTCTTTATTATTTACGTATTAACAAACCCTAGATAATATCAAAATGCTTAGATTATTAATTTAATCCCAAGTATGAATAGTGCTAAAATGGAAGAAAACTATCATATCCAGGTTCGAATATGTGGCTGGTTTACTTATCAATACTAGTAAGAATAGATTGAACCGATTGTTAATGTTCTTGAGTTAGATAATTGGTCGTTAGTCTTGGTTTTGCAGTTGATAACTTGTCAAGATCCTCGCATATAACATTTACTTTGTCTTACTTGGGTATATTCCTGCCCAAACGTTCTTTCACCTATAATTATGTTTTCCAGTTATAACTCTACCATCCAAGATTTTTGTCTTTTCATGAGATCAAATGCACGATCTTGACATTCTATAAAAGTTTCAGGAACAAGTAGCAGGACTAATGAGAATGACCTATAAATTACCACTGAAGCTGACATAATAGGTTTGTTTGCTTTTGTTTTTGATAAAGCTCTCTAATTTGTTCGTGTGGTACCAGTTTCATTGCAACACATGCATCATACAATCAATGTAGTTGCAGGATTTCCCACACTATACCCCTCACTCAAATCTGTTTAATCAATCCCTTTGGAGATGAACAATGATGTGTTTTATTAATTGTTTCTTGAAAGGTTTACAAAGAAATGTAGAGCAAAGCTAAAGAAATTACAATCTCTCTTTCCTTTCTCTCTCCTAATGACTTGTTTCACAATTCAAAAAGACCTCTCTCACAACAGACTTACTCGACCCTTTATATAGGGTATTACATAGTGGATGACAGCTATACTGTCCCTTATTTTCGGAAACGTCTCGCGATTGCTCGCGAATATACAACTGTTTGCCTTCGCAACACTCTTAAATCTCGCCAAGTCTTTCACACTTTCTTCATGTTCTAACTATCGTCATTTATTACGTCGTTTATTTACCTCCATGCGACTCCTTCGCGATGCAGTTGTTTATTAATCTCGCGAAATATTAGTGTTGCGATATTCTGGTCCTACATCTTGCCTCTTCTCATGTCTTCTCTGCGAAGAAGAGAATGTCATGAGAACCAATGTCTTAAAGTGCCGCAACTGCTTATCTTTATCTTGCGATTGTTCATTTTTGCTTGTTTTGTTTATGTATGGAATTTATTACAGGTGTTTCTACTTCCATTCTTTTCTTGACACGTCTCTTTCAACCGATTATTCTTAACCATTCACGTCCCATCTCACATTAAATGCATTTGTTTTCTCGAGAACTCTCTTCTCTATATATAGTTTTCTCCTTTTTCTCTTCTTCTCTTTTATTTTCCCTCTGTAACTTTTCTTCACCTTTCTCCTTCCGCAATTTGCGCTTCTGCTACTGCTTCCTTTTCAATTCTTCACTTCTCCTTTCATTCCCTATATTCTGATAATGGCTTCACTTGGTCGTACATACGCTCCTCATTTTACTGATGTTCAAAAGAAATTACAGGAAAAAGGTTTCACTTTATCTATCATTCCACATCAAGAATCCTCATCTATGCTTTCTGCAAAATTGTTTTCTGATCATCAATGTGATGATCAGAAAATTATAGTCTCGCTAGGTCAACTCCTCGCAGGGCTCCCCATTCCTTTGTATAATCCGAAATACCATTATTTTATGAGATTCTTGCTCACGAGAAATTCTCGCGGGCTATTTATCAATTGAACGACGATTGTATTCGCCCCGATGCTTGAATTCGCCTCTCGTGGTGCCGATAAAGGATCTTTATATCGACAATGTTAGAAATCCCCAATTTGCGAATTTACCAATAGTTGCCGAGAAGTATATCTGTGGATAATTTCTTTGCAAATTATTGATCATAACTATGAGAAACGATAAATCTCATTTTGGGGTGTTCGATTGAAGAAAAATGATAACGTTGATCCGACAAATTGCTTATGCGGGACATTGATGGCATTCGGGTAAAAATAATATCCCTCGCTACTCCAAAGATGAAAAGTGGTGGGTTGTACCTCTCCTTCTGAGTGGACCTTATATCGCAGGCTCACATGCACTCTCAGCCAATCTCGCGAATTATCATCCTTGGGAGTTTAAGTGGCCTGAGAAGACAAAAGAGGTATATACATATCATTCATTTTAGATTTGCTTTGCTATGTCTTCCATTTCTTTCCTTCATTAACTTTTTAGAAAATTTTTAGATCACCAGAATGAGAAAGAAATACAAAGAGAATCCTCGACCAAATATCCCTGGCGATACTTCGATCGCTCACGGATGAAGTAAGAAACATTTTCTTTTGTTATTTTCAACAATATTGTTGCCTCTGTTTCTTATCTTTATTCGTGTGTGAAGATTGGTGTTGAAGAAGTTGAAAGCGCAAAAATTAATGATGGAGAAGTCAAGTCTGCGAAGGCTAAAGGCAAGAATAAGGCCATTTCTCGCAAGGACAAATCTTGGCCCATCCTCCAAAAGACGAAGACTCCAACCTCCTTCACATTCTAACTCCCAATCTAGCGAGAATTCGGAAGATGAAAATGAGATTGGCACCTCTTACGCTAAGGGAAGTCATTGAGATACTTTCGCTATGACGCTTTTATCTAATGTTTTTACCGATTCTATGCAAGGTTTTGGCGATAGCAACTTGTCCGCTACTTGCGAAACTATCGCTAAGATTTGTGATGCCCCATTGTTGGAGGATATCGAGTCTTTTCGCGGAGTTTCTCGAACAATAACACCCAGCCTTTTAAATGCTCTCAATGCTTTGGTATGTTCATACCTCTTTACCTCTTTGTAACTCTGCTCTTATCTTTAATTATTTCTCTATTTTCTTTTCTGATGCTGGGAGAGCTGCTTTTGTTGCTTTGCCTCGGACCTTGAGAGAAGACGCAACAACCTTGAAAAGAAGAACTTGCAATTGAACAAGAGGATTCGAGAACTAGAAGTTGGGGCTGCGTCATCTCGCGAGAAGGATGAACGGATTAAACAACTGGAGGCTGAGCTTACTTCTCAACAAAATAGAGTATCTACTCTTGAAAGTGCAAATCAGCAGCTTTATGGTATAGCAATCTTTATTCCTCAGATTTCTTTTATTTTATCATTTACTTTTCTTTGCCTCGACTTACTATTTTCGCATGACTCTACGAAGAGTCCATTCTTCTTCATTCATTTCCCGAGCCCATGGATGATGATGTACTCCTTGCTCGCCTCAATGAATCTCTAAGTAGTTCTTCAAATGATGCTAACCTTCTTTCATTAAAGGATCTTCAATCCAAACATCATCTCTTAAAAATCGAGCATAGATCTAGTTTAAGTTTGGCTAATCTTTTTAAACGAAAGTATGTTGATTCCAAGAAGAAAACCAAAACTTTAAGGAAGAAATTTAGTGATCTCATAGACGACAAAGATCGCATTACTAACAGAGGTGCACAGGCATTAGCAAAATTTCAAAAATCTCTCCTTGATGTGCAAGTTGAGCGAGATGAACTCCTTCGTCAGAATACCATGCTTAGCGAGCGAGAAGACCAAATTCGTTCACTCTTTGTCATAAATAATGATGATGAATTTGCCTGGGCTGCGAAGGTTTTAGATAATGCTAGAAATAACTTAGGTGTTGATGTTAGTCTTCATGACCGAGCAAACTACCTTAATCAAGGATATGATCTTTGAAAGAGAAGGTTGTTTGTCATACTTCTTCACTTTTCTGTTCTTATTCTTTTTGTACTATTAACATTAATCCATTTCCTCATGTTTTCGAGAATCGAAAAGAGACTTGAGACTAGAATTGGAGAGCTTGAAACCGAAAAAGAACAACTCGCGATGGATCTCTCTCCGCGAGAATAAATACTCTAAACTGAAGCAGCAATTCCAAACTACGGTGGGAAAATTTTAATAATGATCTTTGTTCGTTTTCGCAATCAAGCTACGGAGATAGTTTGTAATGATCACAACATTCCTCTTCATTCATATCCTTTTCTTCTTTGAAGAAGTTCCCGAGAACTTGCCCGTCTCGGATGTTTCGATAGTGAAGCTAATGAAGAAGAAGAAGAATCTGACCGCCGAGAGTGATGGAACCTCAGAATCAGATGAAGAAGAAGAACCAGCAAAGAAATAATTTCTCTTTCTTCTTTGATTTCTTGTAATATCTTCGACTATTGAATGTAAATTTCAACTTTTGCTTCCTTTGTTCAGATATATTAATCAAACAACCCTTCTTTGTAATTATAACTTCACACTTGCCTCCGTCCATAAGATATAATCAACTTCGCGAGTTAAATATAATCATTCTTGTCTCTGTCCTTAAGACGCGAGTTAAATATAATCATTCTCGCGAGATATAAATATATATATATCTTTTTTTTTTTTTTTTGAAAATTAAATATTAACACTGCGACAAGATCGTTAGATATCTTCATGGATTTAGAAATCTATTGATCTTGCCTTATCATTATTTGTGTGGTCTTATTATGCCTTCCTAAGTAAAGGTCTTATTTTGCCACCCCTCATTGCGACAAGATCGCAGGCCGTCTTTACACTTTCATATAATGACCCATTGACCTTGTCTTATCATTTCTTTAGTATTTTTGCCTCTGCAGGACATTATATTTGCGATAGTATGGCAGGTTTAAATGTTCTTGCGACCATAAAATCCTGGCACATTGTCGTCTTTGCGACGAAATCGCAGGACGTTCTTACATTTTCATGTAAAAACCCATTGATCTCGTCTTACCCTCGCGTTAGTATTATTGCCTCTGCAGGATCATTGCACAAATATGACAAGCCTAAATTCTCTTGCGAGAATAAAACCTCATGACATTTGCGTCTTTTGACACTTATCAGCTCCCTAATGGAGGGTGCCGCCCTTATCTTCTCCTGGTTTGCCCCTTCAAGGAGGCGTACATCGGCCATACAAGACTAGCTCCTCCCATCCGGTCTTAACAACAACCAGTTGTTTTCGCAGCCTCTTATCCCTTATACCTATATGGTTTATGGTTACGAGACTGCACCCTAAGTGGAGTTTTCTTCGGGCCGAGTGCAGCATGTCCAAGACTTGTCAAGAGTGGTAAGGAAGTTCCATGCTCCCCGCACTCTTGACTCAACCGTGTACCTCGGCGCCTTGGTCATACACCGACTCCTTGTAAGAGACCCTCGGGCGTCCAACTGGGTATAACCTTATATATATAGTTGGAAATCCAAGGTATCTCCCGGATAGGCTTTCATGGGCCCCAAATCTCCATGACCCGAGGTTTCGGGAGCGGTGTAACCTTCCACCTGAGCCATGTTAAGAGATACCCCCTTATATGACGTACTTTAGGTCTTACATTTGCCTCTTGCGAAATATCATTCGCGAACTAGGGTGTACGCCATAAAGGTTTGTCCCATTCATTCACTCATTCATTTTATCAATTTATTCAATCATTTGTCTGCGAAATTATCGCATAATCTCAGTTCCATTATTCAATAGATTTGTATACATTCTTCATAGCGAGATTCTCGCACAATTTTTCCGCAACCATCATCTCTGCCTCTTTCATCACTAAGTTGTTACCTTTTTGCAATTATTCATTTTACACCTTTTATTCTTACTTCCTTTCCCTCCGCATCGGTCCACCATTTCAATGTCTCCTTTGCATCATGATACTCTTCTTTTGTGCATTCTTACATCTCTTCTTCTCTTATTTCTATGGTATCTACCATTAGTCTTTCTTTTCTTTGTTCATCCTGTACATTCTTCCTCCAACCTTTCTTTTTTGCTGTTCTCTCTTCGCAGCTTTCTACATCCACTTCATAACATTTTTGCCCCTCTATCCAATCTCCTTTTATAATTCCGACACCGCTAGGATGTGGAAACTTTATGCACTGATGGTATGTCGATGCTATCCCCAGAATTTGATGAAGCCATGGTCTTCCAATCAATGCATTGTAGGGAGATTCTACATCAACTACACAAAACAAAATATCAGTCGATAACCCTTGCAAGGGTATCCTCATGTGTACTTCTCCTTTGGGCTTGTTCGCGGTACCGTTGAAACCATATATTTTGTATGTTGAAGGGATCAAGTCTTCGTCTCTTCCCCCCATGGTTTTGTAAGTATGGTAGAAAAGAATGTTGACTGAACTGCCAGTATCAATCAATATTCTATTGATTGCCCAACAACTTTCCGCTTCATCATCTTCGCCATCAATGGGTTTTGGATTAATTTCGACTTCACAACCAGTGGGCTATCATGTATTTCTCTTCCTTTGGGTACTTCTTCACCGAGAAAGAAATGATCTGCAGTTGCCACTCTTTTAGTCTGCGATATCTTCGCAACATTCATCACTTCTTTATCATCGACATCCTCATGAAAACTCTACTAAGTACATTGTCATGAAAATCTTCAATAGTGCGGTATGAGTGTACGATAGAGTTGCAAAAACAGATTTTTAGCCTTTGTCCCAACTTCTATAACAAATGTTTCTTTTCCCTTTTGGGTGGGGGGGGGGCAAATGTTGAACTTTCTCTTCTTCTTTTAAAAAGTGATTTAGCTTTCCTTGATCAATCATTCTTAGGATAATTCTATTGATATTTCTGCAGTCATTTGTTAAGTGTCCATGAAAGCGGTGGTAAGAACAGAACTCGTGACTTCTATCTCCAGGTGGTGGTTCACTTCCCATGTTCCATGGTGCGGTATGTTTTCCATCAAAAGAATTGCTTCCCATATTTTTTCCACTTTGGCGTTCAATGGCGGCATTTTAATTTCCTCCCACACTACTCGTGACTTCATTTGTCCTTTATGATAATTCGCCTTTGGCCTCCGTAGGTCTCTTGCGAATTATACCTTTGACCTCCATAGGTTTCTTGTGGTTGATCAAGCCTTTGAATTTTATTGTTTCCGCCACGGTTGTAGAAATTTCTTTCTCTTTCAAACTCTTCCCGATCGCGACTTCCCATAGCCACTAACTTTGGTTCTATATCAACCGCTTTTCTTTCTGTTGACTTTGTGATGTGCTCGCCACTTGTGTGTACAAGTTGAGGTAATAAACTTCCATTCGCGATGCTAGAATTTGTGTTCGCCTTTGGATAAGATTCCATCTCGTTACATGTCTTTCTTCCAAAGTGATGTATTCTTCGGAGTTCTCGCAATTCGAGGTCATTGTAATCGTATTCTTGACTCTAAAAACCCGAACATACAATAGATTGGTTGCGAACATAGCATTTATGAATGACAAAGTATGAGGTATCTTTCATCTACCCTTCCAGCCATCTCGCTGCACATCGTCTTCCATCTCGAGTTAGATGTCTCAAACTCTCGCCAACTCTTTGTTTTAGCCCAAATACATCTTCAATACCAGGTCGCGAAGAATTGTTACTTATATACGCCCCTAAGAATATAGCTTTGTAAATGATTAAATGATGTGATTGTATTCCTTGGTAAACCCTCGAACCATTTCAACGCTTCTCCAGTTAAACTCGACGCGAAGTATTTGCACAATATAGCGTCATGGTTTTCCCATTATAGCATACATCTCACGTAAGCCTTGATGTGTTGTCTTGCACAAGTTGACCCATCAAAAATGCTAGTTAGTCTTTGGTAAGTTACATTTTGGGGTATTCCTCCTAACCGCAATTCTAGTGTAAAAGGATTTTTCGCGACCTCCGCGATAGCTTCATCTCCCTTTGCCTTCTCCCTCCTCCTTCTCTTCGTTGTTCAATATTCCTCTCATCTCTGCCAATTCTCGCGAGAATTTGTTCATTTGCCTTTAATTTGAATTGATCGGTCTCTTTAATTCTGCTTCTCTCCTTCTTCGTTCGTGTCTACTTTTTTGTATTCTTTTGTATTTTTCATTAATATCTCCATCGTTGCGATTTCGCTCGCGCCTCCTCTCTCGATTATCATGGTTATTCTGCCGGATCGCTTCTTCTAACTCCCGATTTTCCATTTCTGCTCTCAATCTCTCTCTCTCGCGGGCTAGACGTGCTTGCTCAATGTAATGCTTTTCAATATCATCTTCAATTTCCTTTTGTTTCCTTTGTGTTTCTCTCCCATGTAGTGCTCTTCTTCTTTCCTCCTGATTTTCTTCATTAATTGGGTTATTCTGTCCTCGAGGCTGCCTATCTTCTTGATTTCCATCATCGTGATTGTTTACCAAAATATAACGATTTTCTATTAGTTCTCTCTCTTGGCGACCTTCTTCGCCATGATTTAACTCTCTTTCCAAATTTTCTTCATTAATGTTCTCCGCATGTAATGTTCTTCTCCCATTTTCTCTAGTCGATCTTGATCTCGATCTGTTACTACTTCTTGATCTTCTATTTTGCAGCCTCCTATTTTCCATCCTCAATTCGTGGTTTTGCCTTGTTAGATTCGCGCGTTCTTCTGCTTCTAACCGCCTTTCTTCGTGTATTGTCTGTCTCAGCGCTTCTAATGCCGCGATTTCTTCATTTTCACGAATTGTTTCTCCCATCTCTTCTCGATTTCTCTCTTCCTGTCTATTATTCATCAATTGTTGTACTTCTTCTCTTTCTTCCGTAGAATCGATCTCCATGTATGCACGCTCACTCTATCATAATCGATTACTCTGTTTAGTCTTTGGTTGAATTGGTGATTGAGTTGATGGTTGAATTTGAGTTGATGGTTGAATTGGTGGTTGAATTGATGGTTGAATTGGTGGTTGAATTGGATCTTCTTCTCCATTTCTTGCATATATCCTTGATGGTTCACCTACTTCATTTCTTCTTTCTCCCACTAATCTTCCACTTCTCCTTATGATTGTTGGTTGTTCTGATGCATTCTTTCTCCTCGCCATTTCTCAACTTTAGTAACTTGTTAAAAATTATTCAAAATTTCTTTCTTGTTATCCCTAATTCTTCCAATTCACAAGGTTGATCTTCTTCAGTCCCTGTTTCTAGCGCATATGTAGTTGCAGGATTTCCCACATTACACCCCTCACTCAAATCTGTTTAATCAATCCCTTTGGAGATGAACAATGATGTGTTTTATTAATTGTTTCTTGAAAGGTTTACAAAGAAATGTAGAGCAAAGCTAAAGAAATTACAATCTCTCTTTCCTTTCTCTCTCCTAATTACTTGTTTCACAATTCAAAAAAAAGACCTCTCTCACAACAGACTTACTCGACCCTTTATATAGGGTATTACATAGTGGATGACAGCTATACTGTCCCTTATTTTCGGAAACGTCTCGCGAATGCTCGCGAATATACAACTGTTTGCCTTCGCAACACTCTTAAATCTCGCCAAGTCTTTCACACTTTCTTCATGTTCTAACTATCGTCATTTATTACGTCGTTTATTTACCTCCATGCGACTCCTTCGCGATGCAGTTGTTTATTAATCTCGCGAAATATTAGTGTTGCGATATTCTGGTCCTACAATCAACACTCTCCTCCCTCCAATACATCTTGTTTGAATACAACCTTGCACAGATCGCTTAACGAAGTTCTCTTGACATCCGCAAGGGCGATATGGAATCTACTCCAAAAAGAAAAAGACCATACGGGGGAGCTTATTATCAATCCACCCAATATTGACTAAAAGTCAAACAACCTAGACCGGGTCAGCTTTCCCTCTAATAAAGTGGCTTTCCCCCTATTAATTATCTTTTAATAGTGGTCCTTCCACCACTATTAAGAGTTTCAGTCAAACTCATATTCTTCATACAATGATGAAATAATGCTCGATGGACCATCAGAAAATACCAAAATTCTCAGGATTGGTCCATGGACAGCATGGCCACACGGGCATGCCTCCATGACCGGTCATGGTCGACCCTTTTACTTGCAGAAGCCGGTCCCATCTCTTTTGATGATTTTTGACCTAATTAATCATCTAAAGTCCATATTTGGTTCAAACTCCTTCCTGCAACTGGGAAGGTCATCTTGTTAGAGCATAGCTCGGTTGAACCCACCAAGCGTTGGTACGTCAAGTTCGGTTGTCATATTTTAGTGAATCAAAACTCATTTAAAGAGTTGCTTGATTATGTACTAGAGACAACTTCGTATAGGTTAGATTAAAAATATTAGGATCATGAGACATACAAGTATTACTCGAAGACTTGAAGAATGTGAAGAAGTAACAAGCTACAATGACGACATCATCCTTCCTCTTGAGGTTAATAATATTTTGACTTGAACTGTTTCATTCCCAACGTATCTCTCAAGTCGTGCTATATTTAAAACATAACTGTGAAGCTGTGAATGATTATACTCTAGTAGTGAGACATGGTCATATGATCATAGTGTCAAGGAATTAAAATACGAAGTATAACCGTTATCTTTTGAACTTCGTATATAAGACATCGACATAATCGTATGAATATTGTTGTGATTATGTGTATGTGTATGGGTGAAGATTTCGTCTTAGGAAATTATGTTTACATTCGTTTAAAGGAAGTACATTCATGAACTTGTTTTATGAATCGAAAGGGAAATCGCTAGGCTTATTGGTATTGTTATGTGTGAGTTAGTAGAACTGATCATAACTTGTTATGTATCTTGGTAAAACTAGTCACAGTGCCTGACTTGTGTATTGGTATGACTTATAATAGTATAGCCTGTTAGAGCATAGCTCGGTTGAACCCACCAAGCGTTGGTATGTCAATTTTGGTTGTCATATTTTAGCGAATCAAAACTCAATTAAAGAGTCGCTTGATTATGTACTAGAGACAACTTCGTATAGGTTAGGCTAGAAAGATTAAGATAATGAGACATACAAGTATTACTCGGAGACTTGAAGAATGTGAAGAAGTAACAAGCTACATCGACAACATCATCCTTCCTCTTGAGGTTAGTAATATTTTGACTTGAACTGTTTCATTCCCAACGTATCTTTCAAGTCGTGCTATATTGAAAACATAACTGCGAAGCTGTAAATGATTATACTCTAGTAGACATAGTGTTAAGGAATTACAATACGAAGTATAACGCTTATCTTTTGAACTTCGTATATAAGACATCGACATAATCGTATGAATGCTATTTTGATTATGTGTATGGGTATGGATGAAGATTTCGTCCTAGGAAACAATGTTTACATTCGTTTAAAGGAAGTACATTCATGAACTTGTTTTATGAATCGAAAGGGAAATCTCTAGGCTTATTGGTATTGTTATTCATTGCAAATCTTTGGATTACCAATATGTGTGAGTTAGTAGAACCGATCATAACTGTAGGATTAGAATATCACGACATCAATACCTCGCGAGATCAATAAACGACAGCGTTGCGAAGGCGTCGCAGACGAGTAATATAAACGACGCAATGGACGACGATAGCCAGAACACGAGAAAGGTGTGAAGATCTAGCGAGATCTAGGAGAACTGCGAGATTATGTATTTGTACACTTGCGATATTTCGCAAGTCATTCCCGAAAATAAAGGACAGTCTAGATGTCATCCACTATGTACTACCCTATATAAAGAGTTGAACAAGTCTGTTAGAGGGGGGATCTTTTTCGAAGTGTTAGGCAAGTCATTAAGAGAGAGAAAGTTTGTAGTGATTGTAATTTCTTTAGCTCTTTTCCATTTTATCTTGTAAACATTCAAGGAATTAATCAATAAAAATCATAGTTGTTCATCTTAAAATGTCTTAGTTGTGTGGATTCTTGTGAGGGGTGTAGTGTAGGATTTCCTGCAACTACATATTGGCGCTAGAAACAGGGACCTATTGAAGATAAGAGATTGGATATTGTTACTAAAATCGTTCAAATCAAGAATATGATGGATAAATTGGAGAAAGCCAGAATCAAAGAGAGTAATGGAGAATTGGAATGTAACATGATTACGAAAACAATGGTTAATGAATTTCATGAAAGTATCAGAGGGAGAATACACAAAAGAGATTTTGAAGGAAAGAAAATTATAACAGCAGAGAAGGCGTTACCCTTAAAAGAATGGGAAAAACAGAAGATTATGTTCACGGCAGCAGAGATACCAAGAGAGAATTTAAGCCACACGACTCCGCTAGTGATTACAATAAACGCAAGCAAGGAAGAAGGAAAACCAACAAAGACAGTGGAACAATGGGCAATAAATAGAACTTTGGTGGACACATGGAGTTCAGTGAATATAATGTTTTATCATGCTTATAAAGAGTTGGGGTACAAAATTGAAGAAATGACTTCCGCAACATATCATATCTATGGTTTCGGCAAATCCATAACAAAACCTAAAGGGGAGATAAAAATACGAATTTTGTTGGGAGAAATTGAAACACATCTGACATTATGTGTAGTGGATATGGAATCACCATATAACATGCTGTTGGGAAGACCATGGATACATGCAATAAAAGCTGTAGCATCGACATTTCATCAATGTGTCAAATTTCCTATGCCGAGTGGAGTTGGCGAAATCAGAGGAGATACCGATAAAGGAAGAATATATCATCAAATCGAAGTAAAACATTATGAAGAACAGGTGAAGAGGCGTAAAGATCGGAAGAAGATGGCAAAAGCAGCGAAAAAGGAAGAAGCATTTAGAACTTACATGATAAGAGCAGAAGAAGGAAAATGAATATATGGCGAAGAGAATGAACTTGCGAAGGAAGTAAAAGGACCAACGCCCATGGGAGAACCGACGGCTAGATACACTGCGGCAGAGCCAACAAAGGAGGTGAATATCGGAACTGAAGAAGAACCCAAGATGTTAAAAATTGGGACTAAAATGGAGGCAGATGAGGAAAGAAAGACTATTGATTTGTTGCGAGATTATAAAGACATTTTCGCGTGGGATATGGATGAGATGCCTGGAATAGATCCATCTGTAGCGTGCCATAAATTAGAGATTGATAAAAATGCAAGACCATTCAAGTAAAGAATTAGAAAAATTGCAACAACATATCATCCTCAAATAGAAGAAGAGTAACAGAAGATGCTTGATGCCGGAATTATTAGACAAACAAAATATCCCGAATGGATAGCAAATATGGTCGTAGTCCCAAAGAAGAAAAAAGGGATAAGAATTTGCATAGATTTTACCGATATAAACAAAGCTTGTCCAAAAGATAGTTTTCCTTTGCAGGATATTCCATGAGATGGTTGAGTGCAGCGAGGAAATGAAAGGATATCCTCTCTTGATGGATACAAGGGATACAATCAAATTCCTCTCATTTGAAGAAGACCAAGAGCATCTTGCCTTTTTCTCTCCAAGAGGATTATCTTTGTTACACAAAAATGCCATTTGGTCTCATGAAATCTTTGGAGCAACATACCAAAGGATGGTAGAAAAAGTGTTCGAAAAATGGATACATAAAACACTAGAGGTATACGTGGATGACATGTTAATAAAAAGTAAAGAAGCAAAAGATCATGTGCGGGATTTGAAGGAAATTTTTGAACAAATGAGACATTTTAACATCAAAGTAAATCCGAAAAAATGTACCTTTGGGGTGGCATCTGGAAAAATTTTAGGATACATTGTGTCAAAAGAAGGAATACAAGTCGATCCAGAGAAAGTACAAGCAATTCGCGATATGCCAACACCAAAGAATAAAGTGAAAGATGTACAAAAATTAAATGAACTATTAGCTTCGCTAGGAAGATTCATCTCGCGATCATCTGATAAGTGCAAGCATTTTTTCAACATACTTAAAAAGGGAGCGAAATTTAGATGGAAAGATGAATGTGAAAAGGCGTTACAGGGAATAAAAGAACATTTAATGGATATATCAATCTTACAAAAAGCAGAGCCAGGGGAAGAATTACTAATTTACCTTGCGACAACCTCGCATGCACTAAGCGCAGATATTTCTGCGAATGGACCTTGAGGAGTGGAAAAGCCAATCTATTACATCAGCAAAACATTCAATGCGCGGAGAAAAATTATTCAAAAATTGAAAAATTAATTTTGGCATTAGTTTACGCAACATTTAAACTTCGCATCTACTTGAAGCACACACGATTAAGGTAATGACAAAAGTACCAATTGAGTCAGTAATGAAAAATTCAAAAAGGTCAGGAAGGGTTGAAAGATGGAATGCTCAAGTAAGTCATTGCAAACTCAAATATGAAATACTATCCTCACCCAAATCACAAGTTTTTGCGGACTTTTTAGCAGAATTTCCATTGGAAGAGGATGAAGCAGTGGAAGAAATGATGGATATAGAAGAAGAACATGGAAATCCAAGGGATTTATTAACTGAGCCAAACAGATGGGAAATATTGGCAGATGGATCGTCAAATGGAGAAGATAACGGAATTGGGATCATTGTAATTTCGCCAGAAGGCAATAAAATGGCTTTTTCTTTCAGATTGGAATTTGCATCTACCAACAATGAAACAAAATATGAAGCTATAATACATGCTTTGCGATTCGCAATAGAAATGAAGTTGGAGAATGTGAGGGTCACCAGTGATTCCCAGTTAGCTATTTGCTAGATAAAAGAAGAATATACTACAAATGAACCATCCTTGAAAAAAATACAAAAAACTTGTTGAAGAATTGTCAGCGAAGATACCAAAAATAAAATGGAGACACATATCAAGAAGAGACAATAGACTCGCGGATGATTTCGCTTTTATATCAAGTATGATGACAGATCCAACTGCGAGATGCATAAAAATACAGACACTTCTATCACCGTCAATCAACAAAGAGGAAGAGGAAGAAGCAGAAGTAATGCTCATAGAAGATGGAACACAAAAACCCTATTGCGAAGATTGGAGAACAAAACTTCATGCTTATCTAATGAAAGGAGAAACACCAAGAAATAGATTAGAGATGCACAAATTAAAAAGTCGTGCAACAAATTATGAATTAAGAGACGGGGTATTGTAACAAAGATCCTTTAATGGACCCTCGCTTAGATGTTTAACACGAAAGGAAGGAGAAGCGAGTGTTAAAAATGTTACACAAGTGGGGATCTTTGCGGGCAATCACGGTGGCGGAAGATCTTTAGCACATAAGGCGAAAATGCAAGGCTATTATTGGCCATATATGCATGAAGATGCGAAAAAAATATCAAGACGTTGCGAAGATTGTCAAAGGCACGGAAAGAAAATACATGCACCAGGAGCACCATTAACCTCTTCAACAAGTGTATGGCCTTTTGGAAAGTGGGGGTTAGATATTGTAGGACCTTTTTTTACCAGGTACAGGGCAGAGGAGATATCTGATTGTCACTACAGATTATTTCACAAAGTGAGAAGAAGTAAAAGCAGTACAACACATTCGCGATAAAGATATTTTTACCTTCATATTCGAAAACATAATATGCAGATTTGGAATTCAAGACAGGTTGGTATCGACAATGGGAAACAGTTTGAGGGACAAAATATAGAATTGCTACTTAATGCATTTCAAATAAAATGTGGGAAATCAACTCCTTTATACCGTTGAGCCAATGGACAGCGGAAGCAACAAATAAAACAATCACGAGATATACTTGAAGAAGAAGTTAAAAGGACATAATAGGGCATGGTGTGAACAAGTGCATAATGAAGTATGGGCTTACAATACAACAAGGCGAGAAGCTACGGGAATGTCACCATTTTGTCTAACATATGGAGTTGAAGCTGTACTTCCGACAGAAGTTATTATTCCAACAACAAAGAGAGAAGATTGGGAGAAAAATCTTAGTGCGGGTAACATTTTGGTTAAATTAGATGAATTAAAGGAAAAGAGAGAAAGAGCACTACAGCATATGGAGAATTATCAGCGAAGATTAGCTAGAGAATATAACAAACGTGACAAGACACGCGAATTTCAACCAGGTGATATGGTATTGAGAGAAACACCAATATATCAGCGAGAAAGTGGTGGCAAGTTGGCGAAAAAGTGGGATGGACCTTATATCATCAAGGAGATAGTTGGAACAGGGTCATATAGATTAATGGATCCCGAGGGCAAAGATGTGGGCCAAAGATTGAATAGACCGTGGAATAGATTATATCTCAAGAGATATTACCCATAGAAGATGGAAGGGAAAGAATAAGTTGCGAAATATTGAATGGATGAAATGAAATGAATTCATATGAAATGTTCATGCGACAGAGTGATTGCGAAATTGCATAAAATAAAGAAAGAATGTGCGAATATCTCGCAAATAAAATAACAAGAGATAATCAAAAATGAATGATTGAACGAATTGACAGAAATGAAAGAATGAGTGAATGGGACGAACCTTTATGGCGTACACCCTAGTTCGCGAATGATATTTCGTAAGAGGCAAATGTAAGACCTAAAGTGCGTCATATAAGGGGGTATCTCTTGACATGGCTCAGGGAAAAGGTTACACCGCCCCTAGAACCTGAGTCATGAAAATTTGGGGTCAATAAAGCCCAACCGGGAGAGATACCTTGGATTTCCAACTATATAAGGTTATACCCCGGTTGGACGACCGAGGGTCTCTTCCAAGGAGTCGAGTGTATGACCAAGGCGCCGAGGTACACGGTTGAGCCAAGAGTGCCAGGGCATTTGAAGTGTCTCGGCCATTCTTGGCAAGTCTTGGCACATGTTGCACTCGGCCCGAAGAAAACTCCACTTAGGGTGCAGTCTCGTAACCATAAGCCCTATAGGTATAAGGGATAAGAGGCTGCGAAAACAACTGGTTGTTGTTAAGACCGGATGGGATGAGCTAGTCTTGTATGGCCGATGTACGCCTCCTTGAAGGGGCAACCAGGGAGATGATAAGGGCGGCACCCTCCATTAGGGAGCTGATAAGTGTCTTAAGACGCAAATGTCATGAGGCTCTATTTCGCAAGAAAATTTAGGCTTGTCATATTTGTGCGATGATCCTGAAGAGGAAATGATACTAACGCGAGGGTAAGACGAGATCAATGGGTTTTTACATGAAAATGTAAAGACGTCCTGCGATTTCGTCGCAAAGACGGCAATGTCATGGGGCTTTATGTTCGCAAGAATATTTAGGCCTGTCATATTGTCGCAAGAAAAATATCCTGCAGAGGCAAAAATACTAAAGAAATGATAAGACAAGATCAATGGGTCGTTTCATGAAAGTGTAAAGACGTCCTGCGATTTTGTCACAATGAGGGGTGGCAAAATAAGACCTTTAACTAGGAAGGAAAAATAAGACCACACAAGAGCAATGATAAGGCAAGATCAATGGGTCATTACATGAAAATGTAAAGACGTCCTGCGATCTTGTCGCAATGATGAATTTCAACATAAATGAAGATAATGGAAAACAAAATAGTAATAATTAAATATCAAGAATTATACTCGTTGCAAGAAAGAGTAATAATAAGCAGATGAACACATCTAAAAGATGATTGAAGTACGTAAAGAAGTAACAAGTACAAGAAGAAAAATTACAAGAGAAAGTCAATTCTCAAATATCGCTTTTTCACGGAAGGAGATACTTGGATTTTCTTCAGCAACTTTATCCATATTTTCGCCAGTTATTATATTTCCACTAGATCCTCCTTCACCCAGATCATCGTTGACAGCTTTACTAAGAGGGATTGTCTCTTCATTTGCGAACTCTTCACCACTATTGTAGTCATAATCGCTGTCAGGAGGGTTAGGAACTTCATCATCGCTTACTTCCAGAGGTTCGATACATACAGGATCAAGAGATTTAGATAGTAAAACATCATTCACAAGAACTTCGGCTTTAAGATGAAATTGACGAAGGAGTGCTTTCTGATGATTTCTACTCTCTATATCTTTACAGTCAGACATATAATCGAATCTTCTTTCTGCACGATCGCGAGAGCGAGCAAGGGAAGCAACGAGTATTCCATTTTCTTTGCGAATTTTTGAATAATCAGATTTTAGAGTGGCAATAGAGGAATGAAGATTTTTCTCAGAATCTGCAAAAGAAAAGAACATAGAAAATCATTCAGATTTTTGGAATTCGCAAGGAAAATATCACAAAATAATAAATAAATGGATTAAGGTAGTCAAATAATATGACTACCTTCCTTTTGCGAGGTAAGATATTGGATTAAAGCTGAACAACTATTCTCCAAGTGATCCATGGCATTGTCAAAATTATCTCCAATTAAGCCTTTCAGTTGAGATCGCAAGCTTTTTTCGTTAGAAACAAGTAAGGCATTTTCTTTCGCAAGAGAAGAATTGGACTCTTCTAACTTGGAACATTGATCCTTGAATTGGTTCGCCTTTACACTTAAGATTATTCTACCCGGATAAGTTTATCCTTCTCGTGATAACTTCTTCGAGTTGGTTTCTCGGTGAACAAAGGGATCGTTCTTGTTCTTTACACATTTTTGACAAACATCGATCATTGCGAGTAAATCGCCACCTTTTTTAACAGAGTTCGCTTCTCTTGAGAAAGAATTCCATTCTCATCTGATAAAGTTTCCAACTCCAAATTAGCTTTAGTCAAAGAGTAAGAGTGGCGAGATAATTCATTACTTAATGAGCCTTGTTTCTGAACTAAGTCAAGCATTTTCTTTAGAAAGATTATCTATTTGATCAACAGAATATGTATGAAGATTATCTAATTGGTTATATTGCTCCATCCAAGCATCTCTATCCATTCGAGCTTCTTCAACAGTAGATTCCAATTGATATATCTCCATTTTTCGCTTCTGGTTTAAAGCTTGAAGGGCGAACAAGGGCTTGATGATCAAAAAAAAAAAAAAAAAAAAAAAAAATTGAGGTAAGATTGTACCTTTCAATTCTTCGTTCTTCTTGCGAAGATTATCACGATCCAGCGAAACATTTTGAAGTTTTTGATTCTCAAGTTGGAGAATATTACACTTTGCAGTCATAGCTTGGAGATCATTCTTCAAAATATTAACTTCTTGCTCCAAAGATGTTTGCGAAATTTTATCGGAGCCAAGGTATTTGCTCAAAACCTCGCAGACATTAGATTTGATAGGATCGACAGAAGTCTTCTTGGCATCGTTCACAATATTTGATAGAACTTTGAAGGCCACGTCTATTCCTTCCAAATTTTCCTTAGTAAGAGGGATTTGCTCAGATAAGGAAGTAACGATGATAGAAGAAGGAAGAGGTGAGTCATTTTTGTTAAAGGAATATCATGAGAAGAGGAAGTCTCATGAAGATCAATGACTGGGGAAACGGTAGAGGCATTGACAATAGGAGAAGAAATGGGCTCATTCGCAACGGGACTGTTATGAGGGATTTGATCTATGAAAAATTCAGGCATAGGAGAAAGATCATCAACAATATTTTCGCAGGTAGAAACAGTAGGTTTATCTTGCGAAGATTTCGCAGGAGGAGTTGTAAGTTTGAATGTAGGAAAGGAAACAGCAGGTGCAACAGGTTTAGAACGGTGAGGTTTCTTGGGGGACCTATCAACATTTTTGTCATCCTGCGAATTACAAGTTAAATAAGAAACAGAGGCAACAATATTGTTATTAAAAGAGTAAATGTTTCTTAAATACCTTGCTATTCGCAGACTTTCTTTTAGTGACAGTGGTTTTCGGTTGCGAGCCCATGGAGATAGTAGGGTTCACAATGGTGAACTTAGTGTTAGATTTGTTCTTGCTAAAACAAAAACGGCAGGGGAATCATTAAAAGAAGAACAATATCAAAACAAAACAACTTCAATAAGAGAGATCAATCACAAAGTGATCAAATTCAGCAAAATTAACAAACCTTGATGGCTCCATAGAAACGATAGCGAGAAAAAGAAAGATGAGAACAGTAGCAGAAGAATAATAGCAGAAAAATGATGAAGAAGACGATGAAGAAAAACAGCAGAAAAAAGTTGCAGACGATGAAGAAGATGAAGTAAAAGAAAATAAATACTTTCATAAGGAATTCCCCTTTAAATAGACAAGAAAAGAGTAACCGGATAACATTAAATGTGCCGGTAAAAAGGGAAAATTTAGATACGTGTAAACAGTCATCCCTAAATCCACGGAATCTTGTCGGCAAAAATTGATGGAAAACAAACGATTGCGACATTTCAAAATACTGGTTCTCATGACATTCACTTCTTCGCAGAGAAGACATGAGAAGAGGCAAGATGTAGGATCAGAATATCGCGACATCAATACCTCGCGAGATCAATAAACGACAGCGTTGCGAAGGCGTCGCAGACGAGTAATATAAATGACGCAATGGACGACGATAGCCAGAACACGAGAAAGGTGTGAAGATCTAGCGAGATCTAGGAGAATTGCGAGATTATGTATTTGTACACTTGCGATATTTCGCAAGTCATTCCCAAAAATAAAGGAAAGTCTAGCTGTCATCCACTATGTACTACCCTATATAAAGAGTTGAACAAGTCTGTTGGAGGGGGGATCTTTTTCGAAGTGTTAGGCAAGTCATTAAGAGAGAGAAAGTTTGTAGTGATTGTAATTTCTTTAGCTCTTTTCCATTTTATCTTGTAAACATTCAAGGAATTAATCAATAAAAATCATAATTGTTCATCTTCAAATGTCTTAGTTGTGTGGATTCTTGTGAGGGGTATAGTGTAGGATTTCCTGCAACTACAATAACTTGTTATATATCTTGGTAAAACTAGTCACAATGCCTGACTTATGTATTGGTATGACTTTTATTAGTGTAACCGATCCTAAGTAATCACCTAAGATGGTATGATCGATATTTGTAATTGGTGTGACCGATCCTAGTAATCGGTGTAACCAATCCTAGTAATTGGTGTGACCGATCACAAAAGAATGTGTAATCGATCCTTGTAATTGGTATAACCGGTCCTGGTAATTGGTGTAACCGATCCTGGTAATTGGTGTAACTGGTGCGACCGATCACAAGTAATACCATGAGAATATGGTAACCGGTCCTGGTAACTGACGTGACCAATTTGGTAACTAATGTAACCGGTCCCAATAACCATATTAAGGTAGAACCGATCATTGTGTTAGGTAGAACCGTAAACCCATGATTAGTGTGTTGATTTGATCAATCACATAGTTCTTGGAAATCAAATGAACCAGTTCTAAACTTGTTTGGAAGTGTGGTATAATCGGTTCCAAGATTGTAAATATGAAAGAGGATTTACAAAGAAATAAGATGTCGACATACTTTGAACATGTTCAGTGATCTTGTCTTTTATTATTCAAAGATATTCCTTAATAACTCAAGGAGATCCCAGACCGAAATAAGTTGAGAATCTTTTAATTAAGGTTGTTGATTTTATATGCTTTTAATTACCAGCAATTAAAACGCATATCTCTGGAAAATAAAAATTGGTAATGTGCATTTACTAATTGGAGATTTTCTAGTAGGATTTTGGTTAATTTTGTACAGAGCATTTCTAGGAATTATGAAAACCGATTTGGAAACATATTGCATATCTTAAGAATATTTCGGTTTTGAAAATTCCTTGGTGTCCAAACTTCCTTGGTCTATAAATACCTAAGTTTGCATTTCGAGCAAACTATCCTAAGAGCCAGCAAAACTACCTTGTTGTGTTGTTACTGGTGGAGTCGTCTATTCGGAGAGGAAAGTACCCTAATTAGGCGAAATCTCTTACGACCGCTCGTTTAAAGACTTCTTGGGGATCAAGAAGCTCTACGAGTACCGTTGGTGGGAAACTAGATGATTGCAGTATTATTATTTTTCGATTTGATTTGATTGACTAAAAGTTGTTGAACTTTGATTGCACCTAATTTGTTTATTCTTGATAATCCATTGTTAACAAGCTCCGTTCTGTGCGTGATTGATCACAAGAGATTCAAGTTTTGGTGTGCAAGTGTTTATTGAAAATTTAAGAAGATTTGAAGACGAAGAAGATTTCTGATTTGGGTTCATAATCTTTGGTGTGCACAAAACTTAATCGGCTGGGATCCAACTATAATCGGTTTATCTTTGATAGATTTGATTGAGTAGTTGCGTAGATCGGCATCAATATTTAGCATCTTTATAAGATCCTATTATTGATTGCATAATCTAAACTCTGCTACTTTGTGTTAGATCATAGCTCGGTTGAACCCACCAAGCGTTGGTATGTCAAGTTTGGTTGTCATATTTTAGTGAGCCAAAACTCATTTTAAGAGTCGCTTGATTATGTACTAGAGTCAACTTCGTATAGGCTAACTTTAAAGTATTAGGATATGAGACATTACAAGTATTGCGAAGACTTGAAGAAGTGAAGAAGTAAGGAGCTACAACGACAACATCATCCTTCCACTTGAGGTTAGTGATATTTGACTTGAACTGTTTCATTCCCTAACGTATATTTCAAGTCGTGCATATTGAAAACAAAACTGCGAAGCATGAATGACACTCTAGTTAGACATAGTATTAAGGAATACAATACGAGGTTTATTGCTTAACCACTAAACTTTGTAGATACGACCTCGACATAATCGTTTAAATGATATTGTGATTATGTATGGGTATAAGGTGAAGATTTCATCCTAGGAAACAATGTTTTACCTTTGTTTTAAGGAAATAAATTCATGAACTTGTTTTGTGAATCGAAAAGGAAATCGCCAGGCATTATTGGTATTGTTATTCATTGCATATCTTGTGAACAAGCAATATGTGTGATTAGTATAACCGCTCATGACTTGTTTATGTTCTTGGTAAAACTATTCACAAAGGCCTGACTTTTGTATTGGTATGACTTTTATTAGTGAAACCGATCTTAAGTAATCACCTGAGATGGTATGATCGATTTTGTGATTTTGTGTATGACCGACTCTGGGTAAAGGGGAACCAATCCTAGTAAGAGGTGCAACACATCACAAAGGGGAATCGATCCTTGTATGAGGTACAATAAGTTTTTAGCAGAAAGGGGAACCGATTCTATGGACATGTGCAACACGTTTTTAGGCAAAGGGGAACCGATTCTATGGACATGTGCAGCAAGTACAAGTTAGATACCATATATATGTGGTGAACCGATCCTAGTACCTAGTCAACCGAATTTTGGAAAGCTAGTGTGACTATGCACAGTACTCACATGGAGGTAGAACCGAAACTTGTTTTGGTAGAACCGTGAAACCCATGATTTGTGATTGAGTGTTCTTGATCAATCACATAGTTCTTGAAAGTCAGATGAACCAATTCTAAACTTGTTTGCAAGTGTGGCAAATCGGTTTCAAGGTTGTAAGTATGAAAGAGGACTTGCAAAGTAAGGATGTCGACATACTTTGAACATGTGCAGTAACGCTAATCTTTAATTGTTCAAAGTTATTCCTTAATATCTAAAGGAAGAAAATCCCGGATCGAATAAAATAAATTGAGAATCTTTTATTTAAGGTTCTTAATTATATTTTAGGAAAATGAAAATTAGTAATGTGCGTTTACTAGTTGGAGATTTTCCAAGAGATTTTTGATCATTATTTGGACAAAGCATTTCCAGGAATTATGGAAACCGAATTTGGAATATATTGCATATCTTGAGAATATTTTCGGTTTTGGAAATTCCTTGGTGTCCAAACTTCCTTGGTCTATAAATATGAAAGTTTGCATTTCAAGCAAACTAATTCTTCGTACAACAAGAACTATCTCAGTTGTGCTGTTACTGGTGAAGCCGCCTATTCGGAGAGGAGAGTAACCTAATTAGGCGAAATCTCTTACGGCCGCTCAGTTTAAAGTCTTCTTTGGGATTGAGAAGCACTAGCAGTACCGTTGGTGGGAAACTAGATAATTGCGGTTTATCTTTTGTTTTCGATTGATTTGATTGACTAACGGTGGTTGAACTTTGATTGCACCTAGTTTGTTTATGCTTGAGAATCTTCTCTTCTGATATAAGATTCACTCAAACTAGATCGAAGTTTCGACGGGGATCTTTAGACTGTTTGTAGATCTAAAGACATCTTGTGATAATCCATTGTTAACAGACTCCGTTCTGTGCGTGATTGATCACAAGAGATTCAAGTTGATTGTGTGTAGATGTTTATTGAAGATCCAAGAAGATTCGAAGACAAAGAAAATATTGAAGATTTCTGATTTGGGGTTCATAATCTTTGGTGTGCACAATACTTGTTTCGGTAAAGAGGATCCAACTATAATCGGTTTATCCTTATGGTAGATTAAATTGATTAGTTGTGTATATCGGCATCAATATAATTCTTTGTGATTAAAAGTATTGATTGCAAAATCTTAACAATTACTTCGGTAGTTGATAATAAGATAGATCTAAGAACCCGGCGAAGAAATTTATTGATATAAACAGAAGAGCCTTTGTCGAACTCACATCACTTGGTTGAAAAGAGTTGCTACCATGCAGATTTGTTGTTCCTTTACTGTTTGGTATACGAACCAAAGGAATTGTTCCAAGTACGTGACTTATTCATAAGTTGGAGGCTTGGGAATACATACGGAACTAGGTGAACTATAGGTTTAGTTGCTTGGTCTCAACTATACGAAGTTGGTTTGATTTTGTATAGTGGCTTAATCCTGAGAGTATTCAATTCTGGACTAGGTCCGGGGTTTTTCTGCATTTGCGGTTTCCTTGTTAACAAAATCTTGCTGTGTCATTTACTTTTATTTTCCGCAATTATAATTGTTGTTATTACAATTTAAAGTAAATCACACAAACGTTAATTCCTATTTACTTGATAAGTAATCCTATTGTGTTTGGTTAAGTCCGAACCTTTTATCAAGTAAACATACTTCGTCGTTGTATTGTCTCGATCTCGTATCCATAGACGATCACACAAAGTGTGAACCGATTTGTTGTATTGTCTCGACTCAGTTCATAGACAATCACTTTCGGAGAAAGGACTTATAAGTGGAAAAGTTTTAGACTGAGGTATATTTGGGTACCCTCATCTTTTAATATGGTATCAGAGCCGGCAAACACAAAAAGATCTAACAATCTGTGTTTGGTGCGATCCAACCTATAATAATTGAATATAATGAATGATTCAGTTAATGTAAAACAAGACATCAAGAGTTTTGAATTAACACTTGATGATGGCATCTACGATTCAATATCTGAAGAAATCATCTCTAGAGATTCTACGAGACAAGTTAATCTTGTTAATGATGTAGAAACCAATGACAACTGGAAAATTTGTCTAGAAGAAAGGATGGATGAAATTTCCGATGATGATGACTCAGATTTTGAACGAGAAGTATAAGAGGATATCTCAGAATACTCTAAACTACTAAATCCTTTGAAAAATAAAAAACTGAGTTCTTCAGATTTCGTTGGTCTTATGACTCCTCTTTGTCGTGAAAACAAGAAATTGAAGAAGGTTTTTCAAGGATATTATATTGGTTACCAAATCAGTGATTCTCTTCTTAAAGATCGTATTGACGAGCTAAATTCTAAGAAATTAGAATGTGAAAATCTTCGAAGAGAACTCTTTTTGTCGAAAAAGAAACTTGCTGAATCTGAAGCAAGGGTTAATTCTCAACCGAAGAGTTTTGAAGAGAAAGAAGGTGTATGTCTCTCACGAGAAAAATATCTTAAGGCTGATCTAGCTGGTACTCTTGATAAAATCAAGACATTGGAAGAAGAAATTTTGGACCTTAAAAAGTTCAATGTTAGCTCAAACAATTCAACCTCAATGTTAGAAGCAAGTATAAATCATCATGATACACGAGGATTGGGCTATAAGGGAATAAATGCTTCAAATATTAACAAAGAGGTAAAATTTGTCAAAGCTACTAATTTTTCTCAACCAGAGGCTTCCACTGATGACAAAGATGCTCATATTTCTTGTAAAGAAGAAAATTTTGTCAAGCCTAAGAATAGTGTTCAACCAGCAGTAATCAAAGAAGGCATTTATGTTAATGTTAAGAAATCAACAACGTTGAACAAAGACAAGAAGAACAAGAAGAAAACTCGTCGAGCTCCAATGCAAGAGGATCCACAAAAAGGTAACATCAAAACTCATACTTTGTATATTTATACTAAGCATTGTTATTATTGTGGTAATAAAGGACACTTGCAATGCCTGGAGAGATTGGGGTATACCAAGATTTATATGGACATAGTTCCCTTACTAAGGGGAGGCCAAATATGGGTGAAGTTACAATACTACCCTTACCCTTTATAATTCTAATTACCCTAAATCAGTTTTCTTTTATACCATTTCATCTTCTTCTCTTCTTCTTCTCCTCCACCTCTACCTTACTGGCTCTTCCTCCCCCACCATTGAAAACTCGTCGATTAATTCGTCGTAATCAGCAAAAATTCCGATTAATCTTTGAAAATGGAAGCACTACCGCCGAGGACTAGTAAGATGAAACAAACAAATAGAAAGCGCAATGAATTTAACCCCGGAATTGCTTTGTTAGTTCAAAAGAAAGAGAAGAAAAAAACGGTTGAAGAAGAAGAAATCAAAGTCGCTGAAAAAGGATATATGACGCGATTGAGAAAGTAAGGGTCTACTTAAACTCACTTCAGTACTTCAATTTCATGTTTGCATGTTAAATTAGGCCAAAAAAATCAAAAATGTTAATTTGCAGTTATTCAGCCAGCAAGGTGTTTGTTCCACGGCCTTGCCGACATTTCATAGCTAGGTTTAGTCGGAAAGATCTTAGGTTGAAGATCTTGCCGGCTGTTTAGTATCTGTAACTGCTACTTGCATGGTTGGCAAGGTATTCAACGGCATCAGTTTTTTTTAGCCGGTGGGTTATAAATTTGTACCTTGCCGCCTGTATTTCAATTTTTTAGTATCTCCTGATGCCTTGAATTTTGAAAGTCGAAATGGTATTTGAATACCACCCTGCCGGCTTTATGTTAGCCGGCGTTGTTTTGATTATAGAGCCTGTCGACTATTTATGTTGAAAATCTTGTGTTCAAGTAGTTATAAGCCGGCATGCTATTGGAATAAGACCTTGCCGACTATACTTTAGCCGGCATGTAGTTAGATATTGACCCTTCCGACTTGTGTGTAGCCGGCAAGGTTATATTTGTCGACCCTGCTGACTATTGATTTTTTTTAAAATTGTTCTTGTTTAGGTCGCAAAAGGCAAAGAATAAAACTGTTACTCCTCCTTTAAGACCTCCTCGTGTTGGTGAAAAACTCTTGACTGCAACACATCGAGGGGAATTTGTTGAGTCGGGGACGCTCAAGATCCATCTACGAAATGATTCTCAACCACCATCGGAACCAAGTTATTCGGACGAAAATCCAGATGAAGACCAATCAATTACATTTGGTAGAAGAGGTGATGATGATGATGTTGATGAAAGCACTCCGGCTGCTGGAGGAGGTAACAATGATGATGATGATGGTGATCAAGACATGCAACCTGTTGGAGGAGGTAATGATGATGATGATGATGATGATGATAAGAATATCGAAGATGAAATTGTTGAAGAGGCAGTGGAACAAGAAGAAGAAGAAGGAGATGGAGAAAAAAACTCAAGCTAATGTTCAACAAACCCAAGCTTCAACTTCAACTGAAACCGGAAAGAAGAAGAGGGTTATCACTAAACCAGCTGATTCCCACATGCCTCCCCCTCACTTGATGGTTAGACTGAAACCAGGTGAGCCTCCAAAGGGGACCCCATAAGATGGTGGAAATGTTCTTTTTGGATACAAAGACTCATGGGAATGTCAAATCCATAATACTATCGTAAGTAATCTCAATCCGTCTTTGTTTTTTATTTAAGTGTATCTATCTTAAATTTGCGTCAAGTGTGTGTATATCCATTCATTTTTTTTTTTGGTATTTAGGATCACAAGCATGCCATTCGTATCATGAGGCGCCAAGCTTCATGTTCAGTGACTAAGAATTGGGATCTTGACGAATGTGACGAAGTGAAAGTGATTGTCAAGAACTCCGAGTTGTGGCCTGCGGTGGAGAGTTCGAATATTGAGCATGATAGAGTTACCGTATCTGCATTCTATGAGAGGTTCTACGGAGAGACTGATACAATGTTATTCCCATTCGGTGAGATGGCGATAACTCCCGATGATGCTCATCAAATTCTATGCCTCGAGGTTGAGGGAAAAACAATCAGTGAGGGCTTCGATAATAAAATGTCTTGGGAGGATATTTTCAAATTGAGCAAGAAATTGTTCGGTTGGGATCAGATTGAGATGGAGTCTATGGTTGTGATGAAGGATGGTCGTCTAAGCAAGAAGTTTAATTTGAAGAAGTTGAGGGACACATTATCTGGGACCAAGAAAATCAATGATGAGGAAGTAAGGGTGGACTTGGTGCGAATCAATGCTACCGCGTCAGCTTATTTGATATACGTCCTGGGCAACTGTATCTTCCCCGACAGTTCCGGAAGCTTGGTCGATGTCAGTTATATGCAACTATTGGATCCCTTAGATAAGATGCATCAATATTCTTGGGGTACTGCGGTGGTCGCCTTCTTGAACAATGAGTTGAAAAAGGGTTCTAGGGCACTCACTGCGCAAGTTAACGTAAATATATGTCTCTTCCAGGTAATTTTATTGTCTAAATCATTTATATTTGCAAAATTCTCGTAAGATAAGATTCTTACTAAACTTTGTGTTTGCATAGGTTTGGATATATGAGCACTTCCCTACTTTGGTGAAAGCCAACCCCTACATCAAAGTGGATGAGAATGTTGCGCTTAATAATCCAAGAGGGCAAAGATACAGTTTTAAGGGTGGTCAGGATAAGGAAATGCCGCAACAGCTTATCAAAATCCGAATCGCCATCGACAAATTGACTGTGGGTGAGGTAATATTTGATCCGTATCGAGATGCTAGAAATCAAGGTTTAATCCAAAGGAGAGATGATGTTGCGTTATAATACGGACCCTTGTTATGCTCCCATAGATTTTTAATGTACGATCCACATCTAGTAATGCGACAATTGGGTTACGTCCAAGAAGAACCACATTTCGATGCTGTGCCGTTCTTTAATGTGTTAAGGGATGACTGCACCACGTCCCAAAGAGCTATTAACGTCGCTTACGCTCCACCGCCAGTTCTAGAACATTGGAATGGAAGACGTGGCCGTAAAGTCGATACGAGTCTTTTGGACGAGGTGACCGAAGTTCATGAAGCTAATGAGAAATACATGACGTGGTACAAGGGTTGGGCTCGTCCTACTGTGATTAGGGAAATGACTGCTGAAGAATTGGCTCGTAAGAGGAAGATGGCATCGAAAGACCCAGCAACAAGTCTTAAGTTCTTTGTAAGTATTTTAGAGTTGCTATTACTATTTTAAGATTACATTATCGAATCATTCTATTAATTGTTTGTTGTTTAATTGAAAATAGAAGGAGCATTTGAAGAGCCTTGTGAGGGTGATGTTTTGCGCAAGATAAAGAGGAGAGCCTTTGTCGATTGAAGAGCAAAGTAAGCACATTGACTATGCTAGCAATGTCGACAATGAGGATGCCTATGAATTGTTCAAGCAAGCTGATGCTGAAGTAAATAGGGAAGAAAAAGCCAGGAGGGAAGCACAAGCCAAGATGAATGCTGACAAAAAGAGGGCTCGTTCCCTTGGTGATGGTAGTAGTGGTAGTGGTGGTGCTCCTAAACGGGGCCGTGGTCGTGGTGGTGAATGAATACAGTCTCTAGTTTATTTCTTTATGTTGTGGTAGACAAATGTTAAGGTTAACGGTTGGACAAATATTTTTTTTTAAGGTTTATGGGACATGTTTTCGTATTTTGGACAAAAAGTGTTGGATTTCTAGTTGTTGAATGAATGGTTTGTTTAGCTATGTAAAGTTTTAATACTTATGCCGGCACGCTTTTTTTAAGTTACATTGCCGACTACACCAGGGCCGGAAAGGTGGTGAACTGTCAGACTGCCGGCCCTGACAACAGAAATTATTTGCATACCAGGGTCGACAAGGTAATCAGATTAATACCTAGCCGGCTGTTTTCCAGCCGGTAAGGTATGATGTTATCGACCCTGCCGACTATGTGTTGCGAAAAATACCTTCTCCTGATGCCTAAAAATCATCATAAGGTCGGCATGGTTATAAATAATGATCTTGCCGACTATACCGTAGCCGGCACGCTAATGACCAAATACCTTTCCGACGGTTATACAAAAGAAAATGAACTCCTGATTCCTAAAATCATCACAAGGTCGGCATGGTTATAAAATACGACCTTGCCGACTATACCATAGCCGGCACGCTAATGACCTAATAACTTTCGGACGGTTATACAGAAGAAAATGAACTCATGATGCCTAAAATCATCATAAGGTCGGCATGGTAACAAAATTTCAACCATGCCGTCCAAACTTAGTCGACATATTGGGGAAACAAAAACCTCGCTGGCGAATTCAAAATTCAAATTTTTTCAAGTACAATTGCATTTATTGACTACCCTAACGGCCAAATTTGGGCAGCATCCTATAATTACACTACTTCTCTCTACAAAACAACACACAACTATTTACATATACTCTCCCAAGCTCATATCATCATACACTCCATCTAACTCACCCAATAGCTCTCTACATACAACAATGGCATCATTTGATTCAAATGAAGATTTGGCAATCACATAAGCTTGGTACGCGGAAACTCGAGTTAGACATCAGTCCTCCATAAGGGTGGATGTCGTAACCTTTTGGGATAGGGTACACAACAAATTTAGGCAAGAGTTTGGGAATCCTAATGGAAGAAGTGTTCAACAAGTCCATGATAGGCACCTAGTCATCGAAAATGCGATACTTGCTTATTTAGCTCTCCAACCCCGGATTTTCAACGCTACCAACTTCAACTTGTCCATTGAACAATTTGTAAGTGTTTTTGTGGTTTATTTTACGTGATCCATGTTGTTTTATCTTCCTACTAAACACCACTAACAAAGTAAGTTTGTGTTTTGTTTTTGTAGCATGAAGCCGTGAAAGCGCGCTACTTGGAGGAAAATGGGGAAGCATTCGCATTCGATGCAAGCTATGAATTCATGGTCTCCAAAATCCCGGAGTATGCCCCGGACTTCATGCAGGCCGAAGATGAATGGGATTCCTCTAACGAAGATTGATGGTTTTAGTGTAGGTTTTGTGGGTAGATCTCTATTTAAACCCTCACGAGACTATAACTCGTCCACTAGGGTCGCCTAGGGGTTCAAAGGCTTGATGCACATGCTAAGTGCATTCATTTTTCCGCCGAAAAGGGGTTAGGTTTTATGTTTCAATCAATGTAACCAAAATTGCATGAATACAGTGAATTACATCTTCCCATATTATGTTTTATGTTGGGTATAACTACAGGTCTGCAAGGTTACATTGCCGACTTTTCAACAACCGGCAATGTTAGAAATCATTAGCATGCCGACTATAGGTCAGTCAGCAGTGTTGTAAATTATGTGCTTGCCGACTATATGATGGCCGACATGGTAGGAAATATTTACATGCCGACCATAAGATTGTTGGCCCAAGATATTCGGCATATTCTTCATTCAAAGACCCCTCCGGCCTAAAAAATATCGGCGTCTTCTTCATCCGCGGACCATGCCGACTATATTTAGTCGGCACCTTATGCAAACATAAACCATGCCGGCGAAACTTAGTCGGCACCTTATTCATAAGACAGATTAAAGGTTTAATCTACTAAATTCATAATTTCAAAATTTTAATCTAAACTTAATTAATTAACCTAATCATAATTTTTAGTGTTAATTAAATAAGGATATATTAGCCATTTAGAAAATACAAGGTTAAGGGGTGGCTTCTTTTACTTCAAAATGTGTTGGGTTTTGTCTCATTAGGTATACCCCAATTAATCTGGGTATACCCCAATCAAGCCAGGTTGCAATGGGGATGCAAAGTTCGTAAGATGCAAGATGCACTTTCTTTTGTATCAATCGAATTGGCTAAGTTTTCTCCTCATAAGAACTCAGATCGTTATTGTCCTAAGTTTAGGCAAAAGAATTATTGTAATAGTTCAAATTTTGCATATCACTCGACAAGGTCATCTCATAAAGACCCGAATATAGAAAGAGAGATAACTTTGTAAATGCAAAGACAAGATCTGATGTTCCAAATTGGAGAAAGGGTGTTTCGCAAAATATTCAAAAGGACAATGATCCTAATGGTATGAAGGAGAAGGCTGCTCCTGCGAAACCCATCTCTAAATGGGTCCCGAAGTCCTCTATAGCCAAGAAGGGACCAAAAGTTAGTCACAAGAATGACTCCCAGCTGTTAATTGTTGGTGACAATAATTATAAGAGTCTTCTTGAAAGACTAAAGAAGTACATCATGTCTGAATTCTCTTGTACTAGTAAATGTTGTGATAATGACGCTCTTCATCACACGTCAAAAAGGAAAAACAAGAGATGGAACAAGAGAAAACAAACCAAGCAAGAGGTCAAGAATGATGAGTCTGTCTTAGTCACTCGTGACGAACAAGATAAGGCTCAACTTAACACAACCTAGTTGTGTTAGAATGTGCATGCTCACCTTAGTGCTCAATCTTTTTAAAGGTGAGGAAGCACATGAAAAACTGAGCATATGATCTCACGATTATTTTATGACTAATTGACATCTTTAGGGAGATTTATTTTCTATACTCATACCTTCTCTATCTATTTTTGAGATTTTGATAGAAACGGTAATTTTGAGTTGATGATGTTGATATCTACAGATCATATATGTGTAGCTCTTGTTTTTACGGTTAAAACGAGCCAAAAAAGACTGAATTCGAACATCGTATGCAAAAGTTATGCTAACAACAATTTAGTATTGTGATCCTTCACTAGCAACACATGGGTACCGATCCTAGTGAGAGGTGCAACACATGGGTACCGATCCTAGTGAGAGGTGCAATACGAAGGAGTGTAAAACTGCTTTGCCTATAACTTCTTCGTCCGAACTCGGAATGACCTCATTCTTTTTGCGTTGGCTACGTAATTCACTTTCCTACAAGATTTAGGTAATTGCAATACTTGATTTTATTTTGAATATTTATGGGGTATTGCATATTGATTTATGAGATGTATGTTTTCGGTTTTCATTACCTTGATATTCAATCTCATAATGTTGTGAACTCTTATGGTTTGGGTGACTTTTTGATTTAGCAGGATTAAGTTCTAGCCCATGTTGGTAGGCTTTATCAAAGAATCATGAGGGGTTCAGATAGAAACAATATGTGAAAAAGTCACAATATGTTGAATCGGTTTTGGTTTAGCATAAAAGCATATGTGTTTCGAGGGTTTTCAACTTTTGCTTGCAATAGTTAAAAACCGGTTTTCAAAGGTCGGTTGTTGTTATTCTTTTGTTTTGCATAAGGATGCCAACATAATGATATTTCAATATCAATTCTCCCTGGAAGAAGATGCAAACATATTGGAGAAGAGGATGCGAAATTTGAGGTAACGAGTTTGTTAGTTAATCGTTTTCCTGTTTAAGAAAAGCCTGATATTATTTCATATATTTATTGCTTTTGCTTAACAAATTTTTGGTACAATTGATGTTTTATTCCATTATGTGTGTATGGATGTGTGTGTGATTCAATTGGTTCCGGTTAAGAAAAACTATTGTTATCTTGCTTTATTGTGTGGTATCAATCGTTTAGGCTTACAAATTTTCGGTGCAATTGCGGTGCTTTAATGTCTAAGTTGTTTCAATTGCTTCCGGTTGAGGTGAATAATTATGCAAGTTGATTTATTTTGGTTTGTATGAATTGTTTATGGCTTAACGAAAGAAAAGGTTTACAGGATGAATTGTTTAGTCCAATTCGATTTCGGATAAGAGAAACTAAGTTAATTCTGATCTTAGTTAGACTTATCAAAGTGGAGGTTTCGGTTATTCAAATCTAATCGAATGCCTTAACAAGAAATGCTAGTTAACTAACCTAGTACTTGTCTTGTTTAAAAGTTAAAGGTCTAAGTTATATGGATAACTAGAACCTGATGAGAAAAATAGAGTTATCTTTATTTTGGTCTTATCGAACAAGCGATTTTATTTGTACAATCGGCTTAGCAAAGGAACTAAGGTGCTTAGTTTATTTTTGGTTTGCTAAACTATTAGGGAAAATTGCTTCGGGCAATTTTTTCCTTGATAACATATCAAAACATAATTACTTTGTAGTTTCGGTTTTGATATTAGTTATCAAAAATGGTGTGTGGAACCCTCGTGCTTAACTCTATAGGTTGCAAGTCTATTTTGAGATTTGTAAGATCCTTTTCGGTTTGTCCTTTATTTTTTTTTGTTTCTTTGTAATTTTGTGACAAAAAGGGGGAGAAATATATGTAGTAAACAAGTGATACTGGTATTGATTTATATTGATTGGTATCACTAAGGGAAAGGACAATTGTGCTTAAACGTTTATCTAACGAAAGAGTATAAGCATATACTAAGGGGGAGTAACATACCATATGATACTTGTAGAATATGGACTACAAGGGAATAACAAAGACGTGCGGAATGATAAAATCTACCTATCTTACTTTTAGGGGGAGTATTAGCTTTATTATTATAATGTCAACAGTGGCATTTATGGATTGAATGTATACAGGTTATTGTGTTGTTGAATTCGGGAATCAAGCGTATGTGTAATGAATTCTTGTAATTTGTTTATCCATATGATGTAAGAGTTTTGTCACTAAATTGACAAAGGGGGAGATTGTTAGAGCATAGCTCAGTTGAACCCACCAAGCGTTGGTATGTCAAGTTTGGTTGTCATATTTTAGTGAGCCAAAGCTCATTTTAAGAGTCGCTTGATTATGTACTAGAGTCAACTTCGTATAGGTTAGCTTGAAAGTATTAGGATATGAGACATTACAAGTATTGCGAAGACTTATAGAAGTGAAGAAGTAAGGATCTACAACGACAACATCATCCTTCCACTTGAGGTTAGTGATATTTGACTTGAACTGTTTCATTCCCTAACGTATCTTTCAAGTCGTGCATATTGAAAACAAAACTCCGAAGCATGAACGACACTCTAGTTAGACATAGTATTAAGGAATACAATACGAGGTTTATTGCTTAACCACTAAACTTTGTAGATACGACCTCGACATAATCGTTTAAATGCTATTGTGATTATGTATGGGTATAAGGTGAAGATTTCATCATAGGAAACAATGTTTTACCTTTGTTTTAAGGAAGTAAATTCATGAACTTGTTTTGTGAATCGAAAAGGAAATCGCCAGGCATTATTGGTATTGTTATTCATTGCATATCTTGTGAACAACCAATATGTGTGATTAGTATAACCGCTCATGACTTGTTTATGTTCTTGCTAAAACTATTCACAAAGGCCTGACTTCTGTGTTGGTATGACTTTTATTAGTGAAACCGATCTTAAGTAATCACCTGAGATGGTATGATCGATTTTGTGATTTTGTGTATGACCGACTCTGGGTTAAGGGGAACCGATCCTAGTAAGAGGTGCAACATATCACAACGGGGAATCGATCCTTGTATGAGGTGCAACAAGTTTTTAGCAGAAAGGGGAACCGATCCTATGGGCATGTGCAACATGTTTTTAGGCAAAGGGGAAACGATTATATGGACATGTGCAACAAGTACAAGTTAGATACCATATATATATGGGGAACCGATCCTAGTACCTAGTCAGCCGAATTTTTGGAAAGCTAGTGTGACTATGCACAGTACTCACATGGAGGTAGAACCGAAACTTGTTTTGGTAGAACCGTGAAACCCATGATTTGTGATTGAGTGTTCTTGATCAATCACATAGTTCTTGAAAGTCAGATGAACCAATTCTAAACTTGTTTGCAAGTGTGGCAAATCGGTTTCAAGGTTGTAAGTATGAAAGAGGACTTGCAAAGTAAGGATGTCGACATACTTTGAACATGTGCAGTAACGCTAATCTTTAATTGTTCAAAGTTATTCCTTAATATCTAAAGGAAGAAAATCCCGGATCGAATAAAATAAATTGAGAATCTTTTATTTAAGGTTCTTAATTATATTTTAGGAAAATGAAAATTAGTAATGTGCGTTTACTAGTTGGAGATTTTCCAAGAGATTTTCGATCATTATTTGGACAAAGCATTTCCAGGAATTATGAAAACCGAATTTGGAATATATTGCATATCTTGAGAATATTTTCGGTTTTGGAAATTCCTTGGTGTCCAAACATCCTTGGTCTATAAATATGAAAGTTTGCATTTCAAGCAAACTAATTCTTCGTACAGCAAGAACTATCTCAGTTGTGCTGTTACTGGTGAAGCCGCCTATTCGGAGAGGAGAGTAACCTAATTAGGCGAAATCTCTTACGGCCGCTCAGTTTAAAGTCTTCTTTGGGATTGAAAAGCACTATCAGTACCGTTGGTGGGAAACTAGATAATTGCGGTTTATCTTTTGTTTTCGATTGATTTGATTGACTAACGGTGGTTGAACTTTGATTGCACCTAGTTTGTTTATGCTTGAGAATCTTCTCTTCTGATATAAGATTCACTCAAACTAGATCGAAGTTTAGACGGGGATCTTTAGATTGTTTGTAGATCTAAAGACGTCTTGTGATAATCCATTTAACAGACTCCGTTCTGTGCGTGATTGATCACAAGAGATTCAAGTTGATTGTGTGCAGGTGTTTATTGAAAATCTAAGAAGATTTAAAGACAAAGAAAATATTGAAGATTTCTGATTTGGGGTTCATAATCTTTGGTGTGCAGAATACTTGTTTCGGTAAAGATGATCCAACTATAATCGGTTTATCCTTATGGTAGATTAGATTGATTAGTTGTGTAGATCGGCATCAATACAATTCTTTGTGATTAAAAATATTGATTGCAAAATCTTAACAATTACTTCGGTAGTTGATAATAAGATAGATCTAAGAACCTGACGAAGGAGTTTATTGAGATAAACAGAAGAGCCTTTGTCGAACTCACACCACTTGGTTGAAAAGAGTTGCTACCAAACATATTTGTTGTTCCTTTACTGTTTGGAATACGAACCAAAGGAATTATTCCAAGTACGTGACTTATTCATAAGTTGGAGGCGTGGGAATACAGACGGAACTAGGTGAACTATAGGTTTAGTTACTTGGTCTCAACTATACGAAGTTGGTTTGATTTTGTATAGCAGCTTAATCCTGAGAGTATTCAATTCTGGACAAGGTCCCAAGGTTTTTCTGCATTTGCGGTTTCCTCATTAACAAAATCTTGATGTGTCATTTACTTTTATTTTCCGTAATTATAATTGTTGTTGTTACAATTTAAAGTAAATCAGACAAACGTTAATTCCTATTTACTTGATAAGTAATCCTATTGTGTTTGGTTAAGTCCGAACCTTTTATCAAGTAAACATACTTCGTCACTGTATTGTCTCGATCTCGTATCCATAGACGATCACACGAAGTGTGAACCGATTTGTCGTATTGTCTCGACTCAGTCCATAGACAATCACTTTCGGAGAAAGGACTTATAGGTGGAAAAGTTTTAGATTGAGGTATATTTGGGTACCCTCGTCTTTTCACTTTGGTAGTTGTTGGATAGATTGATATAAACCCGACAAAGGAGTTTATTGGATTAAACAGAAGAGCCTTTGTCTAACTCATATCACTGAGATTGAATAGAGTTGTTACCGAACAGATTTGTTGTTCCTTTACTGTTTGGAATACGAACCGAAGGAATTGCTCCGGTGCGTGCACTTATTGAATGTCGGAAGCGCAGGGATACTGAAGAAACTAGGTGAACTATAGGTTTAGTTGCTTGGTATCAACTATACGAAGTTGGTTTGATTTTGTATATCGGCTTGATTCTGAGAGTATGCAATTCTGGACTAGGTCCCGGGGTTTTTCCTGCATTTGCGGTTTCCTCGTTATCAAAATCTTGTTGTGTAATTTACTTTTGTTTTCCGCAATTATAATTATTGTTATTATAATTTAAAGTAAATTACACAAACGTTAATTCCTATTTACTTGATAGTAATCCTATTGTGTTTGGTTAAGTCCGAACCTTTTATCGAGTAAACATACTTCGTTGTTGTATTGTCTCAATCTCGTATCCATAGACGATCACACGAAGTGTGAACCGATTAATTGTATTGTCTCGACTCAGTCCATAGACAATCACTTTCGGAGAAAGGACTTATAGATGGAAAAGTTTTAGATTGAGGTATATTTGGGTACCCTCTTGCCTATCCATGACTTATAGATTTTGTCTACCAATTTTTGGTATGCTGCCCCCGCGTTCTTTAGTCCAAAATCTTGCTGTGTCATTTACTTTTGTTTTCCGCAATTATAATTGTTGTTATTATAATTTAAAGTAAATTACACAAACGTTAACTCCGTATTACTTGATAGTGATCCTATAGAGTTTCGTTAAGTCCAAACCTATTATCAAGTAGTCACACTTTGATTGTTGTATTGTCTCGATCTTGTATCCATAGACGATCACACAAAGTGTGAATATCGATTAGTTGTATTGTCTCGACTCAGTCCATAGACAATCACTTTCGGTAAGAGGACTTATAGGTGGAAAAGTTTAAGATTGTGGTATATTTGGGTACCCTCATCTTTTCATAACTGATGCTAAGTAATCACCTAAGATGGTATGATCGATATTTGTAATTGGTGTGACCGATCACAAAAGAGTTATGTAATCGATCCTTGTAATTGGCATTACCGGTCCTAGTAATTGGTGTAACCGATCCTGGTAATTGGTGTAACCGATCCTAGTGACTTGTGTAACCGATCACAAGTAATACCATGAGAATATGGTAACCGGTCCTGGTAATTGACGTAACTGATCCTGGTAATTGATGTAACCGGTCCCAGTAATCATATTAAGGCAGAACCGATTCTTGTGTTTGTTAGAACCGTAAACCCATGATTATTGATTTGATATTTGATCAATCACATAGTTGTTCTTGGAATACAGATGAACCAATTCTAAACTTGTTTGGAAGTGTGGTATAATCGATTCCAAGATTGTAAATATGAAAAAGGATTTACAAAGAAAAAGATGTCGACATACATTGAACATGTTCAGTAATTCTAATCTTTTATTGCTCAAAGATATTCCTTAATTACTCAAGGACCGAAATAAATTAAGAATCTTTTAATTAAGGTTGTTAGTTTTATATGCTTTTAATTACCATCAATTAAATGCATATCTCTAGAGAATTGGTAATGTGCATTTACTAATTGGAGATTTTCTAGTGAGATTTCGGAAATATTGGACAAAGCATTTACAGGAATTATGAAAACTGATTTGGGAATTTATTGCATATCTTAAGAATAATTCGGAAATTCCTTAGTGTCCAAACATCCTTGGTCTATAAATACCCAAGTTTGCATTTCAAGCAAACTATCCTAAGAGCCAGGCAAACTTCATCTTTTTGTTGTTTATGGTGGAGCCGTCTATTCGGAGAGGAAATTACCCTAATTAGGCGAAATCTCTTACGACCGCTCATTTAAAGACTTCTGTGGGATCAAGAAGCGATCTACGAGTACCGTTGGTGGGAAACTGGATAATTTCAGTTTATTTTAGTTTTCAATTGATTTGATTGACTAACGGTTGTTGAACTTTGATTGCACCTAGTTTGTTTATTCTTGAGAATCTTCTCTTCTGATATAAGATTCACTCAAACTAGATCGAAGTATTGACGGGATCTTTAGAACTGTTTGTAGATCTACGGGCGTCTTGTGATAATCCATTATTAACAGACTCCATTCTGTGCGTGATTGATCACAAGAGATTCAAGTGGTGTTGTGCAGGTGTTTATTGAAGATTAAAGAAGATTTGAAGACAAAGAAGATTTCTGATTTGGTTTTTATATCTTTGGGTGTGCACAAACCTTGATCGGCTGGGATCCAACTAGAATCGGATTTATTCGATTGATTAGTTTTGTAACATCGGCATCACCTTATAGTTTCTTGTTTGATTCTATACTGATTGATTACAAATCTAAACTCTGTTACTTCGGTAGTTGTTGGATAGATTGATCTGACCAGGCAAAGGAGTTTATTGGTTAAACAAAAGAACCTTTGCTTATGACTTGAGATATTGTCATCTGAAAGAATCAAGAGAGTTGTTACCAAACAGATTTGTTGTTCCTTTACTATTTGGAATATGATCCAAAGGAATTGTTCCTTTATTGAATGTCGGAAGCGTAGGGATACTGAAGAAACTAGGTGAACTATAGGTTTAGTTGCTTGGTCTCAACTATACGAAGTTTGTTATATTTTGTATAGCTGCTTAATTCTGAGAGTATTCAATTTTGGACTAGGTCCCGGGGTTTTTCTGCATTTGCGGTTTCCTCGTTAACAAAATCTTGTTGTGTCTTTTACTTTTCTATTTCCGCAATTATAATAATTATTATAATTAAAAGTAAAATACACAAACGTTAATTCCGTATTACTTGATAGTGATCATATATAGTTTGGTTAAGTCCGAACCTATTATCAAGTAATCACACTTTGATTGTTGTATTATCTCGATCTCGTGTCCATAGACGATCACACAAAGTGTGAATACCGATTTGTAGTCTTCTCGATCTTTGATCATGAGCATACATCCAAATATGGAAAGGATATTGCTTTCAAGGCACAAAAGAACACTAAATTACTTGATAAAAGTAAGAGTGTTGGCATCTCTGAAGATGATCCTTCTGAGACTGATTAATCAGATGAATACCTTGACCAATCAGTCTCTTTGATACAAGACAGTTTAGGATATTCTTTTGAATAAAAGTAAACGGTTCACCAGAGACAAACCTAAGTCAGTAAAACCTCATAATCGTGTTCCTTCTAAAAACAGGGATACTGATGACACTGATGAAGACGATATGGCACAATGCTTCAAGTGTAAAGGCTTTGGTCATTTTTCAAATGAGTGTCCAAATCGTTAAAAGTACACTGGAAACAAAGGTCTTGCTTCAACTCTTGATGAAATGTCTGATCACTATGATTCTAATGAAGACGAAAAATCAAGTGTTGCACTCCTCTTTGAAAATATTGATTTTGATAATTGTATCAATACATACATCAACCTCGATATTCTTCCGGGAGAAACTTCAACCACTTTGGAGGATAAAATGGATTTCTCCTTGTCTACTGGAACTTCTTCTTCTAATGTTTCAGATTCTACCGTGTGTCTAGCAGCTTGCACAACCATGGCGTCGAATCATCCTCTCTATTGACATATTCTTATTGTACTCTCAAGGGTCATGGACTCTCCAATTTTTTCAAATACAAACATAAGATAAGATATGTCAATAAACTACAACAGAGAGTAAATCGATTAGCAAACAAGCTCAAATTTGTTCAGAAGTCGACTGAGGTATGTACTCTTATCTCCTCTCCAAAGAAGTTTGTTAGAGCATTGCTCGGTCGAACTCGCATGCGTTTTTATCTCAAGCATGTTTGTCAATATTAGTGATCAAAACTATATGTATCTCAATCACTCTATTTCACCATATCAGAGCCGCGTGAGAATAAAAGAAAGGGAAATATTACCGTGGCTTGGGGAGGAGGAAAAAAGAGAGTTATACTCGGGATTTTAGGACTCTTCATTGTGAAAATACAAGTTCTGGGAGTCTAAGAGGTACCGGGAGTTTGAATCGAGTCTTTGGGGGACGTTTGGAGTAGTTGCAGAGAAAACCAAAAGTTGCATAGCGTGTTTGATCATCACAGAGAAGGACGAAGAAGAAGAAGAAGAAAAGATCACAGTCTCTTCAGGAACTGTCATCTTTTCTATCTATATAGATAACTTGATCTCCTTACACTGTGATTTTCACTTAATTATACATGTGATTGTATGATCGATCTGCAGCGTCTATACATCGTTGCAAACTTCCAGAATTATTAGTTTTCTCTTGTTTTTCACCTATTTGAGCTATGAACACTTATTTTGAGCACGTGAATAATATGAGGAGCTAAACCCCTTTGCTGAGGTGACGGAGGAAGCCATATTTCATGCATGTGGTAATTATATTTAATTCTTTTATGACTACTTGCACTATTATCAATCGTTTTATGATTTTTCTTAATTGATTGTGATGTCGTATGATGATGTATGCTTGGTCTAAGTGCTTTTGATGCGTCATGCTAGTGATTTCTGATCAATCTTTTAAGAATCTACCTTGGCAAAGAATTAGAGTCAATATTATTTGAGCTATAATTGTTTGGAATAAATATATGAATCGCATGAATGAGTTATGATGGAATCCTGAGTCTCAGTAATCTCTCAATTTTTGTGACAAACTTGTGTATATATTTTATTTTTAAGTCTTAAACCAATCTCAACAAGTCCGAGAAACGAACCTTATTCTTACCACTTTAAAATTACATCATCTAACACCCCTGTTATTCGAATGAGAATTGAAAGTCATTGATTTGTTGTTTTCAGATATTTCGAGAAACTTTTTTAGGAAAATAGACATGGTAGAAATCTCTCCCCACGAGGTTATATTTTGGGAGACTTGGAAACCTGAGGAATATTTGTTTTTGAGAGTATGACTAATTTTTTCCCTCTTTTTTCGTTTGAACTGATGACCAAGTAATGGGACATTTGCGCAGTAAACCAGTGACGAAATAGCATAGAAAATAAAATGTGAGATGAACGGAATAAAGAAAATGAAAACATAGGTATATGACAACAGTGATATTTATTTTGACAATGAACACATATTTTACCACGTATTCATGGTGCTTTTATTAATATTATAACGTGCATAATAAAGTAACATATAAATGTTTTGAATTTTTGATTAGATACTAGGTATCACCGGGGCCCAACCTTTGATTGTGTCGGGTAGTGTTTCATTATTCAACACAGGGTTTTTAGCTTGATATTTTCCGTCAAAATATTTTCAAATATCATTAATATGCTTTTGTTATCCATGTATATCCCCATTAATATAATCCAGTTATGTCTGTTAGAGCACTGCTCTGTTGAACTCGCAAGCGTTGCTATCTCAAGTTTAGTTGTCAAAACTATTGATGGTTATTTTCAATGATGTTGTAGTAATAGGTTCGTTCAAGACTTGTGAAAGCAGATTTTTTAGACTTAATTTTTGTAAATAAAAATAACAAGCTCAATTAAAATGTGTTGTGAAAATTATGGAGAGACTGGGGCTAGGATTCCACCAATTTTTCGCACTCATGTGGTTCAGATATCAATTCTAAATAATTAAAGCTCAAATGATAAAGTTTTATTGACTCTAATTCATTGCCTAAGGTAGATTTCGAAAGTAATGGTTGTAAATCTAAAGTATGGGATGTCAAAACATTTAAGCAAGCATAACCCATCAATTGAAATGACAAATATTCAATGATAATCATAATTCGATTAAAAAACTGTGCAATTAGTCATAAAAAGAATTGATAGAATTACCACATTTGTGAAACTTGGCTTCCTCCGTCGCCCCAGAGGATGGGTTTAGCTCATCATAATGGAAACACGCTCAAAATTTGATTTCATTGCTCAAAATGTGTTCACAAATAATGAAATGGGAGAAAATAATGAGTAAACCGGTTTGTAACACTTATATTTTTACAAACTCAGTTGTTACAAAGAACGATAAACATGTACTGTCGCTGACGTTGTAGCTCTAAGACCCTCGTTTCTTTGTCGCTGACACTGTAGCATGAACGACTGTTTTCTGGGGTCTTATGTTCTTCGTGTTCTTCCCAGCAGCAGCAGAAAAGTGTCCTCTGCAACTCGATCAAACTCCTCCGTTGTTGCTCTAAACTATCCCCCAACTCTCCATCTACCTTTCTGACTTCCAAGCACTCTATATATACCCATCAGACACCACCAAATCTCGAGAATAACTCAAAATAATCCTTATTTACTCCCGACCAAGTTACGGGAATAATTCCTTTATTTTTCTTCTTCACGTGTCTGTTGTAGCTTGACACACTCCCAGAATGCTTCTTACTGATCTCTGATGATGTCAAAGTCTCCCAGGCACGCGCAAATCACCCAAAAATGGCACAAAATCTCGAGAATATCTCACGGGAGAATATTCTTCTCTGTTCTCTCGTGTTTGAGCTTCTTTTTCTTCTCAAGCGTCAGCTGGATTATCTCCTACATTCCTCCACCACATCCCTTGATCGAGTTAACACACACCATCGTACAAAAATAAACAAATAACACGGGAAAGATATCTCGGGTATTGACTGTGTGCAACTACTCCCTTATTTCTCGAATCCAAGTAAGTTACCATCCCTGCTTGGATGAAACAGGATATTATTAACTAAAACCCACGAAAAAATCTCACCAAATCGGTCCAAGAATCTTCACAGAACTTCCCTTTTTTTTTCAAACCAAATTTCCCGCCAAATTTGAAAGTTCAAATAAAGAAGATGAAGTCCCCCTAACCACTGGTGGGGTGCGAATATCAGGTGGGTGCCCCTTAGTAATTGAGATACCCCTTATCCAAAGTGGGAGTCCGAATAACACGTGTCCTCCGGGTGCCAAAATCAACTTTTCGAGCCGAATTTTCCAAAAATGTTTATTTCCTAAAAATGCCTACAAACAAATAAAATACCAAAATTAGTACAAAATCGAGTGCCAACAAATATATAGTATTGAGATCAATTTAGACACAAAAATGTGTCTATCAACTATAAGTCTTGATTTAAAGTCTACTTATAGCTAAGTATCGGATTAGGATAGAAAGTGTAGTTGAGCATTATACTTCTCGGCGTTCATCGATTGAAGACGAAGAACTACTAAAGGGAGCTTGTGGAACTTCATCAACAAAAGGTATGTGGAGACTTGAACTCATCTATCACTCAAAAATCTATCTACTTTATCTCATATTTGAGACAAAAGTCGTATTGCTACATAGACTTCAATTATACACATTTGATATTTCGAGCGAGTTTAACTCGTTACAAATTTCTTGAAATATGTGTTGGTAAGCTTTCGCTTTAACCAAGTTCATCTTATGTTCTTGACGAAAGTCGAAAGATGATCATATGAAAATCGCCTGGTAACATCTTACATGATTTGTGTGAGACAGTCAATTGATGTAGACTCGGAATATTTCATTTTGATCATTCGATCACTTGAAAATTTCTTTGAAGCTATATAGTTGGTGTGAGACAGCTATTCCCGTCTTCCAAGAATGTTTCAATGGTTGAAATGAGAGTTTAGAATAATTGGAAACATAGTATGCGTACTTGCATATATGTAATCCATGTCCGGGAACCATGGTATGCATACCCGTATGCGTACTGGTTGGTTTGTTAAATCCGGGAACCTGGTATGCATACCGATACGCGTACTGGCGTAAGGTTCAGGTACGAAATTTTCTGCTGAGTTTAGATGGTATGCTTACCAGTTCGTGTACTGGCGAAACCTAAACTTGGTCCGGCTACTTAGGTACGTGTACCCGTATGCATACCTAAGTGGATGATGTTCTAAAATCGGTTTTTTCATGAGATAATACATTTATATAATAAGGAATGTAATCTTTTGCAAACCGTGGCTATAATTTTCATGACTTGATTCGAGTGAATCAAAATCGTATTTGCTTCAATTGTGTCTTGTATACTTCTATGAGAATATAAACAATTGAAAAACTTTAGAACTAGTTTCATTTGAGTCATTTGAGCTAGTTATGGTTAAGATGAATAAGGTTGATATGAAAGTGTTCATATAGCTAACTTCGGTTAACTATTGTTGAGCCAACAAGGTGTACACGTTTAGGTACGGTTACTCATATCTAAATGAAGTCATTTTTCATTTGTGTGTAACAAGCTAAGTTCGATCTAACGGTTGAAATATATTAGCTTGAGTCTAATCAGGTTTTCATCGAACAGTGAATATTGAATGCTTTGTTACCAAGGTAACATTGATTGCAAACCCTAATTTGAATACTATATAAAGGAGAACTCTAACAACTGGGAAACTTAATCCCCACACCTCCTGTGTGATAATAGTTGCGACTAGAGTCAATTCTCCTTTAACCTTACTGTTTTCACGAAACCCTATAGGTTAACGAATTAAAGACTTCATTGGGATTGTGAAGCCAGACCCAACTATTTTCTCTGTAGTTGCGTGATCTGATCTCGCATCTTCTATTGCATTGAGTAATATCTTCTCTAAGATTGGCTCGAGATTTATTCTCCGATAGGAAAGATAAAAAGTAATCACAAACATCTTCGTCTCATCGTTTGTGATTCCATAATTTCTTGTTTCGCTACCATACAATTAAGATTATTGTGAGGTGATTGATATTTCTAGGATGTTCTCCGAGAATATAAGTTCGGTATATCAATTGGTTCCTGTTCACCTTGATTAATCAAAATCCGGAACAAAACTCATACGTTTATCTGTGGGAGACAGATTTATCAATACTATAGACTTTTCTGTGTGATATAGATTTGTTTATCAAGTCTTCGACTTTGGGTCGTAGCAACTCTTAGTTGTGGGTGAGATCGGCTAAGGGAATCAAGTGCGTAGAGTCCTGTTGGGATTGAGAGACGTAAGGTGCGCAACTGTACCTTGATCAGTGTGAGATTTGTTAGGGCTCAACTACATTCCAGTCCAAAGTTAACTTGGAGTAGGCGAGTGTCTGTAGCGGCTTAATACAATGTGATGTTCAAATCTGGACTAGGTCCCGGGGTTTTTCTGCATTTGCGGTTTCCTCTTTAACAAAATTTCTGGTGTCTGTGTTATTTCTTTTCCGCATTATATTTTGTTATATAATAGAAATATCACAGGTTGTGCGTAGTTCAATCAATTAGAGAACCCAACCTTTGGTTGTTGATTATATTGATTGACACTTGAACATTGGTCTTTGGTACCGTTCAAATTGTTTCACATAATAATCAGGCTCACAGATTCTATCTGTTTGATTTGCTAATTACATTGTGAAACAGAGATACAACTCTTGGATATATTTCCATTGATTGAGTCTGACTGTCTAGTTGATTCTCATGGAATTATATTGGAGTTTGTCCATACAGATTGCTAAGCAAAATATTGGGTGTGGTTGTTAGACCCCCGTTTTTTCAATTGGTATCAGAGCAGGAAAACACGTTTAAGACCTCATAAGTCTGTGTTTGTAGTGATGTGACTATATGGACAGATGAGCTATCTCTATAAACGTACCACCAGTCTTCGATGGCTCAAATTACTCATGGTGGAAAATTGCTATGTGTGCCTTCTTCAAGAGCGTGATTTTCTAACGTGGGTTTATGTTGTTAATGTTTATGATCCTCCAATGGTTACAGTAGACGGTGTATCTATTGCTAAGGATATTGGTAGATATGAACCTAACGAGATTCTTGCTGCAAATAAAAATTCTGACGGTTTAAATGCTATCATACATGCCATTACCCCAGATCTTCAGCACCATGTGACTACGTGCACTAAGTCTAAAGATGCGTGGGATATCTTAGTAATTGTATTCGAAGGAAATTCCTTTGAGAAAGAAGCCTGGATTCAAAACCTATGTTCTGATTGGGAAAACCTTCATATGGCTAATGAGGATTCATTTGATGAGTTTAATCAAAAAGTTTCTGAAATTGTTAATGCATCTTTTGCATTGGGTAAGACTATTCCTGAAAAAGACATTGTGATGAAAATTCTCAGATCGTTGCCAGCCAAATACGATTCTAAGAAGCATGCCATCGTTGAAGGAAATAACCTTAACACCCTTTCCAGAAACACCTTGGTCGACTTTGTCCATAGACAATCACTTTCGGTAAGAGGACTTATAGGTGAATAAATTAAAGATTGTGGTGTATTTGGGTACCCTCGTCTTTTCAATTGGTATCAGAGTAGGCAAACACTAAAAGATCTAACAATTTGTGTTTGGTGCGATCCAACCTATAAGAAATGAACTCGAGTTCACATGAATCGATTTCAGTTAACGTACAACCAAGATTTGATGGAACAAACTATTTATAGTGGAAATCTGCTATGAGATCTTTTTCTTCAGTCAGGAGACTTTAATACTTGGCTATTAGTCGTCGATGGTTATAATCGCCCGAAAATAGAGAATTTGGAATTTGAGTTTAAACGCTTAGTAGATTATTCAAACGAAGGAAAGGCTTTTGCAAAACAGAATTCAGATGGTTTGAATGCTATTAAACATGCTGTAAGTCGTGATCTACAACATCATATATCAACATGCCCAACTTCAAAGGAAGTTTGGGATAGTCTTCAGATCATATTCGAAGGAAACACATCAGAGAAAGAAGCTAGACTTCAAACTCTTACGTCAGATTGGGAAAACCTTCGATTGGATGACAACGACACTTTTGAAGAGTTTCATATTAAACTCTCTGAGATAGTTAATGCTTCTTTCTCACTGGGAAAGACTATGTGACAAACATGTTAGGGATTCGGGAATTCCATTGCAGAGTTGAGTTTATCTGTATCATATCACAAAAGTTTCATATTACTCATATATGGTAGCAACACATAGCATCATACACGGAGGATTTATCGATAAAAAGCTTAATTATAATTAGAAAAATATATGTTTGGTCTTGACTTAAAATTAGATATTCGAAGCACTAAATATACATGGCATAGATAGTCAATGAATAATCATAGGAAAATAGTCAATCAAGTCTATAGAATGGATTAGTTTAGTATCAAACTATGAGATATACTTGGCATAAAACATGGAGGAGTTGTAAATCAAACCCATCAATTGAGACACTCAAACATCATTAGGCATAAATCTGACTTTGTTTTAGAACACAAAATAAACTAACATCTACAAGTTCATCCGTCGCCCTAACATGGAAAACTAGCAAGACACGTAAGAAGAGAACAATAACATTGCAAACCCTTGTATTCTCTGTAAAACGGCTCTGTGCCGCGCCTCTCCATTTTCTTCTTTTTCTGTTCGTTTTTATATCAGTGTTGCTACGAAGAAAAGACCTAGCAAATAACTGGCAAGGCCCGGTCCAATAACTGACCATAGCACCTGACTCCGCCTACTGCAGTAAGCTAAGTACCTGCCACCAAAGTTCCGGCCATAGAACCTTTGTTTCTCCATGAAAACACCTTCAATGGACCCCCATCAGCAACCATCGGTACCCAATACACTGCCTATTCTTCTCAAACTCACATCACCACTTTCTGTCTTCTCAGCTTCATTGTACTGTCGCTGCCAAGACCACCCCCGATAACCAATTCACTCCAGCCAGCATACTTATCAATCACCACTGCTCACGACCACAACTACTTCCTTCCATTTTTCTCCCTGATCAGTCCATGCCAAGAACAATACAGATTCGCGCTCAAACAACTCCCAATTAATTCCCACTGCAGATCATTTCCTGACTCCATAAGCACAGCTCCTCTGCCTTGAATTACTTCAGCCAGCATGAACTCGTTCTACCTTGTTTCGTTCACATCAAAAACCAGCTTCCAATTCCCTCTGTTCATCCTCACATGAACTCAAGAATTGATGCCGTTATTAAACACTAGAAAGCAGGCACATAACCCATTGCATCTCTGACTCCATTGTTCTGTTGCCGTTAGCATCGTCTCCATTCACTAGTTTCTGTTGTTGCCGCGACATTTCCATTAACAACCTCTGCCAAAAGTCCGACCACTGCAACCATGGCAGTACATCACTGCCTACAACTGTTCGCCATCGACAACAACTGAATGCTGCCATCTTCCACTCATTTCTGTGACAATTTCTCTCTTAGTGACAATCAACACCTTTTTAGTTGAACTCCATTGCAGATTCAACTCAGCCCTCACCATTTCCATTCCTTCCATGCCCCCGAGTCTCAAGTCTTTGTTTGCTGCCAATTCATTCTCCTTCCAGGATGCAACACCGATTCATCTGAACATCACCTACATTACGAACTCAAATCAGCCAGCAAGCTTCTCAACCAACACCACTGGTCCGATTAATTCTCTCATCGCCAGACTGACCACCTTCACCTGTAAATCTTATGGAGTTAAATCCAAGTATGGACCACTTTGGATCTCCGCCGTACATCATAGTTGTTGCTGTCGAAGAACAGCTTCCATTTCAATATGGAACGTCTCTGCTAACAATCACCAAAACTTCTCCATTTCGTACCATGAGAACTTGGTGACAGCAGCTGCTAGAAAGAGACCGAAATAAGCCACCATTTCCTAAGCCTCTGTACAGCATCACATCCCACTCATTTGTTAAACCTAGTGGACCAGACGTGCTTGCATGAAGGCAAGAAAGAATTCTTCATTTGATTTCACCACTATCTAGGGATGTAGGGTGACTTTATTGGCGCATCATCAGAGTATGTTGTCTAGACGTCTCACTGCCTCATTTTTAGAGCTTTGTCTCCTTTTGGTACCATCTGTGATATTGGTGATTTTTGTCGCAAACGGTAAAATGCTCATTTAGACATTTATCCTCTCAATAATCAGAATTGCTTATACTTTCTACAAAAGCACTAAAATAATATTATTAGCCAAAATATCGAGTCCTCGCTAATATAAATATGGGTATAAAATATAGTATTTACGTGATTATCAAAATTTGAGAATTAATGCGATTTTAATATACAAATATATTTTGACTAATTGAACGTAGACATGTTGTTCTTTTTCTATACATATTTGTTACTCCTAACTAACAAATATAGAGAGCCTACTTGTTAACTCTTTCTACTAAACTGAAAGGATGAGGGTATATCACAAATCTTTTTGATCCAACGGATTTCAAGCATACACATATAGGAATGATGCTTTTAGTTAAATAACTTTAATGCGGAAATAAAAGTCAAAACACAAAAAAAAAAAACAATAATCAGGACCTAGTCCAGTTTTGAATACTCTCAAAATTGAGCCGATATACAAATTGACTAACGCAGATTCGTATAGTTGAGACCAAGTAAACACTCCTTTTTTACTTATCTTCCTTAGTATCCTTGCGCCTACAATCAATCTGTCATGAATCCCACGACAGAGTCCACTTATTTGAGTTGTTTCACTGCTGTGAAGACTTATGAACTCAACTCATTTGGATCGTAAACCGAAATAATATCAAATAACTAAATATGTTCTGGTAACCAAATCACTTATCGATCACCCAAATCAGTTTTTAGATCGGTGATAAAGCAGAGTAAAGGATCTTTCATTTTTATCAATAAACTCCTTTGGTTAAAATCTCAAACCGACGAAGATTATCGAAATAATCAATCTTGATGAACAAGATATATCCAAGCAAATAAATGCTTGTGGATCCCAGAGAATAAAGTTCGCAAGAAGTAACACAAATATCAAAAAAAAAAAAAAAAGTCTTTAATCTTCAATTTCAATCTTTTAAGTAATTGTTGCGAACAACGTGATTCCATTATTGATCAAAAACATAGAGTGGAGTTTGTTAACGCTGATTGATTAATAGTTCTATCCCATAGATCCAAAGTCACTTAGATATGTGATAGTCAAATCTTCAAACAAACTTGAGTGGCTTTATACCATAAGAGAATGACCATAAAATAAACAATTTTGATCTATCTAAGATAACTATACTTACCGTTAATTAGTTCTTAGTCAAAAATAATAGATAAAGAAAACTATAGTAGTAGAACTCTTATTTTCCATCAAAGGGTACTAATAGAGCTTCTTGATCATAAGGAAGCCTTAAAACAAAAGGTAAAACAAGATGTTTCAACTAATTAGATTACTCTTATCTCTTTCAAGTTAAGTTTCCCACACGATAGAGGTGTGTTTTACGGATGAGTTTATAAGGATACAATAGTATTATGACCAAGGCTTCTCTGGAGACAAGGTCTACCAATTTCGAAAATCCTTAAGATTTGCAATATATGTTTATAACAAATATCTAGTATATTCTAACTCATAATCAATTTCTCTCATAATATGATACCTGAAATTAGCTAGCTCACATCCATGTACTTGACTATTTTAACAACAAGAGATATACAAACCTCTGGGATTGGTAAGCGTATAATTTTGATACCATAGTTGAAATTGAAAATCGATATTGTAAGATCTTGCCTTGAATACCAAAGGAATATACTTGAATATAGAGTTTAGTACATGTTCAAACATTATGTCGGTACTTATGAACATTCCCTGTATAACTTGTGTACATCTCGATGTTTGCAGAAACTCGTGAAGTTAAAGGACCAATCGAAAATGTAAAAACAAGTCAGACATAGATAGGATCGATCCTTGTCACAAAGGATCGGTCATACTCGAACCCTATTTTAACTACGAAATCGCAAGTCTATTACTTTAATATATGTTTCTGAAACCACTTAGTAACGTAAATATTAAAGTACGGATTCACCAACATACTAAATAACAACAAGTTACCAATTAATGGAGTATCGAATATACGAAGTCCATATATAAACTATACTTCATAACTCTGTATACTTAAGTTGTAGAAACAACAATCATATATAATTTCATTTGATACCTTGATCATATTATAATGACTAAGTCATCAATACTGAAGTCATTGTAACAAACTTAACTACACATATCATATTTTCAATGAATAAAGACATGAAAGAGCAAATACAAAAATAGAGCAAGTCAAGTTTGTAATTACTAAACTCGAATTGATGGATGATGTCTTCGTTGTCTTTTATACATCTTCAGGTCTTCATGAGTAACTAGATAAAGTTTCAATATTTCTATGCTGTAGGATCAGAATATCGCAACTCCAATACCTCTGCGAAATCTATAAACGCTACGTAGCGAAGGCGTCGCAGAGGAGTAAAATAAGTGACGAAATGAATGACGACAGCCAAAACACGAGAAAGGTGTGAAGACCTAGCGAGATCTAGAAGCGTCGCGATATTATACATCAATACACTTGCGACACTTCGCAAGTCATTCCCGAAAATAAAGGACAGCTTAGCTGTCATCCCTTATGTAACTCCCTATATAAAGAGCCGAACAGGCCTATTGAGAGAGAGATCTTTTTTCGAGTGTTGAGCAAGTCATTAAGAGAGAGAAAGTTTATAGTAATTGTAATTTTCTTTAGCTCTTTTCCATTTTATCTTGTAAACATTCAAGAAATCAATCAATAAAAACTATAATTGTTCATCTTCAATGGCTTAGTTGTGTGGATTTGTGAGGGGTGTAGTGTAGGATTTCCTGCAACTACATATTGGCGCTAGAAACAGGGACTGATGAAGATTAGAGATTGAATATTGACATTAAAATTGTTCAAATCAGGAGTATGATGGATAAATTGGTTAAAATAGAGAAAGCCAGAATCAAAGAGAGTAATGGAGAATTGGAATGTAATATGATTACAAAGACGATGGTTAATAAATTCCATGAAAATATCAGAGGAAGAATACAAAAATGAGATTTTGAAGGAAAGAAAATTGTAACAACAGAGAGGACGTCACCCTTGAAAAAATGGGAAAAACAGAAGATTACGTTTACAGCAACAGAGATGTCAAGAGAGAATTTAAATCACACGTCTCCACTAGTTATTACGATAAGCGCAAGCAAGGAAGAAGGAGAGCCAACAAAAACAGTGGAAGAATGGGCAATAAATAGAACTTTGGTGGACACAGGGAGTTTAGTGAATATAATGTTTTATCATGCTTATAAAGAATTGGGGTACAAAAATGAAGAAATGATTTCCTCAACATATCATATCCATGGTTTCGGCAAATCTATAACAAAACCTAAAGGGGAAATAAAAATGCGAATTCTGTTGGGAGAAATTGAAACACAAGTGACGTTCTGTGTAGTGGATATGGAATCGCCATACAACATGTTGTTGGGAAGACCATGGGTACATGCAATAAAAGCTGTAGCCTCGACATTTCATCAATGTGTCAGATTTCCTATGCCGAGTGGGATTGGCGAAATCAGAGGAGATGCCGATAAAGGAAGGATATATCATCAAATCGAGGTAAAACATTATGAAGAACAGGTGAAGAGGCGAAAAGATCGCAAAAAGATGGCAAAAGCAGCGAAAAAGGAAGAAGAATTTAGGACTTACATGATAAGAGCAGAAGAAGGAAAATGAATACCTGGCGAAATCTCGGAAGAAGAAAATGAGCTTGCGAAGGAAATAAAAGGACCAACGCCTATGGGAGAACCGAAGGCTAATTACACCGCGGCAGAGCCGACAAAGGAAGTGAACGTCTTGAATCAAGAAGAACCCAAGATGTTAAAAATTGGGACTAAAATGGAGGCAGATGAGGAAAGAAGGACTGTTGATTTGTTGCGAGATTACAAAGACATTTTCGCATGGGATATGGATGAGATGCCTGGAATAGATCCATCTGTAGCGTGCCATAAATTGGAGATTGACAAAAATGCAAGACCATTCAAACAAAGAATTAGAAAAATTGCAACAGCATATCACCCTCAAATAGAAGAAGAATTGCAGAAGATGCTTGACGCAGGAATCATTAGACAAGCAAAATATCCCGAATGGATAGCAAATATGGTCGTAGTCCCAAAGAAGAAAAAAGGGATAAGAATTTGCATAGATTTTACCGATCTAAATAAAGCTTGTCCGAAAGATAGCTTTCCTTTGCCAGATATTCCGCAAATGGTTGAGTCAGCGGCAGGAAATGAAAGGATATCCTCTCTTGATGGGTACAAAGGTTACAATCAAATTCCCTTCGCTGAAGAAGACCAAGAGCATACTGCCTTTTTCGCTCCAAGAGGATTATACTGTTGTTGATGGGTGAAAATTACTCCTGCAGAATTTGGTAATTTGGGGTGTGGATGAGGAATGAATCTAAACCTTCAACAAATGCACTGCGCGGTGAGTGCTTGTAGATTCGAGAGATCAACTGTGCAAGTCCGGCCTAAACCAAGAAATGGCCGTTCGGACTTGTTTCGGTCACAAAGTGAAGGAGATGGGGTTGATCTTAGGGAGGGAAGCGAAGAAGGTGTTAAGATTGTGAAGGTGTTGGCTTGCTTATGACTTGTAACAGAAAGATGAGCAAGCTTACGGTTGATGCAAGCAGGCTCTGAGTGTTTGAATACGGTTTGTATTAACACTTGGTTTCTGTCGTCTGAACTTGTGTTGTTCTCCGTTATTCCTTGTTGTTTGAAATAGGGCGGAGAACCTATTTATACAAGTCATTGAGCCTCATTCACGTTTCTCGTGGGAAGTGGAGGTAGTGGAATGATGGAGTAGTGGAGTTGTGTGTCGGTGATACACGACTAGTCTTGCCCACTTCTCCTGTTCATCTTTAACCGCCCATGACTTCCTAACACATTCTTGTGATGGCGTGTTGCACGCTGCACGCTGTAAACCGCCAGACCAATACCCCAGTATGTATCCCCCAATTTGTGACATGATTGATGTCTGGAATGTGGATCGTGGATCCACGAAAGATAGCATGTAATGCTGAATTGAATAACTGCGTTATTCAGAAAGTCGATACTTGTGAAGTATCGTGTGTATTTCATGCAGGTACTGCATTGTGGTGTGGTAAGGCGATGGATAATGACGCCTTACTGACCAATTGACTCCTGATCAGGGTTGTGTAACCAAGCTGGTGAAGTTGGACGGATGAGATGAGCCTTGAGATACTCATCTGCGACCGTTAATGAATATTAGGGTTTTTGAAGAGGTGCGCAAGCATCACTCTCAGCTTTGGTCGAAACCAAGCATGGGAAGGATTTTGGAGAGGACCGACCATACATGCGTGTTGACGGCATGATGGTGTAGGTGCCTGTATTCCGTTCCCTCATGAAAGCGCGATCTGGGCCACTCAATTTGACCGTCAAAGAGGAGTGGTCGAGATTGATTTTGCGACAAGGGTTTGATACCGCAAGAAGCCGCGCGCCATACCCTTTTCCGGCGCGTTTTCCAAGACGACCTAGCTTGGTCGGTCTTGGCCGGTTGGTTTGGCGTGAAGATGGTAGGTTGATGTTCACGCCCATGTCTCACCGTCCCATGAAAACGTGATCTAAGCCACCCAATTCGTCCGGTGAAGTTGAGTGGTCGAGATCGATTTGCAATTTGGGAAGTGTAGCCACGCATGTTTGAGCGGGCGTTTTGGATTGGCCAGGCATGATATGCCTTGGCCGACCGCATGGAGAGGTAGATGGGCCCACGGTGGTCATCTCTGGTATGACCGGACCTGCTCGATTTGATCTGTGACCCTCCATTCGTGCCGGAGAAGATGGACGCGCGTGATGGCTCGAACCCTAATTTTGGCTTTCAAAGCCGTGCGACCATGCTCTTTCAGGCGGGCGAATGTGTTGTAACCAATCATGGTTGGTTTTGACCGATTGGTCAAGTGTGTAGGCGGTCACATGGTGATTGTGTCGACATGCTCCGGGCCTTTTGAGTCTACATCTACACCCTCCATCTATACCTGCGAAGATGGATGGTTGAGACTGTTTTGCGGCACATGTAATATGCCGCAAACCCTAATTTAGGGTTTTCCGTCCATAATGCTTGGTATGGACGTTTTTTTGGCAAGCGAAGGCCAATGGTCGACCATGCGGGGTCGGCTGTGTGTATTCCATACCTGCTTGGGGGGGGGTGATGGAATTGATCTGGGGTCGTCCAATCATGCTTGTGGAGTTGGATGACTGCGATCGATCATATCTGGCAAGCTAAGGCCGTGGGTATTCCATACCATGCTTAGGGTGATGGAATTGATCTGTGGTTATCCAATCATGCTTGTGGAGTTGGATGACTGCGATCAGATCATATCCGGAGACTGATACAGTCAAGTCCGGATGCTCAATCGGGCTAGCATAACACACCGAGAGGGGCTCAATTGGGCTAGTATAACACACCGAGAGGGGCTCAATCGGGCTAGTATAACACACCGAGAGGGCTCGGGCTAGTATAACACACCGAGAATCGGCACTGCACGGGTATTTCGTACATGGTTTCATTATAGTGCTTGGAGGTTCGTGTTACTCTGTAAGAGTAACACTCAGTCATCATGCCACACTGATAATGAGTACAGGAAATACAAGGCTGAATTAAGTGAGGGAGTATCCAACACTTATAAATGGCTTTATCTTTTACAAGATGTCAGCGCATGATTTTTCTGGTTTTTTACAAACTCAACCTTGAACGAAAATCCACCATCAACAACTGTTATACAAAGATGCCATTTGGTCTGCGAAATGCTGGAGCAACATACCAAAGGATGGTAGAAAAGGTGTTCGCGAAATGGATACATAAAACACTAGAGGTATATGTGGATGACATGTTAATAAAAAGTAAAGAAGCAAAAGACCATGTACGGGACTTGAGGGAAATTTTTGAGCAAATGAGGCATTTCAACATCAAAGTAAATCCAGAAAAATGTACCTTTGGGGTTGCATCAGGAAAATTTTTAGGTTACATTGTGTCAAAAGAAGGAATACAAGTCGACCCCGGAGAAAGTACAAGCAATTCGCGATATGCCAACGCCAAAGAACGGTGAAAGATGTGCAAAAGTTAAATGGACTATTAGCTTCGCTAGGAAGATTCATCTCGCGATCATCTGATAAGTGTAAACATTTTTTCAACATACTTAAAAAGGGAGCGAAATTTAGATGGACAGATGAATATGAAAAGGCTTTACAAGGAATAAAAGAACATCTAATGGATATATCAATTTTACAAAAAGCAAAGCCAGGGGAGGAATTATTAATCTACCTTGCGACCACCTCGCATGCACTAAGCGCAGTATTATTGCGAATAGACGCAGGAGTTGAAAAGCCAATCTATTACATCAGCAAAACCTTCAATGCCGCGGAGAGGAATTATTCAAAAATTGAAAAACTAATTTTGGCATTAGTCTATGCAACATTTAAACTTCGCATATACTTCCAAGCACACACAGTTAAGGTAGTGACAAAAGTACCGATTGAGTCAGTAATGAAAAATTCAAAAAGGTCAGAAAGGGTTGAGAGATGGAATGCTCAAGTAAGTCATTGCAAACTCAAGTATGAAATACTATCTTCACCAAAATCACAAGTTGTTGCAGATTTTTTAGCAGAATTTCCTTTGGAAGAGGATGAAGCAGTAGAAGAAATGATGGATATAGAAGAAGAACATGGAAATCCAAGCGATTTATTAACTGAGCCAAACAAGTGGGAAATATTGGTAGATGGATCATAAAATGGAGAAGGCAACGGAGTTGGGATCGTTCTGATTTCACCAGAAGGCAATAAAATGGCTTTTTCTTTCAGATTGGAATTTACATCTACCAACAATGAAACATAATATGAAGCTATAATACATGCTCTGCAATTCGCAATAGAAATGAAGTTGGAAAATGTGAGAATCACCGGTGATTCTCAATTAGCTATTCGCCAGATAAAAGAAGAGTATACTACAAATGAACCATCTTTGAAAAAATACAAGAAACTTGTTGAAGAATTGTCGGCGAAGATACCAAAAATAAAATGGAGACATATATCAAGAAGAGATAATAGACTCGCAGATGCTTTCGCTTTTATATCAAGTATGATGACAGATCCAGCTGCGAGATGCATAAAAATACAGACACTTTTATTACCATCAATCGATAAAGAGGAAGAACAAGATACAGAAGTGATGCTCATAGAAGATGGAGCACAAATTCCCTATAATGAAGATTGGAGAGCAGAACTTCATGCATATCTGATGAAAGGTGAAACACCAAGAAATAGATTAGAGGCGCACAAATTAAAAAGCCGTGCAACAAATTATGAATTAAGAGACGGGAGTACATCAAGATCCTTTAATGGACCCTCGCTTAGATGTCTAACACGAAAGGAAGGAGAAGTAGTTTTAAAGATGTTACACAGTGGGGATGCTGGCAATCACAGTGGTGGAAGATCTTTGGCACATAAGGAGAAAATGCAAGGTTATTATTGGCCTTATATGCATGAAGATGCGAAACAAACATCAAGGCGTTGCGAAGATTGTCAAAGGCACGGAAATAAAATACATGCACCAGGAGCACCATTAACTTCTTCAACAAGTGTATGGCCTTTTGGAAAGTGGGGTTTAGACATTGTGGGACCATTTTTACAGTGCGGGGCAAAGAAGGTATCTGATTGTCGCTACAGATTATTTCACAAAATGGGCAGAAGTAAAAGCAGTACAACACATTCGCGATAAAGATATTTTTACCTTCATATTCGAAAACATCATATGCAGATTTGGAATCTCCGCACAGTTGGTATATGACAATGGGAAGCAGTTTGAGGGACAAAATATAGAATTGTTGCTTAATGCATTTCAGATAAAGTGTGGGAAATCAACTCCTTTATACCCACGGGCCAATGGACAGGCAGAAGCAACAAATAAAACAATCGCAGATATACTGAAGAAGAAGTTAGAAGGACATAATAGGGCATGGTGTGAACAAGTGCATAATGCAGTATGGGCTTATAATACAACCAGGCGAGAAGCTACGGGAATGTCACCCTTTTGTTTAACATATGGAGTTGAAGCTGTACTTCCGACAGAAGTTAATATTCCCACAACAAAGAGAGAAGTTTGGGAGAAAAATCTTAGTGCGGGTAACATTTTGATCAAGTTAGATGAATTAGAAGAAAAAAGAGAACGAGCACTACAACATATGGAGAATTATCAGCGAAGATTAGCCAGAGAATATAACAAACGTGTCAAGACACGCGAATTTCAACCAGGCGATTTGGTATTGAGAGAAACACCAAAGTATATCATGCGAGAAAGTGGTGGCAAGTGGAGAAAAATGGGATGGACCTTATATCATCAAGGAGATAGTCGGAACATGGGCATATAGATTAATGGATCCCGAGGGCAAAGATGTGGGCCACAGATTGGATAGACCGTGGAATAGATTATACCTAAAGAAATATTACCCGTAGAAGATGGTGGGAAAAGAATAGACTGCGAAGTAATGTATGGTTGAAGCGAAATGAACTTATATGAAAATATTGCGAAAGAATCATTACGAAATTGCACGAAACAAAGAAAGAGAATGCGAAGATCTCGCAAAGAAAATAACAAGAGATAATCAAAAAACAATAACATATCAGAATGGGACGAACCTGCTATGGCGTACACCCTAGTTCGCGAATCAAAATTTCGTAAGAGGCAAATGTAAGACCTAAAGTACGTCATAAAAGGGGGTATCTGTTAAACATGGCTCAGGGAAAAGGTTACACCGCCCCTGGAACCTGGGTCATGGAGATTTGGGGTCAATAAAGCCCATCCAGGAGAGATACCTTGGATTTCCAACTATATATATAAGGTTATACCGGTTGGACGACCGAGGGTCTCTTCTAAGGAGTCAGCGTATGATCAAGGCGCCGAGGTACACGGTTGAGCCAAGAGTGCCTGGGGCATTTGAAGTGTCTCGGCCATTCTTGGCAAGTCTTGGCATATGTTGCACTCGGCCTCAAGAAAACTCCACTTAGGGTGCAGTCTCGTAACTATAAGCCATATAGGTATAAGGGATAAGAGGCTGCGAAAACAACTGGTTGTTGTTAAGACCGGATGGGAGGAGCTAGTCTTGTATGGCCGATGTACGTCTTCTTGAAGGGGCAACCAGGGAGATGATAAGGGCGGCACCCTCAATTAGGGAGCTGATAAGTGTCTTAAGACGCAAATGTCATGAGGCTATATTTTCGCAAGAAAATTTAGGCTTGTCATATTTGTGCGATGATCCTGAAGAGGCAATTATACAAAAAACAAAGATAAGACGAGATCAATGGGTCAGTACATGAAAGTGTAAGGACGTCCTGCGATTTCGTCGCAAGACGGCAATGTCATGGGGCTTTATTCTCGCAAGAAAATTTAGGCCTGTCATATTGTCGCAATAAAATTATCCTGCAGAGGCGAGAATACTAAGAAATGATAAGGCAAGATCAATGGGTCTTTACATGAAAGTGTAAAGACGTCCTGCGATTTTGTCGCAATAACAAGAGATGGCACAGTAAGACCTTTAACTAGGAAGGCAAAATAAGACCATATGACAAAAGATTTATAAAAATTAACTATTATTTATGAAGGTCATTCATCGCAAAGAAGAAAATAAGAGACAATATGAGAGATATTCGACAAAAAACATAATATTTCTTCCAAAAAAAAAAAAGTGCACTTCAGAAGGAAATACAAAATATCATATGCAAGAAGTTATGAAGATCAAGAAGCTAAAAGAAGTGAAATTACAAAAGAAATTCATTTCTCAACATTAATTCTTTCATCTTCAACAACTTTATCAGCTTCACCAGCTTCCGCACTTTGGCCAGTTGTTGCATTCAATCCAGAACCCCCTTCACCTGGATTATTATTGACAGCTTCATTGTTTGTTGGGATCACCTTTTCATTAGCGAGATCTTCGCCACTTTCATATTCATAGTTGCTATCAGGAGAATTAGGGATTTCATCATCCTCAACTTCAAGATGTTCGACAGATACATGGTCAAGAGATTTGGACAGTAAGACATCATTCAAAAGAACTTCATCTTTGAGATGAAATTGGCGAAGAAGTGCCTTTTGATCATTTCTACTCTGGATATCTTTGGAGTAACTGGGGTAATCAAATCTCCTTTCGGCCCGATCGCGAGAACGAGCGAGAGTAGTGGCAAGAATCGCATTTTCTTTGCGAATTTTGGCATAACTAGCCTCCAAAGTCGAAAGGGAGGAACGAAGATCTTTCTCAGATTCTGCAAAAATGAAGAACAACAGAGTTATACAAATAAAGAATTCGCAATAAAAGGATATCATGAGAAAGCTAGACAAAGAAAAAATGGGTGAGGCAGTCAAATTTTATGACTACCTTCCTTTTGCGAGATAAGATGTTGGGTCAAAGCCAAGCAACTACTCTCCAAATGATCCATGGCACTATCAAAATTGTCTCCAACCAGACCTTTTAATCGAGAATGCAAGCTCTTTTCGTTAGAAACAAGTAAGGTATTCTCCTTAGCAAGGGATGAGTAGGATTCTTTTAACTTGGAATATTGATCCTTGAGTTGGCTCGTTTTCACACTTAAAGTTATTTTACCATGAATAAGCTTATTCCTCTCAGCAGTAACTTCTTTGAGTTTACTTCTCAGCGAACAGAGAGATTGTTCTTGTTCGTTACATATTTTTTGACAGACATCAAGTCATTTGCGAAGAAATCGCCACCTTATTTAACAAAACTCGCTTCTCTTGAGATAGAGTTCCATTCTCATCTGATAAGGTTTCCAACTCCAAATTAGATTTAGCCAAAGAATAAGAGAGATGAGATAATTCATTACTTAACGAGTCTTGCTTCTGAACTAAGTGAGAATTCTCTTTGGAAAGGTTATCTATTTGATCAACAGAGTACGAATGAAGATTATCTAGTTGGTTATATTGCTCCATCCAACCATCTCTATCCATTCGAGTTTCTTCAAAGACAGATTCCAACTGATAAATCTCCATTTTTCGCTTCTGGTTTAAAGCTTAAAAGGCGAGCAAGGTTTTTTTTTTTTTTTTAAAAAAAAAAATGGAGAAAGGGAGAGTGTGATACCTTTTAATTCTTCGTTCTTCTTGCGAAGATTATCGCGATCCAATGAAATGTTTTGAAGTTTCTGATTCTCAAGATGGAGAGTGTCACACTTCGCAGTCATATCTTGAAGATTATTCTTCAGCATTTTAATTTCTTGTTCTAAAGACATTTGCGACATCCTGTCAGAACTAAAGTATTTACTCAAAGACTCGCAAACACTAGACTTGATGGGATTAGTGGAGGTCTTATTGGCGTCATTCATGATATCTGATAAGACTTTGAAAGCCACATCCATTCCCTCCAGGTTTTCTTTAGTAAGAGGAATAGACTCAGAAGAAGAGGTAGTGATGACAGAAGAGGGGAGAGTTGAATCATCTTTTGTCATAGAAATGTCATGAGAAGAGGAAATCTGATGAAGATCAATGATTGGAGGTGAGGCAGAAGCATTAATAATAGGAGAAGAGAAGGGTTCATCTTGAGGGACTTCATTTATGGAAAACTCAGGTATAGGGGGGAAATCGGCAGCGATATTTTGAGAAATAACTAAAGTAGAATTATCTTGCGAAGATATCACAGAAAGTGTTGGTTTATCTTGCGACGATATAGTAGAAGGAGTTTTGAGCTTGAATACAGGAAAGGAAACAGAGGATTCAACATTTTTAGAACGGCGAGGTTTCTTGGGGGATCTATCATTATTTTTGTCATCCTGCGAATCACAAGTCAAATAAGAAACAGAGGCAACAATATTGTTATTAGAAGAATAAGCGTTTCTTAATACCTTGCTATTCACAGTCTTCCTTTTAGTAACAACGATTTTCGGTTGCGAGCCCACGGGAACAGTAGGGTTTAGAACTGTGAACTTGGTGTTAGATTTATTCTTACTGAAACAAAAACAGCAAGGAAATCATTAGAGAAAGAATAATATTAGGATAAAACAATTTTGATAAAAGAAATCAATCACAAAAAGATCAATTTTGGCAAAATCAACAAACCTTGATGGCTCCATAGAAACAGTAGCAGAAAGGTGATGAGAACAGTAACAGAAAGGTGATGAGAACAGTAGCAGGGAGACAATAGCAAGAAGATGATGAAGAATTGCAGAAAGAAAAATAGCAGTAAAAAGTTGCAGACGATTAAGAAGATGAAATAAAAGAAAGGAAACATCCTCACGGAGAATTTCTCCTTAAATAGACAAGAAAAAAGTGACCGGTTAACATTAAATGTACCGGTAAAAAGGGGAGATTTTGACACGTATAGGCAGTTACGCCTAATTCGCGGAATCCTAGTGGTAGATTGATGGAAAGAAATGAACAGTTGCGGCAGTTTGAAAATAATAATTCTCATGATATTCTCTTCTTCGCAGAGAAGACATGAGAAGAGGCAAGATGTAGGATCAGAATATCGCAACACCAACACCTCTGCGAAATCTATAAACGCTACGTAGCGAAGGCGTCGCAGAGGAGTAAAATAAGTGACGCAATGAATGACGACAGCCAAAACACGAGAAAGGTATGAAGACCTAGCGAGATCTAGGAGAGTCGCGATATTATACATCAATACACTTGCGACACTTCGCAAGTCATTCCCGAAAATAAAGGACATCTTAGCTGTCATCCCTTATGTAATACCCTATATAAAGAGTCGAACAGGCCTATTGAGAGAGAGATCTTTTTTCGAGTGTTGAGCAAGTCATTAAGAGAGAGAAAGTTTATAGTAATTGTAATTTTCTTTAGCTCTTTTCCATTTTGTCTTGTAAACATTCAAGAAATCAATCAATAAAAACTATAATTGTTCATCTTCAATGGCTTAGTTGTGTGGATTCTTGTGAGGGGTGTAGTGTAGGATTTCCTGCAACTACATATGCATTGATGGTGGATTTTTGACAAAGGCTAAAATCGTACAATCATAATTTTACATATTTCTAACGTAGCTTCAGACGAGTATGTGAAATTCATATTTTAGGATTTAGGAGTGAAAGCTCATGCCACGATAATCTCTGACTGAGTGTATATCCTCTCAGAGCATGCATAAATATGCAATCATTAAAGCCTATCAGCCGAGCTTTCAATATTTTGCATATTTCATCAATACTGAACAATTTCAGTATTCGCTTCTGTATAGATTCGAGAATGATTAGACGGCTCCCAGATGGATTGTCCACTAGTATAGAGCAATAACGTCTTCAAGATGTCGCAAATGTTCCCTGATTGTGCATAATAAACATTCAGAACGAGTATGATGCTTCTACTATCTCATACCTCGCCTCTCGAATAAACATAATGCTTCTAGACAGATTGCATGTTAGTATAAAGCCATCCGTTAATTAATTCTAGTGCAATATTCATCAATTGAATTCCTAGAAAATAATCTATTTTTATCTTAATATCTCGTTACTTCAATTCACGGCTTTTCTCAACTGAATTCCATGGTTTTTTTTTTGTTTTTTTATCAACTGAATTCCATGGATTAATAATAGATACTCACTTTTCGGGCATATGGGGCACCACCTAGTAAGTCCCGAGAAAATGGTGCGAGTGTACTTATCAATAATTCACGAATGAGCACCCAAAAATATGGACGAATGAGGAAATATGAAGAGATAAGGAAAGTCGAAAAATAATAATAAAAAATAGGAAACATGCGCGTCACAGGACCGGGCCCACCGGCCATTCCACGGCCGTGGCCGGTCCCATGCCTCTCCAATTCTTTATATTATATTATTATTATTTTTTATAATAACAATACTTTATTCATAAAAGGAAAGATCAATATTACAAGAAATGATAGGTAGCCTAGCGACAAGCTGGGCACCCACACCTTTTTGAATAATAATACCTATTCTATGAAAAAGTGAATTACCAATTTTAATATAATAATAATATTATTATTATTTATTTATTTTTAATTTTTTTTTTTAAAAAAAAGGTCTAATACATTTCGGTAGAAGGTAGCGTAGCAACAAGCTGGGCACCTACACCTTTTTGAATCACAATACTAATTCTATAAAAAAGAGAGTTGGAAAACTTGTAATTAGCATCATGGCTAAGGAGACAGTTGCGCAACCTCCTTAAGAATGCAATCGTGTCATCACCCAATTCACCCAAAGTGGAAAAAGCTATGACTTGAAAACCATATCCATGTGCAGAACATGTCTCCATATATTTGTTACGTTTCCGAGTGACTGCCATAGAGATAGTCCGGCCTGGTGTGAAAGATGTAGTGCTGGCGGTAGTAAAGGGTGAAACACCCGTAACATCCATGCATACGTCTTTACCATCCTCCCAATTGAGAATAAGGAGATCTGCAGGTCGAAGGGCAGTACCTGTGTTTGACGAGAAGCCTAGTGACACCTCTTTCCGTGCAACTACACCAACTTTATAACACATGTCTCCGAAGACATGTTTCGCCATGTCATGTCTATACTTTTGCCCAACTTCTCCAGCATAGTGGACAGCGTGGTCTCCAAAAACATCCATGGCTCGATTGCAACAAGAAATGCACTGCCATCCCTGAACAAAGGAATACCAAAACGATACATAAGCACAGACCGGAATTGTCGAGGTCCAATGGCTTGATTAAGACCTTGAATAGGAATAGCCTTGAGGAAGTCCATAGCATGTGGCAATCTGTTGTTGTGCCACAAGGTCAGGTCACGCTGTGTCATTATGAAGTTGATGGGTACATTATCCTTGACGACATCAAAGTAGATAGCTGCCAGTTTCTTCATATATTGGGGGGGCAGTGAAATTGATGTCAAAATTAGAATTAATAAGCCCACAAGACTGAGTGAACGATATTGTAAAGCATGCTGGTAAGTTTCCATATTTCCCTCATTTCTTGAAACTCCCTCATTCATGCAAACTCTTAAGTTTCCATATTTCTCCAAATATTGCTCAATTCTCCAAAAAATCCTAATCCCACAGCTATTAGGTCTTTTTAGCAATAATATTATTTTAATATATTCTAAATATTGGATGTGCGAGCAAAAAACCCTAATTGCTCATTCAAGCAAAAATTAAGAATTTCAGTCAAGATCAAACTCTTATGAAAAAAAAATATATTGCACAAACGTCCAACAAAACACCTAAAACTTTCAGGAATGGACGTGCGAGGGACATGGTGGTCCGTGCACCACCATGACCGGACCTGGCCGGTCCCTTGGCCATCACGGTCGGCCGGTGCGACGCCTTTTCATTATTATTTAAATAATAATTCATATCTTTCATAATTCTCCAATAATGAATCCTCGTTCATGGACATTTCTCCGCACGCTCGGACGTCTATCCACCACCAATGGCAGACTCTCATGCCTATTGGTTGGTCGACATTCCTTGACCCACGTTGGATAACTCTTCATCTTCAGGATTCAGGGTTCTCCAAAATTAGGGTTTCGAATTTACGATAATTCGATAAACGTCGATAACTTTTATATTGATCCAACAATCAATATTTTTAATTGAACTTTAATGTTCGGTCCTGCTACCAACATTTTGATTACTCAACCGTACGAGAGCACCATCATTGATTTGGGTTGCCATCCACTTGGACGATCATCCAATGTTTCACTGGACGTCCGACCGTCTAATATTCACTAATACTCTAATCCCTACTTTGTCATTCGATAATTCATGACATAATAGGTTAGGAATGAGCACTCTACATAACTCATAATTCAGCAACATCTGATTTGCTGTCAAATGCATGCTCGACATGTCAGAATAAGTCCATGATTGAGCAATCTCATCGGACGCTCGTCGATCCAAATTATCAAAACATCATTATTGCCTCAACTGGTAAAATGATACATCACAATTCATCAGACTCGACGTCTGTGCATTATCATGTCCTAGTAGACACCTTATGCTCAATTCATGAGTCTCAGAGTATATCATATTCATCCATTATGCTCGACTCATCAAGGCTAAGACTCATGGTCTAGCCAAGTCAACAATTGACTAATTAAATACATGTCTGCCTTGCAGACTCCACATTCATGAGACATCAATCATGTCACATGGGGGATATTCACTAGGGTTTTGGTCTGGCAGCCTACAACACGTGTGCACATCCACGATGAGAAATGTGAATAAGCCGTGCAAGTAGTTGAAGGAGTTAGCAAAGTAGTGGATGGAAAATCAAACAATTCTCCCACGCACATGGAACTGGTTTAACCATAATTTCTCACTTCCCACTCTTTTACTCCTCCGCAATCGTAACACTTGCTGGGGATTAGTGTGTTTACTATTTCTGCAATATAAATAAGTTCATAAATCTATGATTAAAAAACGGAACCTAAGCAATCATACTTATCTTATATGAACTCAACAGTTCACAAAACTTGCAGAAGTCTCCAACATATCCACAATCCTTCAATACTCATTGATCTCACATGCTTCTCGGCTTCCCTAATACAGATCGACCCTCATCCCTCTTTGTGACCGAATTGACTCTGGAAGGGATACTGTCTTGGTTTAGGCCGGAGTCTTATAGGTTGATATCTCGAACTCAAAGCACTCCCGTGCAGTGCATCTGTTTGTTAAAGGTTTAGGCAATTTGCTTAATTGAAGATCCGCCTTGTACATCCCTTCATTTTCCCTAAAAAACCGGCAAATCATTTTTACCCATCCACGAATTGGAAACCACAATGCGAGATTAATCTCTCGGTTGCAATCTCAATTCATCAAAGATAGTCGGTCTTAGGTCTGATTCAACTACTCTAAATTCCGATCACAATATTTCGAACAGTAATATTCCTCATGTTCCTTCAAATAATTCTAGTAATAGCTGTCACTCTACCATATCATTCCCCTCGAGCGATGGAGAAATTCCAATGTTGGTGGAGCTAGCAAGAAGAAAAGAAATTTTATCAAGGAATGTGAATCGACTGAAGGAGGAAATTGATAATATATTCACCTGCGTGGTGTATTTAACGATAACTTTGGGTGGTGAAATGGTAGGACGTTCATCTCCTGATCCTTTCAATGATATCCATCCTCAAGCTAGCAGTTTCACTACTTATGAGAAACGGTGGATCAAGAAGCCACATGTCCGGTCGAAAGTTTATGTGAAATCCTACACTTCTCTAAATATCAATGTACGAACACGTTTGTTGCACTCAACCAAATATCATCGGATGTGCAATTAACTCTGTCGTCTCCAGCAGTCGAGGAAATATCCATGGTATCCGACCCTTCGATAAACAACATCGCTTTCACTGAATAAGACCGAATGGCGGAGGAAGGACATAACTGGGATTTGTACGTGACTGCTTTTATCAAATACTTTGAATTCAAGAGATCTCTTGTCGATACATGTTCTTCTACCAATGTTATTTTCCTCAAGACTCTCAGGACAGCCAAGGTCCCGTAAAGCAAGATCGTTCATTATCCAATCTTGATGACAAGTTTCAAAGGAATCCAGAGCCATACATACGAGTACACATATGTAGATCTGAAAATAGGACCTATTCAATCAATGGTCAAATTTCACGTGTTTGAGAAAGAGCCTGACTATCATATGATACTCGGACGACCGTGGCTCCATGATAACAAAGTCGTCCCCTCGACATATCATCAATGCATGAAAGCTCTGCTCAACAAAAATATCGTTTGCATTGCAGCCTCACCATATCCTTATGTTCTACTTTATGATGATGAGTTCCTTGAACCTTGAAAAATCATCCATGAGCCACCAAGCAGGATCTACAGTACACCGTTCCCGAGTTGGACGTCCATCGAGAAAGCTGACAGATCATCATCCCCAGCGGATGTTATACCTTCAAAGCTACCTGCCAATCCGTTCAAGCGTCATCAGGCTCAAGTCTCAACTCATGATCATACTAAGAGCATCTCCAATATAGGGTGAATATTTTTGTTTTCCATGACACGTAGGATTTTAGACCCCCAATTAACATAAATTCATTTCCAATGGTTGGATCCTACAAACTAGGAGGGATGGGAAAATAAATATGAAGGTGTTAAAGAAAGTGTTATTTACACCTTCGCTTTCACCTCCACGTCATATTTTCAATTATTTTATTCTTTTAGAAATTATTTGAAGTAAAAATAAACGGTTAAGATTTTATCATGTAAAATATTCTAAAGATTAAACCCTTTACTATTGGAGATAGCTTTTTAACCATGGAGTCCTCTATTTTCTATGTGTGTAAAATCTCATAAATAAAAGTCTTAATTAGACTTCCACGTAGGATTTTTTGTACTCACCGTTGGAGATGCTCTAAGAGGGGATCCAACTTTATAACCAGCTATGATACGGAAGGGAAGATCATCTACCTTCGACACAGAGATTAGCAATTAACATGGGAGATCAATAAAAAGTATCCTCACCCTGAGGAGTCCTATCACAACAGGCAATCGTCGGAAGAAGAAATCTAGGATGATCCACGATAACTACAAGATGGCACTGATGGCACCACCGATGATCTTAACACAATCAACATCAGTTCTGCCATGTCATCAGAAGAAAGAGCAGGATTGATAAGCCTGCTGAAGGAGTATCAAGATATTTTTGCTTGAACGTACGAGGAAATGCCCGGTCTGGATGACAAGTTAGTCACTCATCACCTGCATAACACTTTCGGCTCCAAACCTGTCAAACAATAGCCTAGCAGTTCAGGCATGAAGTCGAGGAACAAATCAAAGTTGAAATTCAGAAACTACTGGCAGCAGGATTCATCAATCCCATTCAATATCCGACGTGGATGACAAATGTTGTCCCTGTCAAGAAGAAGAATGGTCAGATCAGATGTTGTGTAGATTTCAAAAACCTGAATAAACGTTGCCCAAATGATGACTTTTCCCTACCCAATATTAATATTATCATCGATCCAACCAGTGGTTACGACATGTTCTCATTTATGGATGGTTACAGTGGCTACAGCCAAATCAAGATGTATGAACATGATGCTAACAAAACTGCATTCCAGACCCCCATTGGGAACTTTCATTACACTGTGATGCCTTTCGGACTGGAGAATGAGGGTGCCATGAGCCATGACTGTTATCTTTCATGACATGATGCTAAACAAGTATAAGACCATGTCTATGACGTGGTTTTCATATTGAAGACTCGAGCATCCCGTCTAGACGTCTTGAGACAAGTTTTAGAGAGGTGCAGAGAATACAAACAGAGAATGAATCCTCCGAAGTGCTTATTTGTTGTTTCTTCTGGAAAATTTCTAGGGTTTCAAGTCACCGAAGAAGGGATCAAGGCTGACCCATACAAGACGAAAGCCATCACCACCATGCATCCTCCACACACTGTGAAAGAGCTTCAGAGCTTTATGAGAAAGGTAAATTACATCCGACGTTTCATTTCCGGGTTAGCTCAACTTGTTGCTTCATTTACTTTTCTGTTGAAGAAGGGAGCAAATTTCGTATGGACGGCCGCCCAACAAGATGCCTTTCAAAGAATCCAACAAATACTATTATCACCCGCTATCATGAAATCTCCAGTGCAAGGACGACCATTGATACTCTACACAGCTTCCAGTGATATTGTCGTCGGACCTCTCCTTGCTCAAGAGGATGCAGAAGGCATCGAACGTCCGATATACTACTTTATTCGTACACTGAGAGACGATGAACTCCGGTACCCTAAGGATGAAAGTGAATGCTTAGCATTGGTTCATGCAATCCAGAAGTTAAGACATTATTTGCTGTCAAACAAAGTCATACTAGTTGCTAAAGTTGATCCCATAAATTTTTTACTATCAAAACCGGCTTTGATGGGGAGACCTGCAAAGTGGTTACTCTAGATGTCAAAGTTTGACATATCATGTGTCTCACCCAAAGTGATAAAGGGTCAAGCAATTACAAACATACTTGCCTCCTTTCCAGGGGAAGACGTCACAATGCTACATGAAGACGTGTCAGGTGAGTTTCCATAAATTTCTATTATTAAAGAAGAGACATGGTTGTTGTAATTTGATGGATCCGCTACCCCTAGCAACTATACTGGTGGAGCGGGCATGGTATTAGTATCCCCATCCGGTGAAGTCTTTTCACATTCATTCAAGCTGGATTTACACTGCACCAACAACTCGGCAGAATATGAGGGTTTCTTATTAGGATTATCCTTGACCAAGCAAGCAGGACCGATGCACCCGGAGATAAGAGAAAACTCAAAACTATTAGTCAATCAAATGAATGTTGTATACTCTCTCATAGAAGTAACACTTGTTCCATTCAGGGCTGAAGCACAATGACCATTGGCTCATTTTGCTGATGCAACGATCGTCCATACTGGTCGTACTGATACAAGTGTATCTTCTTCCCTTTGGGGACGAGTAATCCTCAAGAGATATTGAGGATATAAATGTAATTTATGAAGGATTACTGATTTTCGGCAGAATTCTTAGTTAGTAAAGAGTATTGTTTAAGGCATACTCTTAGCTTAGGAAATAGACTCCTAATAGGTTTTGGAAACCAAATCAAAGTAAGGAAGTATACCTAGATAAGGAAATACTTCCTAGACAAGGTAATATTCCTAGAAAGGGAAATATACCTAGAAAAGGAATAAGTCCTAGAAAAGGAAATAGATTCCTATAAGGTTTTGGGAAAACCAAAACCGAAAGCTATAAATAGAGATGTTTAGCTAATAGCTAAGACAATCTAGTTAGTGTGTTCTTGATACATACGTACCTAGAGAAGAAGGTTTACATAGAAAACCTTGGAACAATACTTGTGCAAGCTTAGCAAATAATTTAAGGTTAATCCACTGTTTAAAGAAGATTGTGAGCGTAACAAAGAGAGAATTGTAAATCGTTTTCTTGTTCATAATCTAGAGAAGATATTTTCTTCGAATTACTACTTGTGTTCTATTTTCTAAGTTTCTCGTCTATTATTATTTTGAATTACGCCTTTATAGTAATAGCTACCAAGGTATAGGGATTAATATGTATCAAGTTGGCATCACAAGCAAGGTTAGTTTCTAGGGTAAATCCCTGTGGTTTATGGTTTTCACTAGATCTCTCTACATAAAGCTTGATGAGGTACTCGAGAATCTAGAAGAAGTTAATAAAACAAGGAGATCAAGGATGACGAACATAAGGAAGGCGAACCACAAACTATGGAAGAAAAGGTGGCTACGTTGCAAACATACATGAAGTCAATTCAAGTTACCCTTAAGGAACTGAGTGAATGTATTCATTCTCATACACCCAAGCCGAAGACAAAGAAAAAGATTACACCTTGACCTGAAGCTTCAGAAAAAGACGATTCAGAAGAAGACGATTCGGAAGAAGAAGAAGAAGAGGAAGATGATGAGGATGAACAAAAGAAGATGTAGTTGCAGGAAATCCTACACTACACCCCTCACAAGAATCCACACAATCAAACCATTTAAGATGAACAATTATAATTTTTATTGATTAATTCCTTGAATGTTTACAAGATAAAATGATAATGAGCTAAAGAAATTACAATCACTATAAACTTTCTCTCTCTTAATGACTTGCTCCACACTTGAAAAAGATCTCTCCTCCAATAGGCCTGTTCGGCTCTTTATATAGGGTATTACATAATGGATGACAGCTAAGCTGTCCTTTATTTTCGGGAATGACTTGCGAAGTGTCACAAGTGTACAAATGCATAATCTCACGAAACTCCTAGTTCTCGCTAGGTCTTCACACCTTTCTCGTGTTCTGGTTGTCTTCATCCATTTCGTCACTTATTTTACTCGTCTGCGACGCCTTCGCTATGTAACATTTATGGATTTCGCAGAGGTGGTGGTGTTGCGATATTCTGGTCCTACATCTTGCCTCTTCTCATGTCTTCTCTGCGAAGGAGAGAATGTCATGAGAATTATTATTTTCAAACTGCCGCAACTGTTCATCCTTATCTGTTTGGCGATTTGACTTCATACTTTTACACTAAATCTATAATACGTGTCTCTTCTCCACCCATTTTTTGACACGTCTCTTTCAATCGTTACTTCTCAACCATTCACGTCTCTTCTCGCATTAAATGCGTTTATCTTCTCGAAAATTCTTCTCTATATATAGTTTTCTCATCTTCCTCTTTTTCTTTTTTACTTTCTCTCTGCAATTTTTCTTCAATTCTCCTCCGTAACTTTCGCCTCTGCTACTGTAAATTTTCTTTTTTCCTTTGATCTTCAACTCCTTAATCATTCCCATACTCTGAAAATGGCTCCACCTGGTCGTAGATATGAAGTTCTCTTTGGAGAGGCTCAAAAGGATTTACAAGAGAAAGGTTTCACATTATCCACTATTCCCCATCAAGAATCTTCATCTATTCTCTCCGCCAAATTATTTACTGATCATTGTTGTGATAATCAAAAGATCATAATCTCGCTAGGTCAGATTCTCGCCGGCCTTCCCATTCCTCTCTACAACCCTGAACTTCCTTTGTTTTATGAAATTCTTGCTCATGAGAAATTCTCGCGAGCTGTCTACCAATTAAGTGGAGATTGTATCCGCTTAATGCTTGAGTTCACCAACTGTGGCGCTGGTAAGGGGTCTCTCTATTCTAACGCAGTCAGAGATCCTAAATTTGTAGACTTAAATATATTCACTGAGAAGTATTCAGTAGAGAGTTTCTTTGAAAATTATGAAGTAATAAACATGAAGAACGATAGAACTCACTGGGGTGCACGTTTGAAAAGAAGATAAAATATCCCCAGCGACAAATTACTTATGCAGGATATCGATTGGCATTCTGGCAAGAACAATGTACCTTGCCATTCTAAAGACGAAAAATGGTGTGTCTTTCCGCTATTTTTGAATGGACCTTATATTTCAGGTTCGAATGTACTCCCTGCGAATCTCGCAAACTATCAACCTTGGGTATTTAACTGGCCCGAGAAAGCTAAAGAGGTGTGCTTCCCGAATTTCGCTCAGTTTGTAATTATTACTTCTTTTTACATCTACTAATCTTGTGAAATTTTCAGATTGTTAAATTGAGAAAAAGTTACGAGAGAAATCCTAAGGCGAGTACTCTGGCAATTCTCCAGTCGATCACGGATGAAGTAAGAAATACTTTTCTTCATTATTTTTAACAATATTGTTGCCTCTGTTTTTTATCTCCATTCGTGTGCGAAGGTTGGCGTTGAAGTTGTTGAAGAAGAGGATATTTCTGAAGCTGCTAAAGTTAAAGGCAAGAGTAAAATTCCTCTTCGCAAGAAGAAATCTGCTGCTCCACCTTCTAAAAAACGGAAGATCCATTCTTCTTCTCGCTCCAGTCCTCAATCCAGCGAGAGCTCTGATGAAGATAATGATGATGTTGACACCTTTTTCGCGAAGGAGAATCATCCAACTGAATCTTCTATGGCGCAACTATCTAGTATCTTCTCTGACTCTATGCAAGGAATTGGAGATGATCGTCTTTCTTCCACATGCGAAGCTCTCGCAAATATCTGCGATGCTCCCTTACTAGAGGATGATGATTCTTTTCGTGGAGTTTCCAGAGCAGTGACTCCCAGTTTCCTAATTGCACTTGGTGCCTTGGTATGTCTATATTTCCTTATTTCTGCATGATTTCAATTATAAACCTCATCTTGACGATTTCTTTATTTTCCTTTATAGTCTGGGAGAGGTTCCTTTGTTGTTGCCTCAGATCTCGAGAAAAGTCGTAACATTCTTGAAAAGAAAAACCTTCAACTTCACAAGAAGAATGAAGAATTGGAAGCTGAAGCTGTTGCTCTTCGCGAGAGAGATAAAGAACTTGAAAATGAAACTGCTACTCTTCGCGAAAAGACCAAACAACTGGAAGTTGAATCCTCCTCTCAGAAGGATAAGATATCTAGCCTTCAAAATGCTAATCAACAACTTTATGGTATAAGATTCTTCTCTTTTCCTTGCTTTTGCTCTGTCATTTATTTTTCTTTATCTGACTTATCATTTTCGCAGACGTTTATAATCTTTCTGATGAAGCCATTCTTCTTCACTCATTTCCTGAGCCTATGGATAACGATGCTCTTCTTGCCCATCTCAATGATTCTTTAAATAGCTTTTCAAATGACAAAATCAAACCTCTTTCTCTAAATGAACTTCAATCCAAATTCCGTCTCTTAGAAGCTGATCATAGATCTAGTTTGAGTTTAGCCAACCAACTTAAACACCTACATCTTAGGTCCCAAGAGAAAGTTAATACTTTAAGGAAAAAGGTTAGTGATCTTATAGATGACAAAGATCGCATTGCTAATCAAGGTGCCCAAGCATTAGCAAAATTTCAAAAAACTCTTCTTGAAGTTCAAGTTGAGCGGGATGAATCCATTCACCAAAATACTATTCTTAGCGAAAGAGAGAATCAAATTCGTTCCTTCTTCTCATAAACAAGTGACAATGAGTTCGCTTGGGCTGCGAAAGTTCTAGATGACGCCAGAAATAATTTAGGTGTTAATGTTAGTCTTCAAGTTGAGCATACAGCCTTGATTAGGGATATGATTTCTGATAGAGAAGGTTGTTGATCATTCTTATTTACTTAATTGTTTATATATATGAAGCTGTCATTAAGTTGCTGATTCATTGTTCTACATTCGCAGAGGCTGAGAAGAGATTTCAGAAAAGAATGGAAGAACTTGAATCCGAAAAAGAGCAACTTGAAAGGACTTCTCTCTTCACAATGACAAGTATTCCAAGTTGAAGAAGTAACTACAAATTACTGTGGCGAATTTCAAAAATGATGTTGTTCTCTTTCGCAATCAAACTATTAAGACAGTCTGCGATGACAACAATATTCCTCATTCTTTAAACCCTTGTCTTCTTGACGAAATCCCTGAGAACATGCCTTCTTTGGATATCTCTGATAGCGATGCTAGCGAAGAAGAATCTGATGAAGATAATGAAGTAGAAGGATCTGATGAAGAAGAAGAATCACACAAGAAATAGCTCCATTTTCTTCTTTCTCTTTTTGTAACATCTGTACATTTATCCTTCTAATCTTCCATTTTTATAATCTCTTATTTTAAGTTTCTTGGATCTTCAAATACAAATTCTACTTTTGTTGTCCCTTTCTGCACATGTTAAAAAAACAATTCTTTTTTTGCAATATAGTTAATCAATATTGTGAGTGCGTAAATCTATCATATGAAAATAAATAACATATTCTCAATCTATTCATTCCCATACTTGCCTCTGTTATTTCTTTTCAAATGTGTAGTTGCGGGAAATCCCACACTACACCCCTCACTCGAATTTGTTTAGTTATCCATTTGAAGATGAATAACAATATATTTTATTAATTGTTTTCTTGAAAGGTTTACAAAGAAATGTAGAACAGAGCTAAAGAAATTACAATCACTCTTAATTTTCTCTCTTCTAATGACTTGCTTAACAATTCGAAAAAGAATTTCCCTTACAACAGACCAATTCAACCCTTTATATAGGGTAGTATACAGTGGATGACAGCTAAGCTTTCCTTTATTTTCGGGAACATCTCGCGAAGTGTCGCGAATGTTATAAACGTCTTTACTTGCGACACTCCTAAATATCGCCAAGTCTTCATACTTTTCTCATGTTCTGACTTTCGTCATTCATTGCGTCATTTATATTTCTTTCTTGCGACGCCTTCGCGATGTAGTTGTTTGTTACTCTCTCAAAGTATTGATGTCGCGATATTCTGCTCCTACATCTTGCCTCTTCTCATGTCTTCTCTGCGAAGTAGAGAATGTCATGAGAACTAATGCTTTGATATGTCGCCACCGTTTAGTATGATATTCGTTTTTCTTTTACCGACAAGATTCCGTGAATTTTGGAGTGACTGTTTACACGTATCTAAGATTTTATTTTTTACCGGTTCGTCCGGTTACCCTTTTCTTGTCTATTTAAAGAAGAATTCTCTTTGAAAATTTCTCTCCTTTTACTTCATCTTCTTTGTTGTCTGCAATTTTTCTCTGCCGTTTTCCTTCATCGTCTTCCTCGCCTTAATTCTTTCGATTTCTTGTTTCTATGGCATCAAGGTCTGTTAATTTCACCAATTTTGATTACTTCATGATTGATCTCTTTTATTGTAGTCTTTTATTCGAATATTGCTCTTCTTTTAATGTTTCTCCCATCATTTTTATTTCAGCCAAGACAAACCCAGCTCTAAATGCACCGTTAAGAACCCTAATATTTCTTCAAGTTCAAAATCGAAATCCTTTGCTTCTAAAAGGCATCCTGCGAGTGGCAAGGTATTTAAGAAACATTTACTCTTTTAATAACAATATTGTTGCCTCTGTTTCTTATTTAACTTGCATTTCGCAGGATGGTAAAAATGAAGGTAGGTCTCCCAAGAGGCATCGTCACTCTAAATCTGTCGCACCTTCTGTTTCCTTTCCTGGGTTCAAACTTACTTCTTCTCCTGTTGCGCCTTCGCAAAGCGATCCCTCTCTTCCAGCGATTGCCTCGCAAGAGAAACCAACCTCTCCTCTTCAAGATAATCCCTCCTCTCCTGCGATACCCTCGCAGGATAAATCAATTCCTGAGTTTTCTGTGAATGAAATTCTTCAAAATGTACCTCTCTCCACTCTTTCTCTTAATACTTCTCTTTCTCCTTCACCTGTTTACCAAACTTCTTAAACCGGCATTCTTATGATCAAGAATGATTCAACTTTTCCTTCCTCCTCTTCTGAATCTACCCCTCTTACCAAAGAAAATTTAGAAGGGATAGATGTAGCTTTTAAAGTTTTATCAGACACCATGAACGATGTCAAGAAAACCTCCACTGATCCTATCAAGTCTTGTGTTTTTGAATCCTTGAATAAATACTTTGGCTCTGACACAGTGTCGCAAACATCTTTGGAGCAAGAAGTTAAGATCTTAAAGAACAACCTTCTCAACCTTTTCTCTGGATTGCGACAATCTTCGCAAGAAGAATGAAGATTTAAAAGGTACATTTTGCCTCTACATTTTTTTTTTTTTTTTTTTTTTTTTTGAATACTCAAATCCTTGTTCGCCCTTCAAGCTTTAAACCAGAAACGAAAAATGGAGATATATCAGTTGGAATCTACTGTTGAAGAAGTTCGAGCTGATAAAGATTCTTGGGTGGAGCAATATAACCAATTAGATAATCTTCATACATATGTTGTTGACCAAATAGATAATCTTTCTAAGGAAAATGCTGATTTAGCTCAGAAACACGACTTGTTAAGTAATGACTTATCTCGCCTCTCCTATTCTTTGACTAAAGCTAATTTAGAGTTGGAAACTTTATCAGATGAGAACGGAATTCTTTCTCAAGAGAAGCGAACGTTATTAAACAAGATGTCAGTTTACTCGCAGCAGTATGATATTTGTCAAAAATTGTGTAAAGAGCAAGAACAATCTCTTCACTCGTTGAGAAATAATCTTGAAGAAGTTACTATCGAGAAAGATAAACTTATTCAGGGTAGAATAACTTTAAGTGTAAAAACCAACCAACTCAAGGATCAATGTTCCCAATTGGAGAAATCCAATTCTTCCCTCGCGAAAGAAAATGCCACACTTATTTCTAACGAGAAAAATCTGCGAGCTCGTTTGAAAGGATTAGTTGGAGATAACTTTGATATCGCCATGGACCAACTGGAAAATAGTTGTTCGGCGTTAACCCAACATCTTATCTCGCAAAAGGAAGGTAGTCATAACAGTTGGCTGCCTCATCTATTCTTCATTTACCGGTGCTTCATAATTTTTGTTTGTTATAATATTTTTCGCTTTTATTCTTTGTTTCGCAGAGTCTGAGAAAAATCTTCATTCTTCCCTTCTTCGCTTTGAAGTCCGACCACTCAAAAATTCGCAAGGAGAATAAAATGCTTACTACTTCCCTTATGCATTCTCGCGACAGAGCAGAAAGAAGATTCAACTATATGTGCGGTTACAAAATTATAGAGAGTAAAAACCAGCAGAAAGCGCTCCTTCGTCAAGTTCATCTTAAAGCTGAAGTTCTTGTGAATGGTGTTTTGCTATCTAAATCTCTTGATCCCGTATCTGTTGCACCTCCGGAAGTGAGTGATGATGAAGTTCCCGATTCCCCGATAGTGACTATGATTATCAAAGCGCGAAGAAGTCATTATTGATGAAATCTTGATAAGGATCCGAATGAAGGGACTTCGATGAAAATCGTCCCGGTTGTCGAAAAAAGAAGCCGATAAAATTGTTGAAGAACCAGTAACATCTGCTGCTGTCGAGAGAGCTGATGTGGAAAATTGAATTCTCTCTGTAATTTTTCATTTTTATTTAAACTCCCTTGATTGGATGACATTTTGCATAGGATGTTTTTGAATTTCTGTTGAAGTACTTCTTTTGATTTGGAGGACAAATTCCCTTTATTTTTGCTGAAATGTATTATTGCGATAAGATCGCAGGATTTCCTCTTAATGGAGAAACCTATTGATCTTATCTTATCATTTAATTGTATGGTCTTATTTTGCCTTCCTAGTTAAAGGTCTTACTTTGCCATCCCTCATCGCGACAAGATCGGGGACGTCTTTACATTTTCATGTAATGACCCATTGACCTTGCCTTATCATTGCACAAGTATTTTTGCCTCTGCAGGATATTGTTCTTGCGACAATACAACAGGTTTAAATATTCTTGCGAACATAAAATCCCATGACATTGTCGGCTTTGCGACGAAATCGCAGGACGTTTTTTCATTTTCATGTAAAAACCCATTGATCTCGCCTCACCTTCATGTTAGTATTTTTGCCTCTTCAGGATCATTGCACAAATATGAAAAGTCTTCATTTCCTTGCGAAAATAAAGTCTTATGACATTTGCGTCTTTTGACACTTATCAGCTCCCTAATGGAGGGTGCCGCCCTTATTATCTCCCCGGTTGCCCCTTCAAGGAGGCGTACATCGGCCATACAAGACTAGCTCCTCCCATCCGGTCTTAACAATAACAGTTGTTTTCGCAGCCTCTTATCCCTTATACCTATATGGTTTATGGTTACGAGACCGCACCCTAAGTGGAGTTTTCTTCGGGCCGAGAAAAGCATGTGCCAAGACTTGTCAAGAGTGGTAAGGAAGTTCCATGCTCCCCGCACTCTTGACTCAACCGTGTACCTCGGCGCCTTGGTCATACGCTGACTCCTTGGAAGAGACCCTCGGGCGTCCAACCAGGGTATAACCTCATATATATAGTTGGAAATCTAAGGTATCTCCACCGGATAGGCTTTCATGGGCCCCAAATCTCCATGACTCAGTTCCAGGAGCGGTGTAACCTTTCCCCGAGCCATGTCAAGAGATACCCCTTATATGACGCACTTTAGGTCTTACATTTGCCTCTTGCGAAATATCATTCGCGAACTAAGGTGTACGCCATAAAGGTTCGTCCCATTCACTCACTCATTCATATTTGTTAATTCATTCAAGCATTCATCCTGTTTGCGAAGCTATCGCACAATCTTGCTCTATTTCCTTTGATCTCGCAATCTATCTGTTGCAAAAACATTACATCACAGATTCATTCCATTTCTCCCATCTTCTATGGGTAATATTTCTTAAGATATAACCTATTCCATGGCCTATTTAGTTTTTGCCCTACATCTTTGCCTTCAGGATCCATTAATCTATATGCCCCTGTACCAACTATCTCCTTGATGATATAAGGTCCATCCCATTTTTTGCCAGCTTGCCACCAGTTTCTCGCTGATATATAGGTATTTCTCGCAGCACCAAGTCGCCTGGCTGAAATTCACGTATCTTGACGCGCTTGTTATATTCTCTGGCCAATCTTCGCTGATAATTCTCCATATGTTGTAGTGCTCTTTCTCTTTTCTCTTCTAATTCATCTAATTTGATTAAAATGTTACCCGCACCGAGATTTTTCTCCCAAGCTTCTTTCTTTGTAGTTGGAATTTTAACTTCGTCTCTGAGTACTGACTTCAACTCCATATGTTAAACAAAAGGGGACATGCCCGTAGCTTCTCTTCTAGTTGTATTATAAGCCCATACCGCATTGGGTATTTGTTCGCACCATCCTTTATTGTATCCTTCTAACTTCTTCTTCAATATGTCTGCGATTGTTTTATTTGTCGTCGCTTGGCCATTAGCCTACGGGTATAGAGGAGTTGATTTCCCACATCGTATCTGAAATGCATTAAGCAGCAATTCTATATTTTGTCCTTCAAACTGTTTACCATTGTCAGATACCAACTGTGCTGGAATCCCAAATCTGCATATAATGTTCTCAAATATGAAAGTAAAAACATCCTTATCGCGAATATGTTGTACCGCTTTCACCTCTGTCCATTTTGTGAAATAATCTGTAGCGACGATTAAATATCTTCTCTGTCCCGTTCCTGGTAAAAATGGTCCTACAATGTCTAAACCCCATTTTCCAAATGGCCGGACACTTGTTGAAGAATTTAACGGAGCTCCTGGTGCATGTATTTTCTTCCCATGCCTTTGGCAATCCTCGCAACGCCTTGACACTTGTTTCGCGTCCTCATGCATATATGGCCAATAATAGCCCTGCATTTTTGCTTTATGTGCTAAAGATCTTCCACCGCTATGATTACCAAAGCATCCCCACTATGCAACATCTTCAATATGATTTCCCCTTCCTTTCTTGTTAAGCATCTAAGTGAAGGCCCGTTAAAAGATCGTCTGTATAGCACTCCATCTCTTAATTCATAATTTGTTGCACGGCTTTTTAATTTATGTGCCTCTAATCTATTTCTTGGTGTTTCTCCTGTCATCAAATATGCATGAAGCTCTGCTCTCTAATCTTCTTCGCAAAGTGTTTGTGTTCCATCTTCTACTACCATTACATCGGTTTCTTGTTCTTCTTCTTTGTCAATTGACGGTATCAAAAGTGTTTGTATTTTAATGTTTCTCGCAACCGGATCTGTCATCATACTTGATATAAAGGCAAAAGCGTCTCTGCGAGCCTATTATTTCTCCTTGATATATGTCTCAACTTTATTCTTGGTATCTGCATCGACAACTTGTCAACAAGTTTCTTATATTTTTGCAAAGACAATTCGTTTATGGCATATTCTTCTTTTATCTGGCGAATTGCCAATTGTGAATCACTAGTAATCCTCACATTCTCCAGCTTCATTTCTATTGCAAATCGCAAAGCATGTATTATAGCTTCATATTCTGTTTCATTATTTGTTGATGCAAACTCCAATCTGAAAGAAAGAGCTATTTTATTGCCCTCCGGCGATATCACAACAATTCCTATTCCATTTCCTTCTCCATTTGATGACCCATCTACTAATATTTCGCATCTATTCGGTTCAGTTAACAAATCTTTTGGATCTCCATGTTCTTCATCTACATCCATCATTTCTTCTACTGATTCATCCTCTTCCAAAGGAAATTATGCTAGAAAGTCTGCGACAACCTGTGATTTTGGCGAAGATAGTATTTCATATTTGAGTTTGCAATGACTTATTTGAGCATTCCATCTCTCAACTCTTCCCGACCTCTTTGAATTCTTCATCACTGATTCTATTGGTACTTTTGTCACCACCTTGACAACATGCGCTTGAAAATATATACGAAGCTTAAATGTTGCATAAACTAATGCCAAGATTAGTTTTTCAATTTTTGAGTAATTCCTTTCTGCAGCGTTGAAAGTTTTCTTTGATGTAATAAATTGGTTTTTCTACTCCTGCGTCCACTCGCAGTAACACCGCACTTAATGCATGCGAGGTTGTCGCAAGATAGATCAACAATTCTTCTCCTTCTTCTCGCTTTTTGCAAAATTGATATATCCATTAAATGTTCCTTTATTCCTTGCAAGGCTTTCTCGCACTCATCTGTCCATTTAAACTTCGATCCCTTTCTAAGGATATTGAAAAAGTGCTTGCATTTGTCAGATGATCGCGAGATGAACCTCCCTAGCGAAGCTAACAACCCATTTAACTTTTGAACATCTTTTATTGTCGCGGGGTGTTGGCATATCGCGAACTCGCTTGTACTTTTTCTGGGTCGACTTGAATTCCTTCTTTGGATACAATGTACCCTAAAATTTTTCCAGAGGCGACTCCAAAGGTACATTTTTCTGGGTTTATTTTGATATTAAATTGCCTCATTTGTTCAAAAATTTCTTTCAAATCCTGTACGTGGTCTTTTGCTTTTCTACTTTTTATTAACATATCATCTACGTATACCTCCAATGTTTTGTGTATCCATCTCGCGAACACCTTCTCCACCATTCTTTGGTATGTCGCACCGAAGCATTTCGCGAGACAAACGACATTTTTGTATAACAAGACAATCCTCTTGGAGCAAAGAAAGCAGTATGTTCTTGATCTTCTTCGGCGAGAGGAATTTGATTGTAACCCTTATATCCATCAAGAGATGATATCCTTTCGTTTCCTGCCGCTGCTTCAACCAATTATGGAATATCTGGTAATGGGAAACTATCTTTAGGACAAGCTTTGTTTAGATCAGTAAAGTCTATACAAATTCTTATTCCTTTTTTCTTCTTTGGGACTATAACCATATTTGCTATCCATTCGGGATATTTTGCTTGTCTAATGATTCCCGCGTCCAACATTTTCTGCAATTCTTCTTCTATTTGAGGATGATATGCTTTCGCGATCTTTCTAATTCTTTGTTTAAATGGTTTTACATTCTTGTCAATTTCCAATTTATGGCAAGCCACTGATGGATCTATACCAGGCATTTCATCCATATCCCATGCGAAAATATCTTTGTAATCTCGCAGCAACTCAACAGTTCTTCTTTCTTCATCCGCTTCCATTTTAGTCCCAATTTTTAAGATTTTGGGCTCCTCCTCGGTTCCAACATTCACTTCTTTTGTTTGTTCTACTGCGATATAACTAGATTTCGGTTCTCCCATAGGAGTTGGTCCTTTCATTTCCTTCGCGAACTCACTCCCTTTTCCCATGATTTTGCTAGGTATTCCCTTTCCCTCTTTTGCTCTTATCATGTAAATTCTAAATTCTTCTTCTTTCTTAGCTGCTTTTAACATATTCCTGCGATCTTTTCGCTTCTTCACTTGCCCTTCATAATGCTTTACTTCGATTTGATGGTATATTCTTCCTTTATCAATATCTCCTCTGATTTCACCAATTCCACTCGGCATAGGAAATTTGATACACTGATGGAGTGTTGACGCTACCGCCTTAATTGCATGTACCCAAGGTCTCCCTAACAATATGTGGTACGGCGATTCCATATCCACTATACTTAATGTTACATGTGTTTCAATTTCTCCGAGTAAAATTCGTAATTTTACCTCTCCTTTAGGTACTGTTATAGATTTTCCAAAACCATGAATATAATACCTTGGGGAACTCATTTCTTCATCTTTATATCCTAATTTTTTGTAGGTATGGTAAAACATGATACTCACCAAACTCCCGTATCCACCAAAGTTCTATTTATTACCCATTCTTCCATTTGCTTTTGCCGATTCTTCTCTTTTTCTCGCTTGCATTTATCGTGATCACTAGTGGAGATATATGATTCAAACTTTCTCTAGGCACTTCTGCTGCTGTGAACGATATTTTATGTTTCTCCCATTCCTTCAAAGACGATGTCTTCTCCTCATCTATAATCTTCTTTCCTTCAAAATCTCGTTTATGTATCCTTCCTCTAATATTTTCGTGGAATTCATTAACCATTGCTTTTGTAATTGAATTGTATTCCATATCTTCATTATGTTCCTTGCTTCTTAACTCCTCTACCTCATCTGATTTAACATTTTCCTTTCTCATTTTCTTGATTTAAACGATTTTAACTGCACTCTTCGATCCTCAATCTTCTTCAATCCCTGTTTCTAGCGCATATGTAGTTGCGGGAAATCCCACACTACACCCCTCACTCGAATTTGTTTAGTTATCCATTTGAAGATGAATAACAATATATTTTATTAATTGTTTTCTTGAAAGGTTTACAAAGAAATGTAGAACAGAGCTAAAGAAATTACAATCACTCTTAATTTTCTCTCTCCTAATGACTTGCTTAACAATTTGAAAAAGAATTTCCCTTACAACATACCAATTCAACCCTTTATATAGGGTAGTATACAGTGGATGACAGCTAAGCTTTCCTTTATTTTCGGGAACATCTCGCGAAGTGTCGCGAATGTTATAAACGTCTTTACTTGCGACACTCCTAAATATCGCCAAGTCTTCATACTTTTCTCATGTTCTGACTTTCGTCATTCATTGCGTCATTTATATTTCTTTCTTACGACGCCTTCGCGATGTAGTTGTTTGTTACTCTCTCAAAGTATTGATGTCGCGATATTCTGCTCCTACAAAATGAATGATTAAGAAAATAACCTTTAGATGGTAACATGCCTCAGTCTCGCAAATGTTGTTGCTGAACTCTCGCGAGAGAATGTTTCTTGGTTGTTTTCAAGATCTCATTTTTTCTTTTTCTTTTGTGTGGTCTTATTTTGCCTTCCTAGTTAAAGGTCTTATTGCGCCACCTCTTGTCATTGCGACAAAATCGCAGGACGTCTTTACACTTTCATGTAAAGACCCATTGATTTTGCCTTATCATTTCTTAGTATTGTTGCCTCTGCAGGATAATTTTATTGCGACAATATGACAGGCCTAGATTTTCTTGCGAGAATAAAGCCCCATGACATTGCCGTCTTGCGACGAAATCGCAGGACGTCCTTACACTTTCATGTACCGACCCATTGATCTCGTCTTATCTTTGTCTTTTGTATTATTGCCTCTTCAGGATCATCGCACAAATATGACAAGCCTAAATTTCCTTGTGAAAATAAAGCCTCATGACATTTGCGTCTTAAGACACTTATCAGCTCCCTAATGGAGGGTGCCGCCCTTATCATCCCCCTGGTTGCCCCTTCAAGGAGGCGTACATCGGCCATACAAGACTAGCTCCTCCCATCCGGTCTTAACAACAACCAGTTGTTTTCGCAGCCTCTTATCCCTTTTACCTATATGGCTTATGGTTACGAGACTGCACCCTAAGTGGAGTTTTCTTCGGGCCGAGTGCAACATATGCCAAGACTTGCCAAGAATGGCCGAGACACTTCAAATGCCCCAGGCACTCTTGGCTCAACCGTGTACCTCGGCGCCTTGATCATACGCTGACTCCTTAGAAGAGACCCTCGGTCGTCCAATCAGGGTATAACCTTATTTATATAGTTGGAAATCCAAGGTATCTCTTCTGGATGGGCTTTATTGACCCCAAATCTCCACGACTCAGGTTCCAGGGGCGGGTAACCTTTTCCCTGAGCCATGTAAAGAGATACCCCCTTATATGACGCACTTTAGGTCTTATATTTGCCTCTTGCGAAATTTTATTCGCGAACTAGGGTGTACGCCATAAAGGTTCGTCCCATTCTGATATGTCATTGATTTTAGATTGTTTCTTGTCATCATTTCTGCGAGAATTTCGCGTATTCTTTTTTCGATTATTATAGTCTTTGTATCTTCAACCTGTCTTTATCACTCAAATCTCTGCGAAAGCTTCGCGTATTCTTTTTTCGATTATCATAGTCTTTGCATATTCAGCCTGTCTTTATCACTCAAAAGTTAGATTTTTTTTTTTTTTACAACCTTCGCAAGTCTAGAATCAATCATTCACTCCTTTCGCCTCTTACTTATGTTGCTCTCTGCTTCTTCATTATTCAAATTTCCTAATACTGCCTTCCCTTTTGCGGAATCATCGCAATTTCCAACTTTCTTCAGGCCTTGGTTTCGCAACGTATTTTCTTCTCTCACCTCTATTGCGTCCACCATCAGTCTTTCCCTTCTTTGTTCTTCTTTGATGTTTTGCTTCCAGTTCTTCTTCTGAGCAGCTCTTTCCTTGCAAAATTCCACATCAACTTCATAGCACTTCTGTCCCTCAACCAAATCTCTTTTTATGACTCCAACACCACTGGGATGAGGAAATTTGATGCACTGGTGATAAGTCGATGCTACACCCAAAATCTCATGTAACCAAGGTCGCCCAATCAATGCGTTATAGGGAGATTCCACATCGACTATGCAGAACAAAATTTCAGTTGATAATCCTTTCAGTGGTATTCGCATATGAGCTTCTCCTTTAGGATTGTTGGCAGTACCGTTGAAACCATGGATCTTATAAGTTGAAGGTATTAGATCTTCGTCTTTTCCTCCCATAGTCTTGTAAGTATGGTAAAAAAGGATATTTACAGAGCTTCCAGTATCGATTGAGATTCTATTGATTTCCCATGAATTTTCTGCCTCATCATCTTCATCACCATTAGGTCTTGGGTTAATCTCCAACCTTACCACTAATGGGTTGTCATGCATCTCGCCATCCTCGGGTACCTCTTCTGCGGTAAAAGAAATAATCTGCTTTTGCCATTCCTTTAGTGGCGATGTCTTCGCGATGTTCATTATTTCTCTATTATCAGCATCTCTTGCGAAAACCCTACTGAGAACGCTATCATGAAAGTCTTCAATGGTTCTGTACGAATGTACAATAGAGTTACAAAACAGATTCTTGGCTTTCGCTCCAACTTCTATTACAAATGTTTCTCCTCCTTTTGTTGCGTGTGCTCTGTGAATTTCTGGTGGTGGTGGTAATGGTTGAGATTGAGGTTGATTTTTTAGAAATTGATTTAGTTTCCCTTGATCTATCATTCTGAGGATGATTCTTTTTATATTTCTGCAATCATTTGTTGAGTGTCCATGAAAATGATGATAAGAACAAAATTCGTGACTTCTGTCACCTGGAGGCGGTTCATTTCCCATGTTCTATGGTGCAGGTATATTTTCCTTCAAGATTATAGCTTCCCATATTTTCTCCACACTAGCATTCAGTGGTGGCATCTTGATTTCTTCCCAGACTACTCTATGATTTCGCTGACCTCTATGATAACTCTTCCTCTGGCTTCCATAAGTTTCTTGTGGCTGATCAAGTCTTTGAATTTTGTTATTTCCGCCACGGCATAAAAGTTTCTGTCTCTCTCAAGTTCTTCTTGATCTCGACTCCCCATGGCTACTAATTTTTGCTGACCATCTCCCGTTATTCTTTCTTGTTGGCCCTGCGAGGTACTCGCTACTGTGTTTATCAATTTAGGTAACAAGCTTGCATTCGCAGCATTTGAACTTGTGTTCGCAACTGGGTATGATTCCATTTCATTTTGCTTTTCCTCTAGAGCAATGTATTCTTCCTGAAGTTCTCGCAACTCCGTCATTGCGATTGTATTCTTGACTCTAAAAACCTGAATGCATAACAGATTGGTTGCGAACATAGCGTTAATGAATGATAAAATGAGATATATCTCATCCACATGACCAGCCATATCACTACACATTGTCTTCTATCTCACGGTCAGATGTTTCAAACTTTCGCCAACCCTTTGTTTTAACCCAAATACATCTTCAATACCAGGTCGCGAGGAATTATTACTTATGTATGCCCCTAAAAATATAGCCTGTAAATGGTTGAAAGATGTGATTGTATTCCTTGGTAAACCTTCAAACCATTTCAGGGCTTCTCCTGTCAAACTTGATGCAAAATACTTGCACAATATAGCAGCATGTTTCTCCCATTGTAGCATACATCTCACATAAGCTTTGATGTGTTGTACTGCACAAGTTGTTCCATCAAAAATGCTGGTTAACGCAGGTAAATTGCACTTTGGGGGTATTCCTCCTAGTTGTACTTCTTGTGTGAATGGAGTTTTCGCATCTTCTTCTATGGCTTCATCCAATTGTCTCTTACCTCCTCCCCTTTTATTATTTAACATTCCTCTCATTTCCGCCAATTCTCTCAGAATTTGTTCATTTATACCAGAGTTTGGCTCCATTGGTATTTTTAACTCCGCCTCTCTTCTTCGGCGTTCATGTCTGTTTTGACTTTCTTGTTCATCATTCTCTTCTCGTCTTTCTCTGCGATCTTCTCTTTCATTCCTCTCATGAATTCGCACACCGTTATATCTATCATTTTCTCTTCTTTGCTGCCTTTCGGTTCTCCATTGTACTCTTTCATACTCCTCATTGATATTACCATTGTTGCGATTTTGTTCTCTCCTTCTTTCTCTATTATCATGATTATTCTGGCGAATTGCCTCTTGTAACTCCTGTTCTTCCATTTCTGTTCTTCCATTTCTGTTCTCAATCTTTCCCTTTCGCAACGTGCTTGCTCAGCATAGTGTCTTTCAATTTTATCTTCAATTTGTTTTTGCTTCCTCTGCGTTTCTCTCCCATGCAATATTCTTCTTCCTTCTTCCTGATTTTCTTCATCACCTGGATTATTCCGCCCCTGACGCTGCCTATTTCCTTGATTTCCATCATTTCGCCCATTTTGAAGAGTCTCGGGACGTGGGATATAACGATCTTCCATTATTTCTCTCATTAGCATTTTCTATAGGTAAAGTTCTCCTTATTTCCTCTCTAACTGATCTTGAGCTTGACCTTGTAGTGCTTCTCGACCTTCTAATTCCTCAACTCATGATTTTGCCTTGTCAAATTTGCACGTTCCTCTACTTCTAATCGCCTTTCTTCATGTATTGTTTGTCTCAATGTCTCTAATGCTGCGACCTCTTCATTTCCATGAATTATTTCTCCAATCACTTCTCGGTCTCTCTCCTCTTGTCCATTGTTTATCAATTGCTGTTCTTCTCCCCTTTCATCCGCAGAGTCTGATCTCCAAGTATGCACGATTACTCTATCATAATTCACATTTCTATTCGGTACTGGTTGAATTGGTGATTGAATTTGATTTTGTTCATTATTTCTTGTGTTCATTCTTGAGCATTCCCCATTTCATTTCTCTCTTCTCCAGCAAGTCTCCTACTCCTTCTAACAGTTGTTGGTTGTTCTGATGCATGTCTTCTGCTAGCCATTTCTCAATTTCAGTAAATTGTTAAAAATTATATGAAATTCCTTCCCTATTACTCCAAATTCTTTCAAATCACGATGTCAATCTTTTCTCTCTCCCTGTTTCTAGCGCCAATATGTAGTTGCAGGAAATCCTACACTACACCCCTCACAAGAATCCACACAATCAAACCATTTAAGATGAACAATTATAATTTTTATTGATTAATTCCTTGAATGTTTACAAGATAAAATGGAAATGAGCTAAAGAAATTACAATCACTATAAACTTTCTCTCTCTTAATGACTTGCTCCACACTTGAAAAAGATCTCTCCTCCAATAGGCATGTTCGGCTCTTTATATAGGGTATTACATAATGGATGACAGCTAAGCTGTCCTTTATTTTCGGGAATGACTTGCGAAGTTTCGCAAGTGTACAAATGCATAATCTCGCGAAACTCCTAGTTCTCGCTAGGTCTTCACACCTTTCTCGTGTTCTGGTTGTCGTCATCCATTTCGTCACTTATTTTACTCGTCTGCGACGCCTTCGCTATGTAACATTTATGGATTTCGCAGAGGTGTTGGTGTTGCGATATTCTGGTCCTACAGAAGAAAAGTGAGTTTCTTAAAAGTCCTACATCAACTAAACCTCATGGTAAGAATCTGAAAATTGATTTTCGTGTTGATATTCCACTTTATGATGGGAGTGTCGATGTAGAAAAATTGGACGATTGAATTGAACGTCTAGAGACATATTTTTCTTTCTTTGAATATGGTTCAAAGGAAAACATTGCTTCCACGACATTGAAGCTACAAAAGCATGCTCTAACCTGATGGAAAGATTATCAAAGACAAAGCTTAGGTAAGGAAGTATTGTCGTGGAAAACATTCAAGGCAGTTGTAAGGAAACAGTTTTATCCAATTGGCTACCTTCATGAGAGATGGTTCAAGTGGTAAAACTTTAAGCAAACCTACAACCAAACCGTACAAGAATATACTTCGGAATTTTAGAATCAAGCTATGATTTTGGATTTAGACTTGGGAGATTATGTTATCTATATGAAATATATTTCTGGGTTCCATGAGTATATACGGAAGGAGTTGAAGATGTTTTCGGTGGATAATATCTCCGAAGCAAGTATAAAAGCTAATGCTATTGAAGGCGGGCTTAATAAAACTGATGTTGAGGGAAACGTCAAGGGGAAGTCTGGAAGTTTCATCGCTAAAGGAGATGAAAGGAGCAAAGAGGATAGGAAGTCTAAATACAAAGAAGGTTTGGTTTGCACTCATTGCAAACAAATATGACATGTTGTTGACAAGTGTTGGATGAAGCATCCTAATCTAAAACCAAAAGGGTTACAGAAGAGAGAAGCCATGATGGCAACACTAGTCACACAAGCTCCGAAAGAAATCCAAGGACTAACATAACCTAATAAAAATCTCTCTCTAATGGCAGGAGGCGTAGAAGAACTTATGGAGGATGATCCTAGGGAACGACTCTTCACGGTTAAGACAACACTAATAGATGCTGTTATTGACCCGGGAAGTCTAGATTCATTTCTCCATTCATTTCTTGCTCTCCTCCTCCTTGGAAGAATTTACTTTCATATTCTTTGGTGGTACAGAAGTTGGGTTTGAAAACTTTCAAACATCCAAAACCCTATTCTTTAGGGTGGATTCAAAAGGAAGGTGGTCTACAGGTTGCAGAGCAGTGCACGTTCAAGTTTGCTTTTGATGAGTCATACATTGACAAGGTTACATGCGACGTGGTTCCATTGGATGTTTGTCAAGTCGTACTTGGTAGTCCTTACTTGTGGGATCGAGATGCGGTTTTACATAGGAGGGAGAAGAAGTATACCTTTACCAAAGATGGGAAAACTTTTGTAATACGAGCTATTAACTCTCATCTTGAGGGAGCAAGCTTGATTACAGTCACTCGGGCTAAACGGTTGGTGAATGCTAGTACAAAGTTCATTCTCCTTATAATCCATTCTCTTGACGAGAAGCCGAGTAGAGTTTGTTTGGAATTCCTAACCAAACAAAAAGAAAAAGACCTAGGAAGGTTGAAGATGTTTGAAATACCATTACTAGATGATGATGGAGATGACAAGATGATCTTGCTGTTGTGTAAGATATCCATACTAACCGCACCACTTGTTAGGGAAATCCAAACTTGAATTAACCCACAAGACACTAAATCTTTGGATCAACGTAGAATAAAAGATAGACAATGCAAACACACATAAGAAGCATGTTGATGGTGGATTTTCGTTTAAGGTTAAGTTTGTAAAAACCAGAAAAATTATGCGCTGACATCTTGTAAAAGATAAAGCCATTTATAAGTGTTGGATACTCCCTCACTTAATTCACCAAGAATGGAGCATGTGGCAACAATCCCATTACGTGAATACATGAAATTCCTCCAGGTTGGAGCATGTAGCAACAATCCCTTCTGTGAATTTCATATCGGCCTTGTATTTCCGAGTACTCATTATCGGTGTGGCATGACGATCGAGTGTTACTCTTACTGAGTAATACGAACCTCCAAGCACTATAATGAAACCATGTACGAAATACCCGTCTGGTGACTCTCGGTGTGTTATACTAGCCCGATTGAGCCCTCTCGGTGTGTTATACTAGCCCGATTGAGCATCCGGACTGACCGTATCGGTCGGATATGATCGATCGCGAGTCATCCAACTCCATAAGCATGATTGGATGGCCCCAGATCAATTCCATCACCCCCAAGCAGGTATGGAATACCCACGGCCGACCCCGCATGGTCGGTCATTGGCCTAGCTTGCCAAGAAACCGTTCATACCAAGTATTATGGACGGAAAACCCTAAATTAGGGTTTGCGGCATATTACATGTGTTGCAAAACAGTCTCAACCATCCATCTTCGCAGGTATATATGGAGGGTGTAGATGTAGATTCAAAGGGCCCAGAGCATGTCAACACGATCACCGTGGGCCGCCTACACACTTGACCAATCGGTCAAGACCAACCATGCTTGGTTGCAACAAATTCATACGCCCAAAGGGAGCATGGTCACACGGCTATGAAAGCCAAAATTAGGGTTTCAAGCCATCACGAGCGTCCATCTTCTCCGGCACGAATGGAGGGTCACAGATTAGATTAAGCAGGTCCGGTCATACCAGCATGACCACCGTGGGCCCGTCTATCCCCTCACTTGATCGGCTAAGGCATATCATGCCTGGCCATCCCAAAACGCACGTCCAAACTTGCGTGGTCACACCTCCCAAACCTCAAACTAATCTCGACCGCTCAACTTCGCCGGACGATTTGAGTGGTTCAGATCACGTTTTCATGGGATAATCAGGTGTAGGCGTGAACACCAGCCTACCACCTTCACGCCAGGCCAACCGACCAAGTCCGACCAAGATTGGTCGTCTTGGAACGCGCGCCTGAAGAGGGCGTGACGAGCGGCCCTTGCGGCATTGGTTTTCTATAGCAAATTGATCCCGACCACTCGATTTCACCGGATGAATTGAGTGACCCAGATCATACTTTCGTGAGGGAATGGAGTACATGCGCCTACACCGTCATGCCGTCTACATGCATGTATGGTCGGCCTGGCCAAAATTGTATCCCATGCTTGGTTTCGACCAAGCTGAAGAGTAATGCCTGCGCACCTCTTCAAAACCCTAATTTCATTAACGGTCGCAGATGAGTGTCTCAAAGATCATCTCATCCGTCCAACTTCACCGACTTGGTTATACAACCTGGTCAGGAGTTAATTGGTTAGTGAGGTGTCATTACCCATCACTTTACCACACCATGATGCAGTACCTGCATAAAATACACACGATACTTCACAAGTATCGACTTCCTGAATAACGCACTTATTCAATTCAGCATTACATGCTATCTTTTGTGGATCCACAATCCACACATTCCAGACATCAATCATGTCACAAACTGGGGGGATACATACTGGGGTATTGGTCTGGCGGTTTACAGCGTGCAGCGTGCAACGCGCCATCACAAGAACGTGTTAGGAAGTCATGGACGGTTAGAGATGAACAGGATAAGTGGGCAAGGCTGGTCGTGTATCACCAACGCACAACTCCACTACTCCATCACTCCACTTTCTCCACTTCCCACGAGAGACGTGAATAAGACTTAATGAATTGTATAAATAGGTTCTCCGCCCTATTTCCAAACAACAGAGAAAAACAACAAGAGAACACCCAGAGCCTGCTTACACCAACCGCAAGCTTGGTCACTTTCCTGTTGCAAGTCATAAGCAAGTCTACACCTTCACATTCTCAACACCTTCTTCGCTTCCCTCCCTAAGATCAACCCCATCTCCTTCACTTTGTGACCGAAACAAGTCTGGAACGGCCATTTCTTGGTTTAGGTCGGACTTGCACAGATTGATCTCTCGAATCTACAAGCACTCACCGCGCAGTGCATTTGTTTAAGGTTTAAATTCATTCCTCATCCACACCCCAAATTACCAAATTCTGCAGGAGTAGTTTTCACCCATAAACAAAGCAATAAGTAAAGCACACAAGACTTAACATGGTTCAGCAATATGCCTACATCCACCAAAACGGCTACGACTTCTTCATAATTATGGAACCAAATAGAGAAGTACACTTAAGAATTGACGAATCAATCAACAAATTATGATCCAACTTTGTGTTGATCATAAACCCTAAAATAATTCTCATGAACAAAACGCTCCATTATTACCGAATAATGTCTAACCAAACAAGATCATACTTATCTCACATAGCCGAGATGATCCCCTTCTAAATGATGTATCTTCCAACACCATCTTCCACCATCAACGAACAAGACGATATTCTCTTCACTAAAATTCTACCCCAAGAGGTGGGATGGAATCCCTAAAGACTTTAGAGAACTACATTATGTATTCTCTAACTCTCTAAAAAACCACTGAATTCCATGTCTAAGAATCACCACATAAGCCTCCTTATATAGTATTCATATACTTGATTCCCAAGTATTAGTCTTCTTGGAAAAGGAAACTCTAGCCAACTAGGAAACCTATTGTTATTTAGGTAACCTATCTAAATATGGAAATCAACCTAAACTAGGAAACCTTGTGTTTCTCTACACTAAGGATGTCTAGTATGTTCCAGAACTTTCCGGAACCTTCCAAAACACCAACAATTATCTAACAATCTCCACCTTGTCGATGTTTCAACAAATCTCCACCTCGGTAAAGATTACACCAATCTGAGTCGACCTTCAAAACATGACAATCGCCTCAACATTCAAAAGGATCTCAACGACGTGCAAACTGGATGAAGTACCAACTTAACTCCAAAATGACCGAAGTCAACAAATTTCGGCCAAACTTCTACACAAGTATCTTCTTAGCAGAACAAAACTCCTTCATCTAGAAACTCCAAACTCAATTGCTTCTTAAAGCAATAAAACTGAACTTGTTCTTTGCCATGAACATATCCCCAAAAACGAATAAAGACAATAAGTTACCAAACATGTCAAGCTTCACAAAATCACTACATTAGTGAACAAACAAAACAGAGGCCCCAAAAGCTAACATACCAAACTTTCAAACTAAACCAAACAACCTCAAACCAAACGGGCTGTGACAAATTAATGTCCTCCACCAAATCTCTAGGCAAGAATAAAGTTTCGACTTCGTCGACTAAGTCAAACCGCCACACTAAAACTAACAGGACTCGGATATAAATGTGATTAACCACAGAGGAAAAACTTCAAAACAATCACACCATGTCTTATACATATCCTTTAGTCAAACTTACCCCAAAAATGTGTACCAGTACGTAACTGTTCCAAACAAGATTTGGCAATCATCCTTAAAAAAATGTAAAGACCCAAACACACCCAACCGTCTTCTTAACCTTAGGAAATTCCACCAGCTCCCAAGAAAATATCCAAAACGTTTTTGTGCTCACTCATTGTCTTCTTACTCTTAAGAAACCGTAATAAGTTCTTAAGTAACTATCCAAGACAATAGTGCTAACTTCTCACGCTAAGTGAGTACCAAAGGATGATAAAACTAAATTGTTGATGAATAGATTTTTAAAATGAAATCTCTTATCTCATCTTCTACCGCCTCTGTACTATTGAAACCAAAATCTCAATATTTGTAGTAGATGAGCAAAGGAACACACTGCTCCACCCAAACCAAAAACCTCTCAAAATACCATCACTGCTATAACATAACTCTCTTCACCGAGAATTCCAAACTGATCAATAATTACAAACATAATTTTTGGAATACTAAAGAAAGAACACCTTCTTCAACATTAACACCAAAACTATTTCCTCTTGCGAGAAATAAACTTGGTAACCAAAACTATTTCCTCTTGCGAGAAATAAACTTGGTAACCAAAACTTTATCACTATCCAGAATTACTTAACCAAATAACAGTAGATGATAAAAGGTTCACGAGATAGCACACCGAAAAATTAGCCCTAAATTTGTCCAAGAAACCTGAACAATATGCACAGTGCTTTCTCCAAGTAGTATGCAATAAAATCGCTTTCTACACCAAACAATAGAATTGTACCTAAACTTATAAAGTTCCCAAACGGTACCTTGTTCCTCTCAAATGGGTCTTCACCTTCAAATTGGAACGTATCAACACTAAAAAGACCAACATGTTTCTCAAAACGGTCTTGCACTTTAAACCACTTCGATGATCCCTGATACACTGCCAAAATCCTCTGCCAAAACATCATCGAAACAAAGGTCACAATCTACTTAGCATCTCTCTCAGAAATAGTAAGAAAGATACCCTAAACACCCAAATGGTTGTCACTAAACGTATCATGTATACGAAACATAATGATATCCATACCTGCAGCCACGTCGCTCTCTAAAGGTACATGCCCTTGGAAGTGGTAGGACTTGAAAGAAGCCTACGACTATGTCTAACTACAAGTGCATAACGTCTATTGGAGACAGAGCAAATACAGGTCGATCCACAGGGACTTGGTGGGTGTAGATTTGAAGCTACGGTCTTACTACTACTGATTTCAAAACAAAAAGTAACCAAAAAGGGGTTTTGATTTTTCGATACGACTGAGAGGTTGGTAGTGACTGAAATAGTAGAACAAGGTGCAAAGCAATGATAAAAAGGATACTAGGGCAGTCAAATCCAGCACTAACCTACACTATGTATGTAGGATCAGAATATCGCAACACCAACACCTCTGCGAAATTCATAAACGTTACGTAGCGAAGGCGTCGCAGACGAGTAAAATAAGTGACGCAATGGATGACGACAACCAGAACACGAGAAAGGTGTGAAGACCTAGCGAGATCTAGGAGTGTCGCGAGATTATGCATTTGTACACTTGCGACACTTCGCAAATCGTTCCCGAAAATAAAGGACAACTTAGCTGTCATCCATTATGTAATACCCTATATAAAGAGCCGAACAGGCCTATTGGAAAAGAGATCTTTTTCGAGTGTTGAGCAAGTCATTAAGAGAGAGAAAGTTTATAGTGATTGTAATTTCTTTAGATCATTTCCATTTTATCTTGTAAACATTCAAGAAGTTAATCAATAAAAATTATACTTGTTCATCTTAAAATGGTTTGATTATGTGGATTCTTGTGAGGGGTGTAGTGTAGGATTTCCTGCAACTACATATTGTCGCTAGAAACAGGGGAGAGAGTGAAGATTGACATCGTGATCTGAAAGAATTTGGAGTAATAGGGAAGGAATTTCATATAATTTTCAACAATCTACTGAAATTAGGAAATGGCTAGAAGAAGACATGCATCAGAACAACCAACAACTGTTAGAAGGAGTAGGAGACTTGCTGGAGAAGGGAAAAATGAAATGGGGGAATCCTCAAGAATGAACACAATAAATAATGAAGAAAATCAAATCCAATCACCAATTCAACCAGTACCGAATAGAACTGTGGATTATGATAGAGTAAGTGTGCATACTTGGAGATCAGACTATGTGGATGAAAGGGGAGAAGAACAACAATTGATAAACATTGGACAAGATGAGAGAGACCGAGAAGTGATTGGAGAAATAATTCATGGAAATGAAGAGATCGCAGCATTAGAGACATTGTGACAAATAATACATGAAGAAAGACGATTAGAAGCAGAGGAACGTGCAAATTTGACAAGGCAAAATCATGAGTTGAGGATGGAAAATATGAGATTACAAAACAGAAGGTCGAGAAGCACTACAAGGTCAAGCTCAAGATCAGTTAGAGAGGAAAGAAGGAGAACTTAACCTATAGAAAATGCTAATGAAGAAAATCGAGAGGAAGTGCAAAATCCAGGTGAAGAACGTTGCGAAAGAAGAGAAATAATGGAAGATCGTTATATCCCACGTCCCGAGACTCTTCAAAATGGGCGAAATGATGGAAATCAAGGAAATAGGCAGCGTCAGGGGCAGAATAATCCAGGTGATGAAGAAAATCAGGAAGAAGGAAGAAGAATATTGCATGGGAGAGAAACGCAGAGGAAGCAAAAACAAATTGAAGATGAAATTGAAAGACACTATGCTGAGCAAGCACGTCTAGCTTGCGAAAGGGAAATATTGAGAACAGAAATGGAAGAACAGGAGTTACAAGAGGCAATTCGCTAGAATAATCATGATAATAGAGAAAGAAGGAGAGAACAAAATCGCAACAATGGTAATATCAATGAGGAGTATGAAAGATTACAAAGGAGAACCGAAAGGCAGCAAAGAAGAGAAAATGATAGATATAACGGTGTGCGAATTCATGAGAGGAATGAAAGAGAAGATCGCAGAGAAAGACGAGAAGAGAATGATGAACAAGAAAGTCAAAACAGACATGAACGCCGAAGAAGAGAGGCGGAGTTAAAAAGACCAATGGAGCCAAACTCTGGTATAAATGAACAAATTCTGAGAGAATTGGCGGAAATGAGAGGAATGTTAAATAATAAAAGGGGAGGAGGTAAGAGACAATTGGATGAAGCCATAGAAGAAGCTGCGAAAACTACATTCACACAAGAAATACAACTAGGAGGAATACCCCCAAAGTGCAATTTACCTGCGTTAACCAGCATTTTTGATGGAACAACTTGTGCAGTACAACACATCAAAGCTTATGTGAGATGTATGCTACAATGGGAGAACCATGATGCTATATTGTGCAAGTATTTTGCATCAAGTTTGATAGGAGAAGCCCTGAAATGGTTTGAAGGTTTACCAAGGAATACAATCACATCTTTCAACCATTTACAAGCTATATTTTTAGGGGCATACATAAGTAATAATTCATCGCGACCTGGTATTGAAGATGTATTTGGGTTAAAACAAAGGGTTGGCGAAAGTTTGAAACATCTGACCGTGTGATGGAAGATAATGTGTAGTGATATGGCTGGTCGTGTGGATGAGAGATATCTCATTTTATCATTCATTAACGCTATGTTAGCAACCAATCTGTTATACATTCAGGTTTTTAGAGTCAAGAATACAATCACAATGACCGAGTTGCGAGAACTTCATGAAGAATACATTGCTCTAGAGGAAAAGAAAAATGAAATGGAATCATACCCAGTTGCGAACACAAGTTCAAATGCTGCGAATGCAAGCTTGTTACCTAAATTGATAAACACAGTAGCGAGCACCTCGCAGGGCCAACAAGAAAGAATAATGGGAGATGGTCAGCAAAAATTAGTAGCCATGGGGAGTCGAGATCAAGAAGAATTTGAGAGAGAGAGAAACTTTTATAGCCATGACGGAAATAACAAAATTCAAAGACTTGATTAGCCACAAGAAACTTATGGAAGCCAGAGGCAGAGTTATCATAGAGGTCAGCGAAATCATAGAGTAGTCTGGGAAGAAATCAAGATGCCACCACTGAATGCTAGTGTGGAGAAAATATGGGAAGCTATAATCTTGATGGAAAATATACCTGCACCATGGAACATGGGAAATGAACCGCCTCCAGGTGACAGAAGTCACGAATTTTGTTCTTATCATCATTTTCATGGACACTCAACAAATGATTGCAGAAATATAAAAAGAATCATCCTCAGAATGATAGATCAAGGGAAACTAAATCAATTTCTAAAAAATCAACTTCAGTCTCAACCATTACCACCACCACCAGAAATTCACAGAGCAAATGCAACAAAAGGAGGAGAAACATTTGTAATAGAAGTTGGAGCGAAAGCCAAGAATCTGTTTTGCAACTCTATTGTACATTCGTACAGAACCATTGAAGACTTTCATGATAGCGTTCTCAGTAGGGTTTTCGCAAGAGATGTTGATAATAGATAAATAATGAACATCGCGAAGACATCGCCACTAAAGGAATGGCAAAAACAGATTATTTCTTTTACCGCAGAAGAGGTACCCGAGGATGGCGAGATGCATGACAACCCATTAGTGGTAAGGTTGGAGATTAACCCAAGACCTAATGGTGATGAAGATCATGAGGCAGAAAATTCATGGGCAATCAATAGAATCTTAATCGATACTGGAAGCTCTGTAAATATCCTTTTTTACCATACTTACAAGACTATGGGAGGAAAAGACCAATATCTAATACCTTCAACCTATAAGATCTATGGTTTCAACGGTACTGCCAACAAGCCTAAAGGAGAAGCTCATATGCGAATACCACTGAAAGGATTATCAACTGAAATTTTGTTCTGCATAGTCGATGTGGAATCTCCCTATAACGCATTGATTGGGCGACCTTGGTTACATGAGATTTTGGGTATATCATCGACTTATCACCAGTGCATCAAATTTCCTCATCCTAGTGGTGTTGGAGTCATAAAAGGAGATTGGGTTGAGGGACAGAAGTGCTATGAAGTTGATGTGGAATTTTGCGAGGAAAGAGCTGCTCAGAAGAAGAACTGGAATCAAAACATCAAAGAAGAACAAAGAAGGGAAAGACTGATGGTGGACGTAATAGAGGTGAGAGAAGAAAATACGTTGCGAAACCAAGGCCTGAAGAAAGTTGGAAATTGCGATGATTCCGCAAAAGGGAAGGCAGTATTAGGAAATTTGAATAATGAAGAAGCAGAGAGCAACATAAGTAAGAGGCGAAAGGAGTGAATGATTGATTCTAGACTTGCGAAGGTTGTAAAAAAAAAAATCTAACTTTTGAGTGATAAAGACAGGCTGAAGATGCAAAGACTATGATAATCGAAAAAAGAATACGCGAAGCTTTCGTAGAGATTTGAGTGATAAAGACAGGCTAAAGATACAAAGACTATAATAATCGAAAAAAGAATACGCGAAATTCTCGCAGAAATGATGACAAGAAACAATCTAAAATCAATGACATATCAGAATGGGACGAACCTTTACGGCGTACACCCTAGTTCGCGAATAAAATTTCGCAAGAGGCAAATGTAAGACCTAAAGTGCGTCATATAAGGGGGTATCTCTTTACATGGCTCGGGAAAAGGTTACACCGCCCCGGAACTCTGAGTCATGGAGATTTGGGGTCAATAAAGCCCATCCAGGAGAGATACCTTGGATTTCCAACTATATATATAAGGTTATACCCTGGTTGGACGACCGAGGGTCTCTTCTAAGGAGTAGTGTATGATCAAGGCGCCGAGGTACACGGTTGAGCCAAGAGTGCCTGGGGCATTTGAAGTGTCTCGGCCATTCTTGGAAAGTCTTGGCATATGTTGCACTCGGCCCGAAGAAAACTTCACTTAGGGTGCAGTCTCGTAACCATAAGCCCTATAGGTAAAAGGGATAAGAGGCTGCGAAAACAACTGGTTGTTGTTAAGACCGGATGGGAGGAGCTAGTCTTGTATGGCCGATGTACGCCTCCTTGAAGGGGCAACCAGGGAGATGATAAGGGCGGCACCCTCCATTAGGGAGCTGATAAGTGTCTTAAGACGCAAATGTCATGAGGCTTTATTTTCGCAAGAAAATTTAGGCTTGTCATATTTGTGCGATGATCCTGAAGAGGCAATAATACAAAAAACAAAGATAAGACGAGATCAATGGGTCAGTACATGAAAGTGTAAGGACGTCCTGCGATTTCGTCGCAAGACGGCAATGTCATGGGGCTTTATTCTCGCAAGAAAATTTAGGCCTGTCATATTGTCGCAATAAAATTATCCTGCAGAGGCAATAATACTAAGAAATGATAAGGCAAAATCAATGGGTCTTTACATGAAAGTGTAAAGACGTCCTGCGATTTTGTCGCAATAACAAGAGATGGCACAATATGACCTTTAACTAGGAAGGAAAAATAAGACCATATGACAAAAGATTTATAAAAATTAACTATTATTTATGCAGGTCATTCATCGCAAAGAAGAAAGTAAGAGACAATATGAGAATTGTTCAACAAAAAACATAATATTTCTTACAAAAAGTGCACTTCAGAAGGAAATAAAAAACATCATATGCAAGAAGTTATGAAGGTCAAGAAACTAAAGGAAATGAAATTACAAATGAAGTTCAATTCTCAACATTAATTCTTTCATCTTCAACAATTTTATCAGCTTCACTAGCTTCCACACTTTCTCCAGTTGTTGCATTCCCGCCAGAACCCCCTTCACCTGGATTATTATTGACAGCTTCTTTGTTTGATGGGATCACCTTTTCATTAGCGAGATCTTCGCCGCTTTCGTATTCCTAGTCACTATCAGGAGAATTAGGGATTTCATCATCCTCTACTTCCAGAGGTTCGACAGATACAGGGTGAATAAGACATCATTCAAAAGAACTTCAGCTTCGAGATGAAACTGGCGAAGAAGTGCCCTCTGATGATTTCTACTCTGGATGTCTTTGGAGTAACTGAGGTAATCAAATCTTCTTTAGGCCCGATCGCGAGAACGAGCGAGAGTAGCGGCAAGAATCGCATTTTCTTTGCGAATCTTGGCATAGCTAGCCTCTAAAGTAGAAAGGGAGGAACGAAGATCTTTCTCAGATTCTGCAAAAATGAAGAACAACAGAGTTATACAAATAAAGAATTCGCAAAAAAAGGATATCATAAGAAAATTAGACAAAGAAAAACGGATGAGGCAGTCAAATTTTATGACTACCTTCCTTTTGCGAGATAAGATGTTGGGTCAAAGCCAAGCAACTACTCTCCAAATGATCCATGGCACTATCAAAATTATCTCCAACCAGACCTTTTAATCGAGAATGCAAACTCTTTTCGTTAGAAACAAGTAAGGTATTCTCCTTAGCAATGGAGGAGTATGATTCTTTTAACTTGGAATATTGATCCCTGAGTTGGCTTGTTTTCACACTTAAAGTTATTATACCCTGAATAAGCTTATCCCTCTCAGCAGTGACTTCTTTGAGTTTACTTCTCAGCGAACAGAGAGATTGTTCCTGTTCATTACATATTTTTTTGACAGACATCAAGCTGTTGCGAAGAAATCGCCACCTTGTTTAACAAAACTCGCTTCTCTTGAGATAGAGTTCCATTCTCATCTGATAAGGTTTCCAACTCCAAATTAGATTTAGCCAAAGAATAAGAGAGATGAGACAATTCATTACTTAATGACTCTTGTTTCTGAACTAAGTGAGCATTCTCTTTGGCAAGGTTATCTATTTGATCAACAAAGTATGTATGAAGATTATTGCTCCATCCAAATATCTCTATCCATTCGAGTTTCTTCGGCAACAGATTCCAACTGATATATCTCCATTTTTCGCTTCTGGTTTAAAGCTTGAAAGGCGAACAAGGTCTTAAAAAAAAAAAAAAAAAAAAAAAGGGAAGGGGAAGTAATACCTCTTAATTCTTCATTCTTCTTGCGAAGATTATCACGATCCAATGAAATATTTTGAAGCTTCTGATTTTCAAGATGGAGAGTTTCACACTTCACAGTCATGTCTTGAAGACTATTCTCCAAAACTTTAACTTCGTGTTCTAAAGACATTTGCGACATCCTTTCAGAACTAAAGTATTTACTCAAAGACTCGCAAACACTAGACTTGATGGGACCAATGGAGGTCTTCTTGGCGTCATTCATGACATCTGATAAAACTTTGAAAGCTACATCCACTCCCTCCAGGTTTTCTTTAGTAAGAGGAATAGACTCAGAAGAAGAGGTAATGATGACAGAAGAGGGGAGAGTTGAATCATCTTTGGTCATAGGAATGTCATGAGAAGAGGAAACCTTTGAAGGTCAATGATTGGGGGTGAGGCGAAGCATTGATAATAGAAGAAGAGAAGGGTTCATCTTGAGGGACTTCATTTATGGAAAACTCGGGTATAGGAGGAAAATCGGCACGACATTTTCGAGAGATAACCAAAGTAGAATTATCTTGCGAAGATATCGCAGAGGTGTTGGTTTATCCTGCGAAGATATCACAGGAGGTGTTGCTTTATCCTGCGAAGATATCACAGGAGGTGTTGGTTTATCTTGCGAAGATATCGCAGGAGGAGTTATGAGCTTGAATACAGGAAAGGAAACAAAAGATTCAACATTTTTAGAACGGCGAGGTTTCTTGGGGGATCTATCAATATTTTTGTCATCCTGCGAATCACAAGTCAAATAAGAAACAGAGGCAACAATATTGTTATTAGAAGAATAAGTGTTTCTTAATACCTTGCTATTCGCAGGCTTCATTTTAGTAACAACGACTTTCGGTTGCGAGCCCACGGGAACATTAGGGTTTAGAACTGTGAACTTGGTGTTAGATTTGTTCTTACTGAAACAAAAACAACACGGGAATCATTAGAGAAGGAATAATATTAGGATAAAACAATTTCGATAGAAGAGATTAATCACAAAAAGATCAATTTTGGCAAAATTAACAAACCTTGATGGCTCCATAGAAACAATAGCAGGAAGACGATGGAGAATTGCAGAAAGAAAAATAGCAGTAAAAAGTTGCAGACGATGAAGAAGATGAAATAAAAGAAAGGAAACACCCTCATGGAGAATCTCTCCTTAAATAGACAAGAAAAAAGTGACCAGGTTAACATTAAATGTACTTAGGTAAAAAGGGGAAATTTTGACACGTGTGGCGATTACGCCTAATTCACGGAATCTGGCGGTAGATTGATGGAAAGAAATGAACAGTTGCGGCAGTTTGAAAATAATAATTCTCATGACATTCTCTTCTTCGTAGAAAAGACATGAGAAGAAGCAAGATGTAGGATCAGAATATCGCAACGCAGACGAGTAAAATAAGTGACGCAATGGATGACGACAGCCAGAAGACGAGAAAGGTGTGAAGACCTAGCGAGATCTAGGAGTGTCGCGATATTATGCATTTGTACACTTGCGACACTTCGCAAATCGTTCCCGAAAATAAAGGACAACTTAGCTGTCATCCATTATGTAATACCCTATATAAAGAGCCGAACAGGCCTATTGGAAAATAGATCTTTTTCGAGTGTTGAGCAAGTCATTAAGAGAGAGAAATTTTATAGTGATTGTAATTTCTTTAGCTCTTTTCCATTTTATCTTGTAAACATTCAAGAAGTTAATCAATAAAAATTATAATTGTTCATCTTAAAATGGTTTGATTGTGTGGATTCTTGTGAGGGGTGTGGTGTAGGATTTCCTGCAACTACAATGTATTCAACTTATATCACTATTCTTGTCCTTATAACAGATTCAAGTTTACCTTGTATCTAAGGTATTTCTCCGATTGATAGTTTAATCACAACTAAGGTATCTTTCCAAAGCATTAACTGTCTAGTTAAAACACAACTAATCTAAGGATCAATAACAGTCTGGTTAAGCTTGAGTTGCAGCATAATCAACACAGTGGTATTCTAACTACAATGGATACATGGCATACACTGTGAGAGCAAAATGTTGATGTACTTAGATTAAATTCTATCATAAACAATTCAAGCATCCAAGAACAACACACATAGTATGAATCACACAGTAGCAGGCTAGGGATTCATCTAAACCCTAGAAGATGAAATTAGAACATAATAATAATACTGAAAACAAATATAAACTACTGCTTGGTGCACCGGCTAATCCGGGCATGAATTTTACACATAACTCTCATCCCTATTTATACACATTTTCACTCAATCCCTTAAATTTGATAAATTAGAGAACCACCACTTACTAAAAACGTGTTTTCCGACAAACCCCCTCTGTATTCTACCTGCAACTCTTGATTTGATGTTTGCTTTTAGCTATTGAGGATAACCCTATCCTTATCTCTCTCAACCATAGATTCTAGGGTTACTGTTTTGGAGAAGAAGCTAAGGTGGAGATAGATAGAGACTAAGAGTTGATTGATGGCTATTGAGAAGGTGGCTGATAGGGCGGCTGAGCTCAGAGGTGGTCGAGGATGATTGATGGAGGGATGGAGAGGTGAAGTTTCTACAGAGCTTGGAGAGAAGATGAAACTTACGTGAAGGAGTGTTTGGCTTTTGTTCGTACAAGGGGAAGAGATATGAGGCGCTTGGGTGATAGGCAGTTGCATCAAACATTGATGCACCGGGTTTGGATATGGGTTAGGGTTCTTTCACTCCCTCAGGCCCAATGCTTCTTCACAGCTAATATTTCAATCCCATACCCAGTTTTGGGTCTTGCAAACAAGATTCTTCACTTGCGGAGGAGGTGCAAACGATATTCTTCACTCGCTGCTAAGGTGCAGAAAATATTCTTCACTACTTCCAGCGGGATCCTCCGTTGTCTCTCTTCCACTGTCGCCAATTCTTTGCTCTTTTGGATCCTTAATTATTCCAAGCTTTATTTAGTACCTAAAAACACAGAATTAATTAGTATAAGTATTTATTCTTGAAAACAATGAAAATACAGAATTTGGGATAATATATGATTTTAAAGCGCAAAAGATGAGTTAATTGCCAATAAAAAGGTATAAAAATATGCAATATTTGGCACTCATCAAATACCCCCAAACCTGAATTTTACTTGTCCTCAAGTGAAACAGAAATTAGGAAATCCTAACTATACCACTTGTCATTTGGTCTATCGAATGCATTTAGCGTATGCACTAAGCCTTTAAACCCCTAGGTGTCCCTAGTTGGACGAGTTTTAGTCTCGTGAGGGTTTACCAGAGGTGTACCCACAAAACCTTCTCCAACTTCAGAATGTAATGGAGTCCCAAGCATCCAAGGAGCTATGAGGACATAGATTTTCTGCATGCTAGTAATAAGAAGTTATAACTACCAAAGAACGCATTCTCATCCTTAAGAGTTGAGCGAGAAATAACCATACCATATGAAAGAATTCGGGTTCAAGAGTTATCACAAGCCTCGACTTCTGCCTCACCAATAGGGTTTTATGATAATTGCACTCAAAAAGACCGCTTTTTTAGTCTCTCATGTGTGCAGACATGAATGAAGAGAGGAATCCTGCACACGTTGAATGGTTGGAAGGAAAACCTTCCGAAATAATTTATGGAGACTCCACAAAGTTGTGGACAAAAAGAATCTTTTATGATGATCTCTAAGAAAGGAAATCAACCATTAGCAAGGATGGGAGTACTCACTCAGCTTCACATCTGATCGGCTTCAATCTTCGGTCTTCAACTGTTGATGATGAACTTTTGAACTTCTTAGAACCTTGACAATTTCCTAATTTTTCTCTTCAATTTCCTTGTTGCTTGAATCTTCCTCTTAAATTCTTTTTACCATGGTGTTATTTAAACAAAACTAAAACCAATTTTTTTTTTTTTTTTTTGATTAAAACACAAGATGACAAACTGAAAATAACAAAATAAAACTACTAAATGCATGGATGAAGGACTTTATCACTCAATTCTTCACAACTTGTATTGTCTTGATTTTCTGAACTTCACTAATTCTCATCTTATTTTCTTTCCTTTGCTCTTGTAAAATACCTCTTCAAATGTGTATAAAATTCTGCTATTTTTACTGTATCTTCACTTTGAATAAGAATTTTTTTACTTCTTGAATTGTTGCAAGTAACCTCGGACTATTTCAACTTTCTTTATAGAATCTGACGTTGCTCTGCTCGTTGATGATGATGTGTTTCTATGGATCTGTCGATGTTGTCGAGAGAGAGAGAATGGTGCTAATTGCAAATCAAACTACAAGAAGGAGTTTTCATATTTAGACGTTATCCTCATGATTGAAGGAATTAGCACTCAAGAGATCAAAAATAGTGCTGAAAGTCGCGCGAAGTTGGGTAGCTCACCATTCCTACCCGGAATTTACGTACGGTGACATACACTCTAAAAGGATTTTTTAGATAGTCACAAAAATTGAAGGTCGGTGCCTCGCTTAATGTAAAAATAGGTAGTCTCCACTAAGGGTGATCACAACTCTACTACCAAATATCTTTGCAGCACCTAATTTGCCCACCGGCATGGTTAAAACCAACTTTACCGCTGAGGCAACCAAGAAACCCGATTGTGTTCTCCAGTACTTCCAAGTTCAGTTATTTCAGTCAGACTCTCTATGTAAACATAGATAGAAGCATACTAGTGACTCTAAAATCCCTAAAAGTTGGAGGTTTTATGCAGATATTTACAAAGATTTGAAAGACACCTTTTTTTTTTATATAAAAAATATCTGCAAAAGACTGAAAACTCTATATGCAAAATACACCCCCCAAACCTAAATCTAACATTGTCCTCAATGTTTCAAAAGATGATAAGAATTTAAATAGCAGCATACCATGAAAACCATGTTGATTAGAGAAAATGGAAGAGATTACCGACATTTCGGCGAAAGCAAGATTAGTGCTTCATTATTCAGGACTAGAATTCAACATTTTCAGCTAAGATCATATTGGATTAGCACAATATAAAACAAAAAGAAAACTCAACTGATTCAAGATAAAAAAAATATGACATTACCTACTGGATTATATACAAAAAAATTTCACCATACACCAACAATCGAAAGAGTTGAGGATCAACCCAAAAGACGAAGTGCAGAAATTTTAACAGCCTCACATAATTATAATAGGACAGAAACGCAAGTGAGACTGCAAAACAAAATGAGCTACCCCCAAACCTAGATTTTTCAACATATATGCTTTTGGACACAAAATATACCAGTTTTAGGGGTGCATCATGCACAAGGTCTAGTTCAAAATGGACCGTGTAAGGAACGGGCAGAGAAACAAAAGTGCATTCCAACTGTGGCTCCTTAAAGGTGTTATACTTTGATGCAAAATAGTCCAAGAGGACTTGGGAGGCACACAGTTCCAATCCTAGATTAGGTCCTCTTAGAAAAGTTGGTTTTACAATGTTGTTCCAAACCGAATCTAAGTTGGGTGGAAGATTACCAGTTTGTGATATGGGCAAGGAAGTAGGTACATCTAAGTTATTTTCATGTACATGATCATTAGTACCATCACACACTTTCCCTAAGTCAAAAATAGGTAAATCATGCTCACTTTCATAGAACAGATCAGCAAACCCCAATTCAGTATCATCAACATCATTCAAAACTTTATTCTCATGCATAGGCAAATCAAAAGAGACATCATCCTGTGACCTAAGTAGAGAATCAGACATATCAATTATATTTTCATGCATAAGATCATTAGTGTTAACGGAATATTCAACATTACCTAAGTCAGACACGAGTTGTCTGTCATGCTTTCGTTCATAAAACAGTTGCACAAGACCCAAATCAGCATCAACATCACATGTATATGCATAGGGAATACTAGAAGAAACATCATTCATGAAGGTCGAGGCAGAGAAGCCTAATGTTTCTGAACCCAAAGGGTCCACAATATTTTCAGCATAAACATGTTCTTCTAACATAACATCATAATCATCATCATCATCATAACAGAAATGCGATGCCCTATTCACGATCATAGTGTCTCTAGTCCACTCATTTACCTCTAGATTAGGTTCGTTTTCAATATTAACAGCCTGACTAGGAACATAAACACTATTCTCAAAATTTACTTTAGGACTAACATTCATTTTATCCTGAAATTCCCCCCTCTCCTTATTTTGTAAATCAAGCAGATTCATTTTTAAAAATGTATTAAGTTGGTTAATGGAAGGAGAGTCTTCAACAATGGGTATCCTCATTTCATATGGATATTCAATACATGGTTGAGTATGAGGGTCACTACAGAAAGGAAACTCAGAAGCATTGCTATATGGTTTATCATGCAATAAATTCAATTCAAACCTAGCATTATTTTTTTTCGATAAGTATGAGATTTTCTTCCACAGATTGCCTACAAGAGGTCGGGGAAGTACAAAATTGTTCAACTTCCCACTGTGGTGAATGATACATGTGTGCATGGTCATTAGGGTCTCTAAAATACTGATCGCAACCCTCGAAAGGTTGATTATGATCCCAATGACTACCAGCATCATAATCTGTGGGTATTTCATACCTTGGATTTTCATGGTATTCTCTATACTGCCTAAAATCATGCAAAATATAGCAGTTCTCAACAGGATGGCCTAAGCTACCACATAAGGTACAAGCATAGATTTCAGATTGCCTAGGTGAATTAGATGCGACAGATTTCTCATGTATTTGCATTTCTAAAGCTGTGATTTGAGCTTCTAATTGATCCAAAAGTGATGAACGTGTGAGTTGGGAATCATAAAAATGTTTATTTTCATCCTGTGGCGAATGATACATGTGTGAATAGTCATTAGGGTCCATGTGTTGAGGCTCGGGACTATGAAAATGTCCATAACAATCCCTATAACTATTGACATCATGGTCTGTGGGAGGCTCATAACGTGACACATGCCTGTAAGCAAGTTCTCTAATGGATTTGTGCTCATTCCCAGTTGCAGACCAAAACCCAGACATTTTTTTTTTTATAAATCTATTCTAAATGCTACTAACAAGTCCTAAACAGAATGCATGCAAAAACTATATCTAAGCTGCTAGGGCTAAACGCAACACACACTACAAGATTACACTAACAAAAACTAACAAGAAAAATTAAAAAGGATGCTACTGTGACAATGGCAGAGAGCTGTGACGTCTATCAATCCTGAACTAGGTTTCTACTAGATTATGGCAATAAAAATATGTTAACTAACGAGAGGTCAACTCGTATTTGTCAACAAAATATGAATCTCGGTTGCTAACCCAATATCAAAACCATCCAGGCTAAGAAATTACAAAGCAGAGACATCATTTTGTTATAGTGTCTAGAAACTTACCTGCGGTGCGCATCCGGTAGAAGACTTTGTTAAACTTAATATTGATAATTTTTCTGTAGCTTCTGTGGTAATTCCTCTAGTATCATCGGGACATAGCCGGGCGTCGATCACCACAACAAACTCGCTCCTATCCTATTGTCGCAAATTTATGAGCACCTGATAATACTCAAGGGAAAATTTTAGTACCCAGATGTGTATATACAAATCAAGGAAACAAATGAGTTACACTAACAATGACTGAAAACAAAAATTTTAAAGAAATATATACAAGACTAATCTAATAATCAGTAAAGTAAAGAAGAAAACTTCAGCTACACCGCTGCCGAGTCCCCAGCAGCGGCGCCAAAAACTTGGTAGGACTTGAAAGAAGCATACAACTATGTCTAACTACAAGTGCACAACGTCTATTGGAGACAGAGCAAATACAGGTCGATCCACAGGGACTTGGTGGGTGTATATTTGAAGCTACGGTCTTACTACTACTGATTTCAAAACAAAAAGTAACCAAAAAGGGGTTTTGATTTGTCGATACGACTGAGAGGTTGGTAGTGACTGAAATAGTAGAACAAGGTGCAAATCAATGATAAAGAGGATACTAGGGCAGTCAAATCCACCACTAACCTACACTATGTATTCAACTTATATCACTATTCTTGTCCTTATAACAGATTCAAGTTTACCTTGTATCTAAGGTATTTCTCCGATTGATAGTTTAATCACAACTAAGGTCTCTTTCAAAAGCATTAACTGTCTAGTTAAAGCACAACTAATCTAAGGATCAATAACAGTCTGGTTAAGCTTGAGTTGCAGCATAATCAACACAGTGGTATTCTAACTACAATGGATACATGGCATACACTGTGAGAGCAAAATGTTGACGTACTTAGATTAAATTCTATCATAAACAATTCAAGCATCCAAGAACAACACACATAGTATGAATCACACAGTAGCAGGCTAGGGCTTCATCTAAACCCTAGCAGATGAAATTAGAACATAATAATAATACTGAAAACAAATATAAACTACTGCTTGGTGCACCGGCTAATCCGGGCATGAATTTTACACATAACTCTCATCCCCATTTATACACAGTTTCACTCAATCCCTTAAATTTGATAAATTAGAGAACCACCACTTACTAAAAACGTGTTTTACAACAAACCCCCTCTGCAATTCTACCTGCAACCCTTGATTTGATGTTTGCTTTTAGCTATTGAGGATAACCCTAGCCTTATCTCTCTCAACCATAGATTCTAGGGTTACTGTTTGGGAGAAGAAGCTAAGGTGGAGATAGATAGAGACTAAGAGTTAATTGATGGCTATTGAGAAGGTGGCTGATAGGGCGGCTGAGCTCAGAGGTGGTCGGGGATGATTGATGAAGGGATGGAGAGGTGAAGTTTCTACAGATCTTGGAGAGAAGATGAAACTGACGTGAAGGAGTGTTTGGATTTTGTTCGTACAAGGGGAAGATATATGAGGCGCTTGGGTGATAGGCAGTTGCATCAAACATTGATGCACCGGGTTTGGATATGGGTTAGGGTTCTTTCACTCCCTCAGGTCCAATGCTTCTTCACATCTAATATTTCAAGCCCATACCCAGTTTTGGGTCTTGCAAACAAGATTCTTCACTTGCGGAGGAGGTGCAAACGATATTCTTCACTCGCTGCTAAGGTTCAGAAAATATTCTTCACTACTTTCCAGCGGGATCCTTTGTTGTCTCTCTTCCACCGCCAATTCTTTGCTCTTTTGGCTCCTTAATTCTTCCAAGCTTTATTTAGTACCTAAAAACACAGAATTAATTAGTACAAGTATTTATTCTTGAAAACAATGAAAATACAGAATTTGGGATAATATATGATTTTAAAGCGCAAAAGATGAGTTAATTTCCAATAAAAAGGTATAGAAATATGCAATATTTGGCACTCATCAGGAAGCTACAACGTTCACAAAAACACAACTAAATAACCCTTTCTTCAATCATATGCCTAGGATGCATATTCCATAACTTGTGTAAATAAAATTGTTTCTCATTTAATAATAAGAAACCATAGCTCCACCACAACTAAAATCCACGTATGCGAATTCTAAAAAATACCACGTCTCATCAAACGATCACCAAACTTCAACTTACTTGTAACCAACGGGCAACAAGTACTCCAAACGGAATTAAACTCTTCGAAACTGAAACATGTTGATCCTTGATAACGGTCAACAATTCCTTAAACCAAATCTATAAAAAAGATCTCACCAAATCTTCACTGCCTTATGAAATTCAAGCCACAAAAATCTTTGAGTCTAACTTCTTCTTAACATCCTTCGACATTTTAGGTCAAAAGATTAACAACAACATGATCTAACTGATGACGACCGATATCAAACTTGTACCCTTCATAACGAAACAATAATTAGAATTTGACACACTAAAAATTGTCGTCTTTACCTCAACAAAACTAGAAGCCAAAACTTGTATCTCAACCACAATGCTCTTTCTTTCTCAAAACGTGGTGAAGCAAATACACCCAAAGAAAAACAACCTAGTCTTCCAAAATAGTCCACAAGAGCCTCATACGAAACGATGTAAAAAACACAATCAACTAACCAAAATATGGTTACAAAAATACTTACTTGGAGCTATGCGGAATGCATAGGGTTATATGCTGCAAGAAGTATAACGTCAAATCCTTCGATGTAGATCACTACTAAAAACGAATGTGGAATATCAAAGTATCCCATTCTTCCGAAACGCTTTAACTTGCTTCATACCCTAAATTGAAAACATCAAACCTGAATGAATGATAACATCAATCTATACGTCTTCGAATATTTGATAACTTCAAATCCGTCATACTTGAATACTTGAAAACATCAAATCCTTCGAAACCAAAAAATTTTGCTACCCGTAGAAAACGGAACATCCCGACTTCTAACTTCGATCCTCTCCACGCTTACCGCACCACTTGTTGTGTAAGATAGCCATACTAACCTCACCACTTGTTAGGGAAATCCAAACTAGAATTAACCCACAAGATACTAAATCTTTGGATCGACGTAGAATGAAAGATAGACAATGCAAACACACATAAGAAGCAATAAGTAAAGCACACAAGACTTAACGTGGTTCAGCAATATGCCTACATCCACCAAAACGGTTACGACTTCTTCATTATTATGGAACCAAATAGAGAATTACACTTATGAATTGACAAATCAATCAACAAACTATGATCCAACATTGTGTTGATCATAAACACTAAAATAATTCTCATGAACAAAACGCTCCAATATTACCAAATAATGTCTAACCAAACAAGATCATACTTATCTCACATAGCCGAGATGATCCCCTTCTAAACGATGTATATTCCAACACCAAGGATGATCTTCCACCATCAACGAACAAGGAGATATTCTTTTCACTAAAATTCCACCCCAAAAGGTGGGATGGAATACCTAAAGACTTTATAGAACTACATTATGTATTCTCTAACTCTCTAAAAAACCACTAAATTCCATGTCTAAGAATCACCACATAAGCCTCCTTATATAGTATTCATATACTTGATTCCCAAGTATTAGTCTCCTTGGAAAAGGAAACTCTAGCCAACTAGGCTAATCTCGAACTCATCCTTTTGAATAGGTGAATGATCATTAACGATCAAGAGTTGAGTTAACTACACAAATATCAACAAAAGTCCCCAAAGCCTTTTTCAACATAATTATTCATTTCCTCCTTGTACTCATCAATGCCTTGTCTTAAAGTGGAAACACCTTTTTCAAGCTCTTGGAGTGTTCCATCCAAACTCGAATATAGTGTTCCATTTGTTGGTAAAACTCATTCGACATAGACAAAGTAGAATTACTTACCTCGTATTATTAGGCCAATTATATTCCCTTTGAATGGGTGGATGTGGGCCAAACATACCATGAGCACATTCTTGGGCGATGAAATTGGTTCCATGCTTGGTTGTCCACAAATTGACTCCATGCTGTCCATAAATTGTTGCATTTCATCCACCAAACTAGAGGAAATATTATAAGGAAAAAAACTATTCTCCCCTCCTTGTGGTTGCTCACTTACATAACCACCATAAGAAGGTTGATATGTATGAGAATAACTCACGTGGAGTATTGATCATAGCCAAAATTGGTTTTGATTATACTCCCCATAAGGGTGATAATTGTTATGTTGTTGAGGTTGAAATCATTGATTGCTCCAATATGCTCCTTCCATAGAAATAAGCACTGAAATAAGATTCTCAAAACTCGGGTAAGAACCAAATAAGAAAAAGTAAAACAAAAACTAAATACAAAATAAGAAACCAAAAACAATTAACAACGTTGCCTCCCCAAGAATTGATCTAAACACAAATATAATTACACTTTCTTACTACTTAAAATATAAATATAGCAAGGGCAAGAAAGGATCGATCCCACAGAGAGGTCTAGGTTGTCGAATTGTTATGGTTTCCTATATAAAACACCGGGGTTTTGTGATTTTTATGAAATTAAAATAAAATAAAAGCAAATAAAGAAATAAGCAAACAAATAAGATAATTCTATCTAAAGGAACAACCTAACGTGTAAAAGCACCCTAGATGCATTAAGTTCTATGAAATCAGGCCAATCAAAGCAATCGAACATGGAAAGCGCACTAATTCAATTTAACAAAGGTTACGATTCACATATGATCATAAGAATATATCACTACAAACTATAATCATATTATGCTACTTGTATCCAAGGAATATCACTTTTGCGTATAATAAACCCTAAACTAGCAATAGATGTGATTAGAAGATTTGCAACTTGACAAAACAATCAATCAATCATGAAACAATAAGAATTGCAAACGATAATTATGAGACAAACTAATATATTGAATCAAAGAATCATAAGAAATCCAACTATTCCATAACCAATAATAAACTGGTACTCATATTCAAGGAGTTCATCACAAGAAGAAAGAGAATTTTCATGTTTCTAAACCTAGAAAAACAAGTAGAGAAAAAAGAATTAGAAAAGATATCCTCAATTAGGTAAAACTTTTATAGCTCCACTCCTTCCAAAATTAGGTTTTGTCTTCAAAGTCCATTAGTTGGAAATTCACCCGCCCACCATGGAGAGAAACCCTTGTAGAAATTTTGTCTCGGGATTAACTCTTAATAGTCGACGGAAAATATTTGCCTCAAACATCCACCAGTCGGAAAGTCTGATCGGGTTCACCGAGTCGGGGTCGACTTCTTCATTATTATGGAACCAAACCGCACTGGTTCCATTTGTTGAATTACACTTTTGCCTTCAACTCATAGAGAATTGACAAATAAAATCATTCCCTTTCATCTCAATTCCAATCACTTCCTTCCCGAATGCAAACCACTTGCACATTGAAGCACATTGTTAAGATCATAACACCTATTGTTATCTAGTAGTTCTTGTTTTTCATAACTTCTTCATACGAACTTGATTCCCAACTGGGTCTTTGTATGACTATTGCACCTAATCTCAAAAGCACACATAAGATACTTCCTTAAAAGAAAGAAAAGGAAACTCAAGTATTAGCCTTGAAAAGGAAACTCTAGCCAACTAGGAAACCTATTGTTATCTAGGTAACCTATCTAAATATGGAAATCAACCTAAACTAGGAGACCTCGTGTTTCTCTACACTAAGGTTTTCTAGTATGTTCCGGAACTTTCCGGAACCTTCCAAAACACCGACAATTATCTAACACTTTCCAAGTGCGGAAGACTTGTGGTTAGATGGAGAAGAATCACTCGAAGAAGATTGCACGATAGAGCGAATAACAACAGAGACACGACAAAGAGAGAATGAGACTTTCCTGAATGGATGTCAAAGTCAAGTTCTCGGCAAGGAGAGATGGTTCAGCAGGGTGAAAGGAACTCACGAGTTCCCTAACCTTCAAATATAACTTTCACAGGAGTTCAAGTACTTGAAGGGGGCGCATGATACATGTGTATCTTCCTCCCTTTGGGGGCGAGTGATCCTCAAGACATATTGAGGATATAGATGTAATTTATGAAGGATACTGATTTTAGGCAGAATCCTAGTTAGTAAAGAGTACTGTTTAAGCCATACTCTTAGCTTATGAAATAGACTCCTAATAGGTTTGGGAAACCAAACCAAAGTAAGAAAGTATACCTAGATAAGGAAATACTTCCTAGACAAGGTAATATTCCTAGAAAGGGAAATATACCTAGAAAAGGAATAAGTCCTAGAAAAAGAAATAGATTCCTATAAGGTTTTGGGAAAACCAAAACCGAAAGCTATAAATAGAGATGTTTAGCTAATAGCTAAGACAATCTAGTTAGTGTGTTCTTGATACAGACGCACCTAGAGAAGAAGGTTTACATAGAAAACCTAGAGAAAGCTTGGAACAATACTTGTTCAAGTTTAGCAAACAGTTTAAAGTTAATCCACTGTTTAGAGAAGATTATGAGCGTAACAAAGAGAGAATTGTAAATTGTTTTCTTGTTCATAATCTGGAGAAGATATTTTCTTCGAATTACTACTTGTGTTTTGTTCTCTAAGTTTCTCGTCTATTATTATTCTGAATTCCGCCTTTATAGTAATAGCTACCAAGGTATAGGGATCAATACGTATCACATACCAATAACAAAAATGCTGACTGTTTAGCAACTCTTGCTTCCAAATTGCAATTCGAAGGATCAAAGAAAGCTATCATTGTACAAATACATTCTGTGTCATCCACCTGGCTCACCCAAGTCGAGGATGATTGAGAAAGTGACTGGAGGGCACTTATCATTCGCGAATTGAGCAGTTCTCTTCCAGAAGGAATAATTAGCCTCAAAGATTTAAAGAACTTTTTTCTGCTTCATGGAATATTGTATTACTGGAACCCTGATGGGTCTCTGTCATGATGCCTCGGAGACGAAGAAGCGCGCGAGCAACTCCAACACATATATTATAAAATATGTAGACAGACGTTGGTAGTGACACTTTACAAACGGCTCCAAAGACTCGGATATTATTGTCCCTTCATGGAGACTCAGTCGAGATTGTTGCAAGGGTCTTGTACCAACTGCCAAACACCTCCACACCATCTAGAAGTTCTGAAAATCCATCATACTGGGGAATGGAGAGATCCTTATATTAAATACCTTCGTGACCATGACGTACCGTCAGAGAAAAAAGAGGCGGTCAAGCTAACTCAAAGAGCTAAGAAATTTGTCTTTCATGATGGGACCTTATATCATAAACGCTTCGGAGGAAACCTGCTAAGATGCTTGGCCGAGAATGAGATCTCAACAATCTTGAGAGAAATGCAGGAAGGAGAACATCAAGGAAAAAGGAAACTATTCCTCCAGATTCACGAGAAATATTATTGGCCAACTATGAAAGATGATGCAGCTGCCTATGTCTAGAAGTGTCATAAATGTCAAGTTCATGGTTATCTTATTCACACTTCTTGTCTCCCATTACATTCTGTGAGCAGTCCATGACCTTTTTACAGCTGGGAACTAGACATCATTGGAAAAATCAATCCAACGTCTTCGCAGCAACATGAATACATTATCACAGCGACTGAGTATTTTACCAAATGGGTTGAAGATGTCCCTCTTTGAAGCACCACTGGAGCCACGATTGCAGCATTCATCAAGGAACATATCATATGCCGATTCGGTGTTCCAAAACATATCATCACAGATAATGGAACCCTTTTTTCCAACAAACATGTGGAAGAATTGTTCCAAGGATACAATATCAAACAAATTTTATCTACACCATATTATCCCCAAGGAAACGGACAAGCATAGAGCACTAACAAAACTTTAATCCGTATTCTCAGTCGCACAGTTCATGACAATCCACGAACGTGGCATGAATAATTAACCATGGCTTTGTGGGCTTATCGAACCGCACCAAGAATCTCAACTGGAAGTTCACCATATTGTATCGTCTATGGTTTTGATACCATTCTCCCAGCCGAAATCAATATTCCTTCAACAAGTATTTTTAACAGCCGTAGGAGTACAATGGGATGAAGCCGAAGTGTCCAATTAAAGTATTACTGAACTGGACATGCTCGAATCAAGAAACGCTAAAATGGAGAAGTATGTGGAAGCTTATAAACAAAGGATCTCCAGAGCCTACAACAAAACGGTAAGACCTCGAACATTTCAAGTAGGGGATCTGGTGTTGAAAACACCAAAGCATATTCAACAAGACATGTCCGCTCTAAAATTCTCTCTGAAATGGGAAGGAACATATGTAGTCATTAAAGCGGTACCAAGTGGATATTACAAAATCATAGCTATTGATGGAGGAGTACAAGGGAATATAATCAACATCAAGTGGCTCAAAGCATATTATGCCTCAACAACAATTACTTTAATTTCACAATGTAATTTATATTCCTTCAAAGAGCGTGCAAAATGCTCATTCGTTCATTCAAAATATATTTCATTAATCTAACAGACAAAATTCCTTTATCAACACCATGATCAATCATTCTATTTTACTCAAAACAAAACCTAAACCTACACAAGAAACAACCTCGAACGCTCATCTAGAGCAAACCATCTAGCAATATATATATATATATATATATATATTTTTAATCATGAAACTTTATTACTGAAAGAGAATCCAAAAGTTTACAAAAACAGCCAGAGTTAAGTCTCAGCTAAGATGACAGAAAATAAAAAGGCTCAAAAGACCACCAAAGCAAAGTAAAAAAGGAACATTTTGTTAACCACATGTTTTTGAGCTCTCAGTCAGCAAAATCTGAAGTATAACTCATCTTCACACTCCAATCTTCCAATAAAACTAGGTTTTGCTTCATGGAAAAGTACCACACCTCTCTCCAATAATACCCCTTTTTTTGCAAGTGCATCTGCAAAGAAGTTTATTTCTCTGTATGAGTGTCTGAAGCTGATTGAAGTGATACACTGTTGGATTTTCTTCCATCTGTTTTCCACAATCCAGGGTATTTTGCTACTGTTAAAGGCTACTAAAACTGCCTTAGAATCAAGGCTAAATCATACCTCTATAAAATGCTGATAGGTGTCCTAAACGCCTTGATTTAATATCAATTGTTTATGCTTTCTTTGTTATTTTTCTTGTGAATTATGTATTTTACGTTCGTTTTGAGTTTTATAGGTGCAATGGAGTCATTATGAACAAAAGATGGAAAAACCATTCACTTGGAGCAAGAAGTGCAAAAGCGTCGTTTTGCAGACGAGTGATACCCGGAGCCCAGTCAAGGATAAGGGACAACCAGTTGGAGTCTAATAAGAATTGCTAAAACCACCCATGGGTGTTGACAGCCGTCCCATACTAATAGACCGAGTTTGGTCGAATTCATTTGTTTCCAGACAACACATTTCATTCTTCTCATCAGTTGCAGATAGATTTACAAACCTGTAATAGAGATTGAGAGAAATCAGGAAGAGATCGATGGGGGTTTGCTGAGCTGCTACTGTTACTGTTGGCGATGAAGAATTTGAGGAGATGGATCTGTTTGTAATCAGGTCAAGGAAATGGAGAAATTGACGAAGATTCGAATCCCAATCTGATATGAGTTTCTGGGTGTTTGAAATTGAGAAAGAATCAGAGATTCAGTGAAGAAACGAGAGGGATTTTGATGGTTTATGGAACTGAATATTGAAGTTAGGGTTTATGAGTCTGTAATCAGGTGGAGAAATCAGTTGAAGTTGGTCCGTGGACCGATTGAGTTAATGGGTCTGTAGAAGTGGTGATTGTACTTGATGAACAAGTGAAGATGTGATGGCCAGAAACTGTTGGTTAAATTGGTGATGGCTGAAATGGAGTTGAGCTAGAATTTATGCAATGGCTAGGAAGAGTGGAATGGCTGGAGCTGCAGGTTAAGGTGTTGATTGTAGTTGTGGTTTGCTCTTGAGCTGAAATGGGTGCTGATGAGTTAAAGCCGAGAACAGATAAGATGATGGAGTCTCTGCCATTACAAGTGGTGTTTCTGAATTGTGATTCTTGCAGGTGGATGAGATGAATTGGATTTGGTAGATGATTCAAGAAGAGGAGTTTGCTGGCAATGAGAAGATATTACTGAAACTGTTGGGGATTATGGGTTTCATGGAGATTAGAAGTTGCAGGATGCTGCAGGAAATGGGTTCTGGAAGTTGTGGTTGTCCTGTAGCTGTTGTAGCTGATGTTGCGGTTAAGGATGGGTTTGAAATGAAGCTAAGAAGCCTGGAGTTTGAGCAGCTGCAGTCTGGTGAATGGAGCAGTTTCTGGTAGTTGTGGAACTGAAGATCAAACGGTACAGTGACTGGTGCTAGTTGATAATGGTATTGTTGGTTATGTTAGTAAGAAAATGAATGCAATGATTTAATTGGCAGTGCAGGGAAGAACTCGAGTAGCTGAAAGATGTTTGGGTTTGAGTTAACTAGGTGAAGCCATTGACGAGTCGATGCTGGTTTGATGGGAACGAGCACATCCTGATGCATGGAGCTGAAGTTAATTGAGCCAAGCGGAGTTTCCAGGGAAACGAGATTATCTTGTTAAGAATGAACCTGTTGTTGTTGTTGTCGCTGAGATGTGGAGGAGCTCGAAATGGAAGTTGGAGGGCATTTGGTTATGGACAGCTGCAATGGCATGAATTAGATGTTAGGGCAATAGTCAGTCAATTAATGAAATGGTGTTTGTGTTTTTGGCCGTGAATGTAAATTTCAGGGGAGATGGCAGGCAGTTGGAGGAAGTGATTGAGCAAGAGAATAGGCTGTCAGTTCTCTGGAACTGACAAGCCAAATATTCAATTATCTAATGGGTTGGACTGGGTTTGCAATGAGTTCTGGGTCGAGCTAAGATAAGTATGTGATCGAGTTTTAAGCGTCACCAACGAAGCAATTAGCACGAGCAGAAAAACAAGAAGTCTATAAAAGGATCCTATTCGATCTCTTCTTCTACTTCTTTTCTAGGGTTTAGAACATGATGCTTTCTTCTATGCTTTTTGTTATGAACTCCATAAACACAAGCACTTGATTTATTTTTATTGGTTAAAGATGTAGTCGGATTTTGCAAGCATGCTATTTGATTTATGAATTAGTTTTCTCTCAAAATCATCGTTCACTTTCTACGGTTTATAATAATTGCATGATTGACGTATTGCAATATGATTGAATGTTTGTTTAGTTAAGTCTAGAATTGATTGAACTTACATCCATATCTATAGCTATTTTAGGGTTTATCATCGAGCGATAACCTTGAATACGAGTAGCATGATATGATTATGGTTTGTAGTGATACACTCTTGTAATCATATGTAGAGTTTGACCTTTGTCCGAATTTTCATACGCAATGTATGACAATTGCATTGATTAGCCTTTTTCTGAAACTTAATGCTCCTAAGAATTGAACTTAATTAGCGCAAGGCGTCAGGTTATTCTTTAGGTAAAATTCACATACGCAGCTCTAATGTGTGTGTTGATGAACTTAGGAAATTTACGGAGTATTCTTGCAATAAGGTATTCTAGGGCTTTTGATGATAGCGAGATTAAATACGAATTCTATTCATATATTCAAAAACTTGTTTACAATTGAAGATGAAACCTTTACCCAATATTTTCACATCCTTGATTTGCATGTCTACTTTTTATTGTTTTGCTTTTATTTTATTTTACTTTATATAAATCATAAAATCCCCCATCTGTTTTATATAGGAAATCAGAACATATTGACAACCCAAGACCTCTCTGTGGGAACGATCCATTCTTTCCCTTGCTATATTATATATCTTGAGTAGTGAGAAAGTAATTTATTTTTGACGGATACGACAGCGATCAAATTTTTGGCGCCGCTGCCGGGGAGGCAGTGGTTGTCACTTGTTTTTGGTTTCTTATTTTTTGTTTTTATTTTTGTTTTTACATTTCCTATTTTCTGGTTTTTAACCTTGGTTTGAGAATCTTATTTCAGGTACTTATTTCTCATGGAAGGAGCATACTACATGAATGGATACAGTTTTCAACAACCTCAACAATATGACAACTACCAATTCCAGGGGTATAATCAAAACAAATTCATTGGTTATGACAAATATTCCATGGAACCTTATGGTTCTCCTCAACAACCTTATGGCGGGCATGTGTGTAAACAACCACAAGGATGGGATGATTATTATGCTCGTGAACAACAAGTCTCTAACTTTCTAGAAAAATTTTCCAACTTTGTACAACAAGAGTTTCAAAAAGATAAATAGACTAGAGAAGAGCAACTCCAAGAACTTCGTGAAGGTATTGCTAACTTGCGAAGAGGCATTGATCAATGCAAGGAAGATATGGATAATTTTAATGCATATGGTGTGTGATGAATATTTGGTCGATGCTAATGTTGAAAAAGGCCAATCCTTGGGCACTTGCGTTGATAATTGTGTAGCTAAATCAACTCTTGATCTTAATAATGATCATTCGCCTATTCAAAAAGATGAGTTAGAGATTGACAACACTAAATTCAGTGACGATGAACCTTATGTTAACTATGAAAGTGACGGTGATTGTGATACATTGCTTGAACCAACTCATGGTGACATCTCCGAGGAGTGTACAATGAAATCTTTTTGGGATCAAGATGAAGACTAAGAGGAATATGATGACACTAGTGCAGCTTGCTCAAGCATTGATCTTAATAATGATCAAGAGCCTATTCAAAGGGTGGAGCTTGAGGATGATGCATTTTTGAGTGTTCTAAAAAAGTTCCTTATAGCGAGATTTGGATCCGCAATGGAGTATGTGCCTTACAACAAAAAGGAGTGTGTTGAGAATGAGACCGATATGACCAATATTGTGGAATACCCAATTGAGCTTGCAAAGGATTGTAATGATGATATTGATGTCGAGACTTTGGTTAAGGCAGAAACGGACGAAGAATGGTTGCAAGGTTTGATAGAGGACCATGATACAAAAGAGGTGAATAATTCACTTGAGTTTTTCAAGGATGAAGAGGATTTCGTAATACAAGAGATTGTGATAGGTTTGTCTAACCCTTTGCATATTGTTTCTTCTCATTTACCTCTTATTGGTTTGAATGTATGAGCTTCGAGAATATTGTTGAATGACTTTGTTTCACGATATCCTCCATTAGAGATACTTGATTCTCATACTATGCAGGTTTTGGAACAAGAAACCGTAGAAGTACCCGACTTCTATATTCTTTATACACTTCCAAGTGTGGGGGAAGCTTTTATCGGTCAATAGCTTCGTTTCTGTTTTATATTACTAATATTTGTATGAAGCTAGTGTTTCCAAAAAAGGTGCTATGGGAGGATCCCAAACTTTTCAGATTATTGGTCTATGGGGAATTCAACTTGCAAGTCGGGATGACGACTTTAAACCAAGCGCTGCATGGGAGGCAACCCATTGGTTTTGTATCTCTTATCTTTTATTTTTCTTGTCTTGTTTTTTTTTTTAGCTTTTTATTGTCTTGTATTTACTTTTTCTTGTCGCATATCATTAAAAGATTTCCCACCTTGACTTTCTTTGGACGATCCAATTTACATTGAGGACAATGTAAAGTTTAAGTGTGGGGAAGTGGTTAAGCATTTGCATTGTAATTTTTTCATAAAATTTCAACTTTTGTGTGAAATAGTGCATGAAAAACTCCAGCTTGTAGTTAGTTTAGAGTCACATAGTATACATGTCGCTAAGGTTACATCGAAATTCTCACAAGAGTGACTGAACTTAAAGATGACAGATAACGTGATCGGGTTTCTTACTTGTATGAGAGTTAAAGTTGGATTTAACCATGCCAGTGGCAAATGAGGTGCAGACTGAATTCGGTAGTAGAATTGTGATCCCCTATAGTGGAGACTACCCATATTACATCATGAGAGGCACCGACCTTCAATTCTTTGTACGTGTCTAAATTTGTGCTTTTAGAGTGTGTGTCACCGTACCTAAACTCCGTGTAGAATGGTGAGCTACCCAACCTCCCAGCAATAGATGCACTACTTTGATCTCTTGAGTGCTATTTTATCAATCATGATGGTGACATCGAATTGCTAACTTACATACCACTTGTAATCTTGTTCGCAGTTAGCACCATCCACTTTATCTCTCTTTACACCAACAGGTCCATAGAAACACGATCATCATCAACAAGAGGAGCATCACAAGTTTGAAGGAAAGTTGAAGATGTTCTAGGTTTACAAGCAACAGTACAGAAATGAGCAGATTTCATATTCAAGTAAAGCAACAAGACAAGGAGCAAAATTTTTACAAGTTGAAGACTTATGTACAAGAGCGAATATTATCAAGATGAGATTTCAAGAATTTTATGATATCGAGACATACAAGTTGTGAAGAATCAAGCGGTAAAGTACTTACACCATGACCTTTGTACTTGCATTTTTATTTTATCTTATTTGTATTTTATTTTCTCTTGTCTCAAAAAAAAAACTTGGGACATGGTCATCATTATGCTAGGTCCCTTGTCAAAAAAAAATGAAAAATGAAAAATGAAAAAAAAAAAAAGACAAGAGAAAATTTTGTTAGGTGCATTATTAGTTTTTTTATTTTGTTTTGTTTTTATTTTGTATTTGGTTTATTTTTCTTATCTCGTAAAACAAAAAAAAAAAAGACAAGAAAAATTTGTTGTATCATATTTTGGTTTGTTTTTAGTTTTGTTCTTTCAATAAAGCCAATGGGAAGAAAGAATATCTATAATGAAGTTTCAAGCAACAAGGAATTAGAGGAAATAATCATATTGTCAAGATTCTATGAAGTTCAAGAGTTATCATCGACAGTTGAAGACCGAAGACGAAGATGAAGACAAGGATTGAAGACCGAAGACGTTTCTATGGATGCTGTGAGAGTGGTGCTAACTGCACGTCGAACGGATAACAAGGTAAGTAAGCATATTCCCACCTTCGTTAAGTGGTTGATTTCCTTTCTTAGAGATCGTCAGAAAAATAGGTTTTCAAAAATTATAAAAGATGTGGGTTTTCAAAACAATTCGGAGGGTTTTGCCTTCCTACCATTCAAAGTGTCGCAAGATTTCTCTCTTCATTCCTACCCGGACACATGTGTGACCCATAAAAAAACTATTTATTATTGAGAGCAACTTCATAAAACCCTTTCGGGCGAGGCAGAGTCAAGACTTTCGATCACTCTCGAACCCGGATTCTTTCGATAAGGGATAGTTATTTCTCTCTCAACTTTTAAGGATGAGATTATGTTCATATTTATGTCTAACTTCTTATTACTAGTGTGCAAAATCTCTATGTATTCTTAGCGCGTTGGATGCTATCATTTCGGAGAACTAGTAAGTTGGAAAAATAGGTTTTGTGTGTATATCTCTAGTAAACCCTCACGAGACTATAACTCGTCCACTAGGGACACCTAGGGGTTTAAAGGCTTGTTATACGTGCTAAGCGTGACCTTAGCCTCGACAACACGGAGTTGTATGTATGTTTTAGAATTGGTTTAGTTTGATTTGCTCGAGGACTAGCAAAGTCTAAGTGTGGGGGAATTTAATAGGTGTCCTAAATGCCTTGATTTAATATCAATTATTTATGCTTTCTTTGTTATTTTTCTTGTGAATTATGTATTTTACGTTCGTTTTGAGTTTTATAGGTGCAATGGAGTCATTATGAACAAAACATGGAAAAACCATTCACATGGAGCAAGAAGTGCAAAAGCGTCGTTTTGCAGACGAGTGATACCCGGAGCCCAGTCAAGGATAAGGGATAACCAATTGGAGTCTAATAAGAATTTCTAAAACTACCCATGGGTGTTGACAGCCATCCCACACTAATAGATCGATTTTGGTCGAACTCATTTGTTTTCAGACAACACATTTCATTCTTCTCATCAGCTGTAGAGAGATTTACAAACCTGTAATGGAGATTGAGAGAAATCAGGAAGAGATCGATGGGGGTTTGCTGAGCTGCTACTGTTACTGTTGGCGATGAAGAATTTGAGGAGATGGATCTGTTTGTAATCAGGTCCAGGAAATAGAGAAATTGACAAAGATTTGAATCCAAACCTGATATGAGTTTCTGGGTGTTTGAAATTGAGAAAGAATCAGAGATTCAGTGAAGAAACGAGAGGGATTTTGATGGTTTATGGAACTGAATATTGAAGTTAGGGTTTATGAGTCTGTAATCAGGTGGAGAAATCAGTTGAAGTTGGTCCGTGGATCGATTGAGTTAATGGGTCTGTGGAAGTGGTGATTGTACTTGATGAACAAGTGAAGATGTGATGGCCAGAAACTGTTGGTTGAATTGGTGATGGCTGAAATGGAGTTGAGCTGGAATTTATACAATGGCTAGGCAGAGTGGAATGGATAGAGCTACACGTTAAGGTGTTGATTGCATTTGTGGTTTGCTCTTGAGATGAAATGGGTGCTGATGAGTTAAAGCCGGGAAAATATAAGAACATGGAGTCTCTGCCATTACAAGTGGTGTTTCTAAATTTTGATTCTTGTAGGTGGATGAGATGAACTGGATTTGGTAGATGATTCAGGAAGAGGAGTTTGCTGGCAATGAGAAGATATTACCGAAACTGTTGGGGATTATGGGTTTTATGGAGATTAAAAGTTGCAGGATGTTGTAGGAAATGGAATCTAGAAGTTGTGGTTGTCCTGTAGCTGTTGTAGCTGATGTTGAAGTTAAGGATGGGTTTGAAATGAAGCTAAGAAGCCTGGAGTCTGAGCAGCTGCAGTCTGGTGAATGGAGCAGTTTTTGGTAGTTGCGGAACTAAAGATCAAACGGTGCAGTGACTGGTGCTAGTTGATAATGGTCTTGCTGGTTATGTCAGTAAGAAAATGAATGCAATGATTGAATTGGCAGTGCAGGGAAGAACTCGAGTAGCTGAGAGATATCTGGGTTTGAGTTAAATAGGTGAAGCCACTGACGAGTCGATGCTGGTTTGATGGGACCGAGCACAACATGATACATGGAGCTGAAGTTAATTGAGCCAACCGGAGTTTCCAGGGAAACAAGATTATCTTGTTAAGAATGAACCTGTTGTTGTTGTCGCTGAGATGTGGAGGAGCTCGAAATGAAAGTTGGAGGGAATTTGGTTATGGACAGCTGCAATGGAATGAATTAGATGTTAGGGCAACATTCAGTCAATTAATGAAATTATGTTTGTGTTTTTGGCCGTGAGTGTAAATTTCAGGGGAGATGGCAGGCAGTTGGAGGAAGTGATTGAGCAAGAGAATAGGCTATCAGTTCTCTGAAACTGAAAAGCCAAATATTCAATGAGCTAATGGGCTGGACTGGATTTGCAATGAGTTCTGGGTCGAGCTAAGACAAGTATGTGGTCGAGTTTTAAGCGTCACCAACGAAGCAATTATCACAAGCATAAAAATAAATAAAAATAAAAGGATCCTGTTCGATCTCTTCTTCTACTTGTTTTCTAGGGTTTAGAACATGATGCTTTCTTCTATGCTTTTTGTTATGAACTCCATAAACACAAGCACTTGATTTATTTTTATTGCTTAAAGATGTAGTCGGATTTTGCAAGCATGCTATTTGATTTATGAATTAGTTTTCTCTCAAAATCATCGTTCACTTTCTACGGTTTATAATAATTGCATGATTGACGTATTGCAATATGATTGAATGTTTGTTTAGTTAAGTCTAGAATTGATTGAACTTACATCCATATCTATAGCTATTTTAGGGTTTATCATCGAGCGATAACCTTGAATACGAGTAGCATGATATGATTATGGTTTGTAGTGATACACTCTTGTAATCATATGTAGAGTTTGACCTTTGTCCGAATTGTCATGCGCAATGTATGACAATATTAGCCTATTTCTGAAACTTAATGCTCCTAGGAATTGAACTTAATTAGCGCAAGGCGTTAGGTTATTCTTTAGGTAGAATTCACATACGCAGCTCTAATGTGTGTGTTGATGAACTTAGGAAATTTACGGAGTATTCTTGCAATAAGGTATTCTAGGGCTTTTGATGATAGCGAGATTAAATACGAATTCTATTCATATATTCAAAAACTTGTTTATGATTGAAGATGAAACCTTTACCCAATGTTTTCACATCCTTGATTTGCGTGTCTACTTTTTATTGTTTTGCTTTTATTTTATTTTAGTTTATATAAATCAGAAAATCCCCCATTTGTTTTATATAGGAAATCAGAACATATTGACAACCCAAGACCTCTCTGTGGGAGCGATACATTCTTTCCCTTTATATATTATATATCTTGAGTAGTGAGAAAGTAATTTATTTTTGACGCATACGACAACGATCAACTGCTGCCTCACAACCCATTCCCCTGCAACAATCAGTGCCATCACTTCAGCTAAATAATTAGTTGTTGTAGGATCAAAATATCGCAACATCAATATCTCGCGAGATTAATAAATGACAGCATTGCGAAGGTATCGCAGACAAGTAATATAAATGACGCAATGAATGACGACAGCCAAAACAAGAGAAAGATGTGAATACCTAGCGAGATATAGGAGAACTGCGAGATTATAAATTTGTACACTTGCGATATTTCGCAAGTTATTCCCGAAAATAAAGGACCGCTTAGCTGTCATCCACTACGTACTACCCTATATAAAGAGTTGAACAAGTCTGTTGAAGCAGAGATATTTTTCGAGTGTTGGGCAAGTCATTAAGAGAGAGAAAGTTTAGAGTGATTGTAATTCTTTAACTGGTTTCCATTTCATCTTGTAAGCATTTAAGAATATAATCAATAAAAGTTACAATTACTTATCCTAAAAATGATTTGATTGTATAGATTCTTGTGAGGGGTGTAGTGTAGGATTTCCTGCAACTACATATTGGCGCCAGGAAACAGGGAGTGACACCATGATTTGAAAGAATTTGGAGTAATAGGGAAGGAATTTCATATAATTTTCAACAACTTACTAAAATTGAGAATTGGCTAGAAGAAGATATGCATCAGAACAACCAACAACTGTTAGAAGGAGTAGGAGACTTGCTGGAGAAAGGAGAAATGAAATGGGGGAATCCTCAAGAATGAACACAAGAAATAATGAAGAAAATCAAATTCAATCACCAATTCAACCAGTAGCGAATAGAACTGTGGATTATGATAGAGTAAGCGTGCATACTTGGAGATCAGACTCTATGGACGAAAGGGGAGAAGAACAACTATTATTAAACAATGGACAAGAGGAGAGAGACCGAGAAGGGATTGGAGAAATAATTCATGGAAATGAAGAGATCGCAGCATTAGAGGCGTTGAGACAAACAATACATGAAGAAAGACGATTAGAGGCAGAGGAACGTGCAAATTTGACGAGACAAAATCATGAGTTGAGGATGGAAAACATGAGATTACAAAACAGAAGGTCGAGAAGCACTACAAGGTCGAGCTCAAGATCAGTTAGAGAGGAAAGAAAAAGAATTTTACCTACAGAAAATGCTGATGAAGAAAATCAAGAAGAAGCGCAAAATCCAGGCATAGAACATTGCGAGAGAAGAGAAGTGATGGAAGATCGTTATATCCCACGTCCCGAGACTCTTTAAAATGGGCAAAATGATGGAAATCAAGGAAATAGGCAGCGTCAGGGGCAGAATAATCCAGTTGGTGAAGAAAATCAGGAAGAAGGAAGAAGAATATTGCATGGGAGAGAAGCACGGAGGAAGCAAAAAGAGATAGAAGATGAAATTGAAAGACACTATGCTGAACAAGCACGTCTAGCCTGCGAGAGGGAAAGATTTAGAACAGAAATGGAAGAACAGGAATTGGAAGAAGCAATTCGCCAGAATAATCATGATAATCGAGAAAGAAGGCGAGAACAAAATCGCAACAATGGTAATATCAATGAAGAATATGAAAGAGTACAAAGAAGAACCGATAGGCAACAAAGAAGAGAAATTGATAGATATAACGGTGTGCGAATTCGTGAAAGAAATGAAGGAGAAGATCGCAGAGAAAGACGAGAAGAGAATGATGAACAAGAAAGTCAAAGTAGACATGAACGCAGGAGAAGAGAGGCGGAACTAAAAAGACCAGTGGATTCAAATTCTGATGTAAATGAACAAATCTTGAGAGAATTAGCAGAAATGAGAGGAATGATGAATAGTAAAAAGGGAGGAGGAAAGAGACAATTGGATGAGGCCATCGAGGAAGCTGCGAAAACTCCATTTACACAAGAAGTATAGCTAGGAGGAATACCCCCAAAGTGTAATTTACCTGCGTTAACTAGCATTTTTGATGGAACAACTTGTGCAATACAACACATCAGAGCTTATGTGAGATGTATGTTACAATGGGAGAATTATGATGCTATATTGTGCAAGTATTTTGCATCAAGTTTGACAGGAGAAGCATTGAAGTGGTTTGAAGGTTTACCAAGAAACACAGTCACATCATTCAACCATCTACAAGCTATATTTTTAGGGGCGTACATAATTAATAATTCCTCGCGACCGGGTATTGAAGATGTATTTGGGTTAAAACAAAGGGTTGGCGAAAGTTTGAAACATCTGACTGTGGGGTGGAAGACAATGTGTAGCGATATGGCTGGTCGTGTGGATGAGAGATATCTCATTTTATCATTCATTAATGCTATGTTCGCAACCAATCTGTTATATATTCAGTTTTTTAGAATTAAGAATACAATCACAATGACTGAGTTGCGAGAACTTCAGGAGGAGTATATTGCTCTAGAGGAAAATAAAAATGAGATGGAATCATATCCTGTTGCGAATGCAAATTCAGGAGCTGCGAATGCACGTTTGTTTCCTAAATTGATAAACACAGTGGCGAGCACCTCGCAGGGTCAACAAGAAATGATAACGGATGATGGTCAGCGAAAGTTAGTAGCCATGGGAAGTCGTGATCAGGAAGAATTTGAAAGAGATAGAAACTTCTATAACCGTGGCGGAAATAACAAAATTCAAAGACTTGATCAGCCGTAAGAAACTTACGGAGGTCAGAGGCAGAATTATCATAGAGGGCAGCGAGGTCATAGGGTAGTATGAGAGGAAATCAAGATGCCCCTACTGAATGCTAGTGTGGAGAAAATATGGGAAGCTATAATCCTGATGGAAAACATACCTGCACCATGGAACATGGGGAATGAACCCCCTCCGGGTGATAGAAGTCATGAATTCTGTTCCTATCACCATTTTCATGGACACTTAACAAATGATTGCAGAAACATAAAAAGAATCATCCTCAGAATGATAGACCAAGGGAAGCTAAATCATTTCTTAAAATGTGAAGAAAAGACTCAACCATTGCCACCACCACCAGAAATCCACAGAGTAAACACAACAAAAGGGAAAGAAACATTTGTAGTGGAAGTTGGAGCGAAGGACAAAAACTTGTTCTGGAACTCTATCGTATATTCGTACAAGACAATTGAAGATTTTCATGATAGTGTTCTCAGTAGAGTTTTCGCAAGAGATGCTGACAATAGAGAAGTAATGAACATCGCGAAGACATCGCCACTAAAAGAATGGCAAACGCAGATTATTTCTTTTACCGCAGAAGAGGTACCGAGGGTGGCGAGATGCATGACATCCATTAGTGGTAAGATTGGAGATTAACCCAAAACCGTTGATGATGGAGATGATGAGGCGATAAAATTCATGGGCAATCAATAGAATCTTAATTGATCTTTGGAAGCTCAGAATATCCTTTTTACCATACTTACAAGACTATGGGAGGGAAGGACGAAGATCTGATACCTTCAACTTATAAGATTTATGGTTTTAATGGTACTGCCAATAAACCTAAAGGAGGAGCTCATATGCGAATACCATTGAAAGGATTATCAACTGAAATTTTGTTTTGCGTAGTTGATGTGGAGTTCCCCTATAATGCATTAATTGGGCGAACTTGGTTACATGAGATCTTGGGTGTAGCATCAACTTACCAACAGTGCATCAAATTTCCTCATCCCAGTGGTGTTGGAGTTATAAAAGGAGATTGGGCTGAGGGACAAAAGTGCTATGAAGTTGATGTGGAATCTTGCGAGGAAAGGGCTGCTCAAAAGAAGAATTGGAAGCAGAACATCAAAGAAGCACAAAGAAGAGAAAGACTGATGGTGGACGCAATAGAAGTGAGAGATGAAGATACCTTGTGAAACCAATGCCTGAAGACAGTTGGAAATTGCGATGGTTTCGCAAAAGGGAAGGAAATATCAGGAAATTTAAATGAAGAAGCAGGGAGCAACAGAAGTAAGAAGTGTAAGAAATGAATAATTTATTTTAGAGTGAAAAAGACATATCGAGAGAACAAAGAATATGACGATTGAAGAAGGAGTACGCGAACGTCTCGCGAGACAGAATATATGAAAATCTAGTTATTAAAGCAAGATCACAGCAAACAAAGCAAGACAATGCGATAATTTCGCAAAGATAATGAGAAGAAATAATCAAAAATTAATGATATATACGAATGGGACGAACCTTTATGGCGTACACCCTAGTTCGCGAATGATATTTCGCAAGAGGCTAATGTAAGACCTAAAGTGCGTCATATAAGGGGGTATCTCTTGACATGGCCCAGGGAAAAGGTTACACCGCCCCTGGAACCTGAGTCATGGAGATTTGGGGTCAATAAAGCCCATCCGGGAGAGATACCTTGGATTTCCAACTATATAAGGTTATACCCTGGTTGGACGACTGAGGATCTCTTCCACGGAGTCAGTGTATGACCAAGGTGCCGAGGTACACGGTTGAGCCAAGAGTGCCTGGGGCATTTGAAGTGTCTCGGCCATTCTTGGCAAGTCTTGACACATGCTGCACTCGGCCGGAAGAAAACTCCACTTAGGGTGCAGTCTCATAACCATAAGCCCTATAGGTATAAGGAATAAGAGGCTGTGAAAAAAACTGGTTGTTGTTAAGACCGGATGGGAGGAGCTAGTCTTGTATGGCGATGTACGCCTCCTTGAAGGGGCAACCAGGGAGATGATAAGGGCGGCACCCTCCATTAGGGAGCTGACAAGTGTCTTAAGACGCAAATGTCATGAGGCTCAATTTTCGCAAGAAAATTTAGACTTGTCATATTTGTGCGATGATCCTGAAGAGGCAATAATACTAACGCGAGGATAAGACGAGATCAATGGGTCTTTACATGAAAGTGTAAAGACGTCTTGCGATTTCGTCGCAAGACGGCAATGTCATTGGGCTTTATTTTCGCAAGAAAATTCAGGCTTATCATATTGACGCAATAAAATTATCCTGCAGAGGCAACAATACTAAAAACATGATAAGGCAAGATCAATGGGTCATTACATGAAAATATAAAGACGTCCTGCGATTTTGTCGCAATAATGAGGGGTGGCGCACTAAGACCTTTAACTAGGAAGGCAAAATAAGACCACAAAAGAAAATGAATAAGCAAATAAGCTTGCGAAAATGATTATATGCAAACAAATAAGCTTGCGAGTATACACATGGAGACAATCAGGAAAAATTTGCTTGCGAAGACTAAGCAGCAACAGTTATGCAACTAAGGCATATTATTACTTAAAGGTTTTCGACTAAAATCTCTCATTTGAAAACAAATAACAGAGGCAAATATGGGAATGAATAGGATATAAACTTGTTATTTATTTTCATATGATAGATTTATGCACTCATAATATTGATTAACTGTATTGCAAGAAAGAATTGTTCTTTTAACATGTGCGGAAAAAGACAACAAAATAGAACTTGTATTTGAAGATCCGAGAGATTTACAGTAAGAAGTTACAAAAATGGAAGACTAAAAGGATAAATGTAAAGATATTACAAGAAAAGAAAGAAGAAAATTGAGCTATTTCTTAGTTCATTCTTTTTTCTCATCAGACTCTTCATCGAACTCCTCTTCTTCGCTAGCATCACTATCAGAGACATCCAAGGAAGGCATATTTTCAGGAATCTCATCAAGAAGACAAGGATATAATGAAAGAGGAATATTGTGGTCGTCGCAGACTGTCCTAATAGTTTGATTGCGAAAGCGGACAACATCATTTTGGAAATTCGCTACAGAAGTTTGTAGTTGCTTCTTCAACTTAGAATACTTGTCATTGCGAAGAGAGAAGTCCTTTGCAAGTTGTGCTTTCTCAGATTCAAGTTCTTTAATTCTAGTCCGAAACCTCTTCTCGCCTTCGCGAACAAATGACAACGAGTCAAGAATCCTTAATAGCAAACTTCACAAAAAAAGAAGTGGTAAAGTAAAGAAGAACAATTAACAACCTTCTCTCGTCGAGAAATCATATCTTTAACCAAGCAAGTATGCTCGGCGTGAAGGCTAACGTTAACACCTAAGTTATTTCTGGCATTATCTAGAACTTTCGCAGCCAAGCGAATTCATCGTCACTATTTATGAGAAGAAGAGAACGAATTTGATTCTCTCTCTCGTTAAGTATGGCATTTTGGCGAAGAGATTCATCCCGTTCAACTTGGACTTCAAGAAGAGTTTTTTGAAATTTCGCTAATGCTTGGGCACCTTGATTAGTAATGCGACCTTTGTCATCTATAAGGTTACTAATTTTCTTCCTTAAAATATTAGTTTTCTCGTGGGAACTAAGGTATAGACGTTTAAATCGGTTGGCTAAACCTAAACTAGATCTATGATCAATTTCTAAGAGATGAAATTTGGTTTGAAGTTCGTTTAGCGGAAGAGATCTAATATTGTTATCAAAGAACTGTTTAAAGATTCGTTGAGATGAGTAAGAAGAGCATCACTATCCATAGGCTCGGGAAATGAGTGAAGAAGGATGGCTTCATCAGAAAGATTATAAATGTCTGCGAAAATGATATGTCAGATAAAGAAGAATAAATGACAGAATAAAAACAAGGAAAAAGAAAGAATCTTATACCATAGAGTTGCTGATTAGCACTTTGAAGGCTAGATATTTTATTTTTCTGCGTGGAAGATTCAGATTCCAGTTGTTGAACCCTTTCGCGAAGAATCGCAGCTTCACTTTCTAATCCTTCATCCTTTTTGCGAAGTTGAAGATATTTCTTTTCAAGGGTGTTGCGTCTTTTCTCAAGATCTGAGGCAACAAAAAAGGAAGCTCTCCCAGACTACAAAGAAAGATAAATAAATTATCAAGATATGATTTAAAAGCAAAATTATGAAGAAATAAAGAAATATAGACGCACCCAGGTACCAAGTGCATTTAAGAGGCTGGGAGTCACTGATCTGGAAACCCCCTGGAGAGAATCGTTACCCTCTAGCAAGGAAGCGTCACAGATATTTGCGAGAGCTTCGCATGTATTAGAAAGGCGATCATCTCCAATTCCTTGCATGGAATACGAGAATATATTAGACAGTAGTGCCATAGGGGATTCAGTTAGATGATCCCCCTTCGCAAAAGGAACATCAACTTCGTCATCATCCTCATCAGAATTCTCGCTGGATAGAGGACTTGAGCGAGAAGAAGAGAGAATCTTCCATTTTTAGAAGGTGGGGTAGTGGATTTCCCCTTGCGAAGAGAACCTTTACCCTTTCCTTTGGCCTTCGCAGCTTCAAAAATTTCTTCTCCGGTAACTTCAACACCAATCTTCACACACGAATGAAGATAAGAAACAGAGGCAACAATATTGTTAAAAATAACAAAAGAAAATGTTTCTTACTTCATCCGTGATTGAACGAGTATCGCTGTGGTACTTGCCTTTGGATTCCTTTCGTAACTTTTTCTCAGTTTGGTAATCTAAAAAGTTCGCAAGATTATATATAAGAGGAAGTGAAGATCGCAAAGCAAGTGAAGGTTAGGAAATATACCTCTTTTGCTTTCCCGGGCCAAATAAATACCCAGGGATCGTAATTTGCGAGATTCGCAGGGAGTACATTGGAACCTGAAATGTAAGGTCCGTTCAAAAATAGCTGAAAGACACACCACTTATCGTCTTTGGAATGGCAAGGAACATTGTTCTTGCCGGAGTTCCAATCGATATCTTGCATGAGTATCTTGTCGCTGGGAATGTTCTCTTTTCTTTTCAACCGTGCACCCTAGCGAGACCTATCATTCTTCATATTTATCACTTCATAATTTTCAAAAAAGTTTTCTACTGAATACTTTTCAGCAACTATCTCCAAGTTTGCGAATTTAGGATCTTTGACTTCATCAGGGTATATAGATCCTTTACCAGCGCCGCGATTGGCGAATTCAAGCATTAAACGGATGCAATACCCACTTAATTGAAAGATAGATCGCGAGAACTTCTCATGAGAAAGAATTTCATAGAACAAGGGTAAGTCGGGATTGTAGAGAGGAATGGTAAGACCTGCGAGGAGTTGACCTAGCGAAATTATGATCTTCTGATCATCACACTGATGATCAGTAAACAACTTTGCATACAGAATAGATGAAGATTCTTGGTTGGGAATGGTGGATAAGTTGAAACCATTCTCTTGTAAATTCTTTTGAATCTCACCCAAAAGGGTTTCGTATCTACGACCAGGTGGAGCCATTCTCAGAATATGGGAATGAATAGGGAATTGAAGATCAAGAGAAAGAAAAAAAGGAAAATTTACAGTAGCAGAAACGTAAATTGCGGAGGAAGAGAATTGAAGAAAAATTGCAGAGAGAAAGTAAAAAAGAAGAAGATGAGGATGAGAAAACTATATATAGAGAAGAGTTCTCGAGAAGATAAATGCATTTAATGCGAGAAGAGACGTGAATGGTCAAGAATAAACGGTTGAAAGATACGTGTCAAGAAAAGAGTGGAAGTGAAACACGTGTAATAAATTCTGTATAAAAGTACGAGGTCATGTCAGTAAACAAATAAAGATGAACAGTTGCGGCATTTCGAAAATACTAGTTCTCATGACATTCTCTTCTTCGCAGAGAAGACATGCGAAGAGGCAAGATGTAGGATCAGAATATCGCAACATCAATACCTCGCAAGATTAATAAATGACAGCATTGCGAAGGTATCGCAGATAAGTAATATAAATGACGCAATGAATGACGACAACCAAAACACGAGAAAGATGTGAAGACCTAGCGAGATCTAGGAGAACCGCGAGATTATATATTTGTACACTTGCGATATTTCGCAAGTTATTCCCGAAAATAAAGGACAGCTTAGCTGTCATCCACTATGTACTACCCTATATAAAGAGTTGAACAAGTCTGTTGAGAGGGGGATCTTTTTTCGAGTGTTGGGCAAGTCATTAAGAGAGAGAAAGTTTAGAGTGATTGTAATTCTTTAACTGGTTTCCATTTCATCTTGTAAGCATTTAAGAATATAATCAATAAAAGTTACAATTACTTATCCTAAAAATGATTTGATTGTATAGATTCTTGTGAGGGGTGTAGTGTAGGATTTCCAGCAACTACACGGATACTCGTGGGCAGGGGATTGTCTCCCTCTTCTCTATTTCATGAAGAAACGTCAAGAAAGCCATCGGTTCCAGTTTATTCCTCTAACAATGAGACGAGCTCTACCACTATATGAAGACTGCCAAGTTCGTGCCCGTAGCTATCACGCTTCTCCCTGCCAGTCTCTTCTGATCACAGCAGCTTCCAGGAACTGTTGTTGCTCGTCGATTAATACCATCCAGAGCTTCACCATTTCAACGACCATTACGTACAAAAGACCCATCGGGCATACAAGATAGAGCCACGTAGACCACGCTTGGGGAATGAGGCTCAGCATGAAATACCTTTACCGTCAGTCAAGAACTTCTTCAACGCTCCACCCATTAGAAGCTGCTTCAACGCTCTCCGGGACCTGCTTGCTCCAGAAGATGCTTCAACGCTCTCAGCGGGACCCACACCACGTTCAAACATACAAGGTTCACGTTTGGGAAAAGCAAGCACGCCTAGATCCCACGTTCGAGCAAAGGGAAGACCGATGTTGGTTAGCAAGACCGGTGTTCGTCAAGGCAAGACCGGTGTTGGTAGAAGTAGCAAGGATGGCACTCGAGTAAGCACATAAACTGTACGGGCAAAGAAAGCAAGGCCGGTATTGATCAAGTCACAAGGCCGGTATTGCTCAAGTCACAAGGCCGGTGTTGATCAAGTCACAAGGCCGGTACTGCTCAAGTCACAAGGTCGGTGTTGATCAAGTCACAAGGCCGGTACTGCTCAAGTCACAAGGTCGGTGTTGATCAAGTCACAAGGCCGGTACTTCTCAGGTCACAAGGTCGATACTGCTCAGGTCACGAGGCTGGTATTGGCCCAGCAAACGAGGCCAGTGTTAGTCAAGTCCATAAAGCCGGTGTTGTTCGAGATCGCAAGGCTAATATCCCATCGAGTAAGCAAGGCGATATCACGTCACGCAAGTAGGACGGTATTGGGTCACGTCGGGCGGTATTGGTCAAGGCGATCAACGTCACAAAGGCTGGTATTGTGCCACGTCAGCGAATAAGGCTGGTATTGGGCCACGTTAGCAAACAAGACCGGTGTCGGTCGGCAAACGATGTCCGTCAGGGTTCGTCAAATCAGCAAGGCCGGTGTTGGTCAAGGGGCAAGTCTGGTGTTGGGGTGAGGCAACAGGTTTGGTGTTTCGTCGAAGCAGGCACAACCGGCCCCAAGCAAAGCCGGCATGCGGCGGGTCCCACTTGATCAGGCACATCCAGCACCAAATTGGTCGAGGCAGGCACATCCGGCCCCAAGCAAAGCAGGCACGCGGCATCTCCCACTTGATCAGGCACACCCAGCCCCAAATTGGTCGAAGCAGGCACAACCGACCCCAAGCAAAGCAGGAACGCGGTGGGTCCCACGTTCGAGCAAGGCAGGCATAACAAGCCCACGTTCGAGCAAGGAAGGCATAACAAGCCCACGTTCGATCAAGCGGGCGCATGATGAGTCCCACGATCGAGCGAAGCAGGCGCAGAACGATCCGTTGAGCAGGCACATCAGCCCCATGCTCGAGCGGAACAATCACGAAGAAGGCTCTTGACCGAAGAAGGCATAGCAAGGTCGATCGAAGGCAAGACCGACATCATGCTAGGGGAACGCTCGCCTGAACGCCTCTTGAACGTGACATGCTCCAAGGACAGGACGACTCGTCTCTCCTGGTAACATCTAACTTTGTCTCATAAGTTTTATTTGTATATGTCACCATCTAATGCCTACCCCACAATAGTGTAACCATTATGTGCTAGGAAGGAAACTTAATGTTGATGGTGGATTTTAGTTTAGGGCTAAAATTGTAAAACCAAATTTATGCGCTGACATCCTGCAAAGAATAAAGCCGTTGATAAGTGATGAATACTTCTTCACTTTACTAATTCACCTAGAATGGAGCATGTGGCAACAATCCCAATATTCGTGTGAATTAAATACACGAAATTCATCCAGGTTGGAGCATGTAACAACAATCCCATATACCCTGTGAATTTACAGTATTATTAATTAATGCATGACCAGCCTTGTATTTCGTACTCATTATTGGTGCGGCATGACGACCGAAAGTGTTGTTCTCGGCGAGCAACACGAACCTCCAAGCATTAATAATAAAGCATGTACGAAATACCCGCAAATTTGTGACTCTCGGTGTGTTATACTAGCCCGATTGAGCATACGACTCTCGGTGTGTTATACTAGCCCGATTGAGCATACATCTCTCGGTGTGTTATACTAGCCCGATTGAGCATATTTGAATCAACGGATTGTCCATATCGGTCTCGAAACGGTCACAACCATCCAACTTCTCCAAAGATGATTGGATGACTTGGATTGGCTCCATAACCCCCAAGCGGTATTGGAATATTCACCACCGACCCAACGCGGCCCCGCATGGTCGGCCTTCCCAAAAGGGTGGCATAGCTTGCCAAACCGTCCAAGCCAAACGGTATGGACGAAAAACCCTAAATTAGGATTTGCGGCACATTGCATGTGTCGCAAAACAGTCTCAACCATCCATCTTCGCAGGCATAGATGGAGGGTGTAGATGTAGATTCAAAGGGCCCAGAGCATGTCAACACGCTTACGGTAAGCCCGCCTACACACATGACCGATCGGTCAGGACCAACCATGGATGGTCGTTCCAGATCGTGCGCCTAAAGTGGGCATGCCGCACGGCCAGGCAAAACCCTAATTAGGGTTTGCATTAATCGCAAACGTCAGTTTTCTCCTGATCGAATGGAGGGTTTAGGAGTTGAATGAGCAGGTCCAGTGAGCATCAACATGATCACCGTGGAACCATCTATCTCCAAACCCGATCGTCTTGAAACGCGTGCCCGAAGTTGGCATGACGCGCGGCATTTGCGGCACCAAACTTCTGTCGTAAATCAATCCTGACCGCTCCTATTTGCCGGACAAATTGTGCGGTCCAGATCACACTTTCACGGGACAATGAGGTATGGGCATGTATACCGGCATGCCGTCTACACGCATGCCCGATTGGCCATGCCAAAATCGTGTCCCAAGCTTGGATTCGACCAAGCTGAAAAGTGGTGCTTGCGCACCTCTTCTAAAACCCTAATTCCACTAACGGTCGCAGATGAGTGTCTTAAAAATCATCTCGTCCGTCCAACTTCACCGGCTTGGTTATACATCCCTGGTCAGGAGTTAATTGGTCAGTGAGGCGTCATGGTGATCACCACCCGTCACTCTACCACACCATGTGGTCGGCCAAGGGGGACTTGCTTGCACAACCTTTAAACCATCACATGAAGTAGGCTGGACATGAGGCTATTTTGAGATGCTCAAACAGCAATGCTTCATACATCTTTGAATATACTCGGCAGACACTGATAGAATACACATGATACTTCACAAGTATCGACTTCCTAAATAACTTAGTTATTTAATCTAGCATTACATGCTACTTTCCGTGGGTCCCACGATCCACACACTCGAGACATCAATCATGTCACAAACTGGGGGATACATACTGGGGTATTGGTCTGGCGGTTTATAGCGTGCAGCGCACAACGCGCTATCACAAGAACGTGTCAGGAAGTCATGGACGGTTAGTGATGATTGGTGAAGTGGGCAAGACTGGTCGTGTGACACTAACACACGACTCCACTACTCCATCACTCCACTTTCTCAACTTCCCACGAGATACGAGGGTTAGGCTTAAAGACTTGTATAAATAGGTTCTCCTCCCTATTTTCCAAACAGGGAACAAGGCAAGACAAGACAACAGAGGCAAGTGTTTATACAATCGTATTCAAACACCGGAACTGATAGCTTACATCTGCAAGCCAGTTCAGTTTTCTGATACAAGTCATACATTGCCAACACCTTCACAATATCAACACCTTCTTCGCTTCCCTCCCTAAGATCAACCCCATCTCCTTCACTTTGTGACCGAAACAAGTCTGGAACGACCATTTCTTTGTTTAGGACGGATTTGCACATATTGATTTCTCGAATCTACAAGCACTCCCGTGTAGTGCAGTTGTTTAAGGTTTAGACTCATTTCTCATCCACACACCCCAAATTACCAAAACCGGCAGAAATAGTTTTCACCCATAAACAAGAGGATAAAACAAAAGCAAACCCTAGTAGCGTAAACAAAAGCGTCTCTCTCCTTAGCTCCAAGAATAAAACGTGATCCTCTAAAAGTTGTAAAAGTCTTCTTTTTATAGCTCTCTTCCTCTCTTCCAAAACTAGGTCAAGTCTCAAAGGTCCAATAGATAGAAGTCCACCAAGCCCATATATGAGGAATACCCATGTAGAAACTCTGCTCAAAAGTGGCCGCTGGAAAACTGATAAACTGGCCGGAATCCGACACCGGAAAATACCTCAGGTGACCGGCAAAGTCCACCCGGTCACCGGTCAAATGAGTCAGTCGATCGGGTCAACTCGGGTCGGACAAAGTCGGGTTGAGTCAAAGCTGTGAATCGAGTCGGCTAAACCGAATGGTTAACTAGTTATGGCCTAAGCCATTTTGAAAGCCATCTTGCCAAGGCCAACCATTGTTGCACGTGCCACAACAAATAATGCGCAATTGCGGTGCTTCACTCTACTGGCCATGCATTGTAACCTCGGTTCCACCACCATCAAGCTGCAAAGACAACCTTGTTACTTCTTGAACCTCTTTGACAATTCAATCCACCTGCAACTTCTTATTTAAATCATATCACACCCATTCTATCCACCATAGCCCATTAACTCCATGGCACCAGTTCCACCATATGCATCAAACCAACTAGCATCATCAACACAGTCACAGTCTAAGGCAGCTACAACTGCAACACACACTACTCTGCCTGCACCTGTAATTTTTAATACCACATATTCAATCACCACCAATCTGTACTCACTACTCAGTCATTCCCATGCTCAATTCCATCCTCATACCACCTTCTTTCCTTGAATCTGCTATTGAACTCCCTAAAACAGCTTCATAACCTGCACATTCAGCTCATTCCTTACAATCCAACTCCAGGAAACAGTGCCACCACCAATTCAATTGCTACTGAGCTCAAAACCACCAAGCATGCATATAACCCATTATCACAATCACACATCAATAGGCACTACAACCTGCAATTCCAGCTGATTCATATGCTCCCTGCTCGACTGCGAACCAACCAGTCCACTAGTTTCCTTCTCAATCATTCACCATTGCTATTGCTCCCTCCATTTCTTGCACCACCAGTACTTCCATCATCACCAAATTCTCGGCACAAAGCCAACCCATTTCCAATTCATCTCACTGCATAGTTACAGTCCATTGCAGCAACAGCTACAGCTGCAACACACACTACTATGCCAAGTTCAAACCACCAACACAAAGCACCAGAACCTGTGAGTAAACAACAACCAGATTCCATTTCTTTCCCAAATCTCACAGCTTCTTCTATACTTCACTGCACTGCAGACACCAGCTAACACCACCAACTGCAACTGCACTTCCTGCACTTCTTGTCTCAGTTGCATTAGATCCATCAACATCACCTGCAATGCCATAGCCTGCCTTCATCTCAGTTACAGTTCATTTCCTCTACACACAGCACCACCAGCAGTTCAGCTCAATACCCTTACATTGAACCTGGTAACCAATCTCAGAACCATGGCAAACAACATCCACCTGAACCATGAACATCACCATCATCTCTGTAATTCCTCACCAGCTCAAGAATAAGCTCTTAACCCTTCTAATTCACCACCATTATCAATCTCAGTTCTCCAACTCGAGCCATCAATCCCAGCACCACAGATCAATTTCAAACCTCATCATTCATAGCAAATGACCACCAACACATAACCCCTTTTTCTGACAGATTCAAACCCATCTTCAATCATCTCAGATTCAGAAGCAAACCCATCTTTTATTCGTTCTCAATTCAACACAGATTACCTTTGTTTCTTCTCAATCCCTAGCTTCTAAAACTCTCGATTTAATCTTCTAATCCCCTAAGACATCATCTCCTCATCAACCCAAGTGTTCAAAATATGTTCTTAATCTTCTCTTTGAATTCGAGCATCAAATGATACCCATCTTCATCTGATTTCTTCACAATTTCTTCTCCCTGTGTTCAACCTCTTCGATCTATCAACCAACAGTAACTCGAACTCAGAAACCCATTCAATCAAACCCTAACTTATATCAGATGCAAAGCGAATCGCCATCTCTGTGTTCAACACCCCTTTATTCTCGGATTCACATCAAAACCCACTCTCTAAAACTCTAGATTTCTCTGAGAAATTATGCTGCCATCTCAGTTTCAGGTGGAGTAGGGAAAAGAGAAACTAATAATAGAGAATTGATTTCTCTCTGATTTTCAGGTCTTGTGTAGGAAAGTGATACAACCACCCAAATAAACTGGATAAGGGCCAACCAAAAATGTATTTCCTTTGCTTCTCTAGACTAAGCTGCAAATTGTTGGCTTGACTCAACTTGGCTCCAAATGGATGATTTCTCCTTCTTTTGCTCAATATGACTCCAAAGTACCTAAAATCTCAAAAACAAACATAAGACTACATAATTTACAAGAAAAATCGCAAAGAAAGCATAAACAATATATAAATATCAAGGTGTTTACAACACCTATCAAATTCCCCCACACTTAGACTTTGCTAGTCCTCGAGCAAATCAAATTAAACAATTCTAAACCATACGTACAACTCCGTGTCGTCGAGGCTACGGTTACACTTAGCACGTATAACAAGCCTTTAAACCCCTAGGTGTCCCTAGTGGACGAGTTATAGTCTCATGAGGGTTTACTAGAGATATACCCACAAAACCTACTTTTCCAACTTACTAGTTCTCCGAAATGATAGCACCCAGTGCGCTAAGAATACATAGAGATTCTGCACACTATTCATAAGAAGTTAGACACATATATGAACACAATCTCATCCTTAAAAGTTGAGAGAGAAATAACCATCCCTTATCGAAAGAAATTCGGGTTCGGAGTGATCAAAAGTCTCGACTCTGCCTCACAAGAAAGGGTTTTATGAAGTTGCTCTCAATAATAAACAGTTTTTTATGGGTCACATGTGTCCTGATAGAAGTGAAGAGAGAATCCTGCGACACATTGAATGGTAGGAAGGCATAACCCTCCGAATCGTTTTGAAAACCCACATCTTTTATTTATTTTGAAAACCCATTTTTCGGACGATCTCTAAGAAAGAAAATCAACCACTTAACGAAGGTGGGAATATGCTTACTTAGCTCGTTATCCGTTCGACGTGCAGCTAGCACCACTCTCACAGCATCCATAGAAACGTCTTCGGTCTTCAACTCTTGATGATAACTCTTGAACTTCGTAGAATCTTGACAATGTAACTCTTTTCCTCTAAATCCTTATTGCTTGAAACTTCATTGTAGATATTCCTTCTTCCATTGGCTTTATTGAAAGAATAAAAAACTAAAAACGAACTATACAAACCCAAAATATGATACAATGAATTTTTCTTGTCTCTTTTTTTTTTCCTTTTCTTTTTTCTTCATTTTCTTTTCTTTTTCTTTTCTTTTCTTTTCTTTTTTTTTTCTTTTTTTTTTCATTTTTTTTTTTCATTTTTTTTTATGAGACAAGAAAAATAAAACAAATACAAAATGAAAACAAAACGAAATAAAACAAAATAATAAGACTAATAATGTACCTATCAAAATTTTCTCTTGTCTTGTTTTTTTTTTTTTTTTTTTTTTATGAGACAAGAGAAAATGGCCATGGTATAAGTATTTTACCGCATGATTCTTCACAACTTGTATGTCTCGATATCATAAACTTCTCGAACTCTCATCTTGATAATCTTCGCTCTTGTATATAAGTCTTCAACTTGTAAAAATTACGCTCCTTGTCTTGTTGCTTTACTTGAATACGAAATCTGCTCATTTCTGTACTGTTACTTATAAACTGTAGCGCCCCCTAAGCTAGCAGCTGACTAATCCAAGAGATTAACTAAATAAAGAGGCACTAAGAATCTAATTCCTTTACTTAAACCTTTAGTTTAGAAATATGTTACAAAACTTAACCCAAAACAAGCCCCGCTCAGAAATATATACAAGAACTCCTCTCAAATGATACATATACAATAGTTATATGGTTTACAAATAGAATATACAACATAATAAACATATCCGAAGTTAACTAACTAACGGACTCAACTCCTCGAAGCTTTTGCTGCGTAACTCTGATCTGTCTCGCGGCGAAAGTGGGAATGGGTGAGCACATCATCCCTAAAAGGGGTGCCCGTAGGAATAACAACTAGCTTTCAAGTAATCATTAACATGATTTGAAGACAATGCAAGTTTTACCGAAAGTCGATAATACACGGAAAGACAATAAAGCATAATGTAGAAACTTAACTTTTTCAAAGTAATTTAAAAGAACAGTAAACATCCATAAAGAACAGTAAACATTCATATATGAGATGTGTGTTGCCGCTCATGGGAAGAGTAATATTGATGCCAATTCCACACCGATTAGGTGATACTGCGGTGTATCGCCCTAGCCATAGAATAAGATATAAAGGAAGATAATTTTGGCCCTGTAATATTGCGGTGTATCGCCCTAGCCATAGAATACTGAATATTGTGTCGGCACACATCTCATACCACACAAAGCACACAAGATATGCATGAATTTCACAACATAACGATTTGTAAAACAATAATGAATACAAGAGAGTTCGTTATCAATTCCCACCTCTTTTGATGACAAGCCTCGCATACCTCGAGATCCAAAATCTACCGCCTCATCCTTTGGATTCGATCGTTCTTAATAAAGATTAACTGTTAATCACACAAGCACTCTAAAGATTAGCCAAAGGCTCACACAAGGCTCATAGTACAATCTCATACAATTCACTAGTTATAGGTTAAGTGAACTATCTAATAGTTCTAAGTTCATTTATGGTTCTACACATTTTTATTATTCATCTTTAGCATATCTAAAGGTTTACTAATCCAATTAGGTTGATTCTATAGTCCACAAGATATGTCTTATGATTATCTACAACTTTGTAGAAGGAACCAAAGGCTAATTCGGACCATAAGAGGTCCAATTCATCAAAATAGGAAAACTAAATCTAAGCCCAAGTCCACTAGATAAGCCCATCAACTTAAGGCCTGGTCCATCTGAGTCAACTAACGGTCTCTAACAGTCAAACTAACAGTCAAGGTCAACTTAATAGTCAACGCCTAAGTCTAAGTCAAAGTCCAGTCAAATGTCAAGTCAACCGAGTCAACTCAGGTCAAGGCTCATTGAGTCAGGTCTGGTCGAGTCTGATCACTGAGTCAGACGAGTCACACAACTGACTGGGATTACAGGATTCTGGCCTAAGCCATCATACAGACCAATGTTCTCACATAGCTACAACTCTAACCCCATATCAACCTCAATCTATTCAACTCAACAAACTAATCATTTCAATACATAATTTATATATCTTACTAATATAAAGAAAAGAGGTGTTTTCATCAGTTTACAGTGAACTGACTAAATTACCCCTCCGATTTTTTTCCCTCTTCATTTCTTTTTCGTAAATTCCGACTAAGCCAAGGGTATCCGGCTATTTGTCATTTCTTTTCTCCAAAAACCTATCGAAGAAAGAACTAGAACCCTTTACCGCTGATTCTAAAATTCTCTCTCGACTGATCATAATCACATCGAACCACATATCTTACACAAACAACATCACTTTGTGATTCCCATGCTAGGTTGGATAACAATCACTCGATTTCATTAGTAGCTCAAACTCAATTGCAAAATCCCCCAAATCGATTGGTCTCAAAAAATTGAAAACTTGGGGATTGTGAATTGAAGTTTGAGATTTCAATTGAAATCCGAGTTGAAAGCTGCATTATTGTCAGTATGTTGCAAAATCCCCAAATCGATTTTTCGAAAATTTTGAATCTCGGGGGATTTTGAATGTAGGTTTTAAATTTCGATTGAAATGCGAGTTGAATCGCATGATTGGGTTGTCCATTTACACAGATCGATGCACTTATGTTCGTAGGAACTAAACCTAGAAGCTGAAAGCTGTGAATTTCGGGTAAGATTGCTATCTTTAATTTTTTATGTTTAATTAACGTTAATTGAAATCTTGATGAAAATTGGTGAAAGACTGTTTCAGGGTCTATAAATTTTTCGAGTTTTGAGAATTCATATGCTTTGAATTAATGTGTATGTATTGAAAACTTAGCTTAAAAAATTACTTATTAGGGTGCATTGATTTGCATATGAACTCATGGGAAATTCGTATATTGATTCATGAACTATATAGGCCGTAGAAGTACTTGCACAATGCTAAAACTCCCTGGAACAATATAAGAGACCTCTTAAGAAAAAGTTAGAAGAAATGAGTGTCAATTGGGATTAAATTTCAAGTTGTTTGTCACCTGTTTATTATAAGGTACAAACAACGAAAAACGAAATGTCATAATACGGTTCCTTCAATGAGATCGGACAATGCCTCAACGCCTCCGTGGATTGCAACCGGCCTCTAGCCTAGCTTCCTACCCCCAAAAGCCCAAGACTTAACGAACATGCTCAATGTCGGGAATTGATGCAAGTAGAAATTGAAAAAGGTCAGTTGTCTTTCTTTTGGTTTTATATTTTTTTCCTCATATTTATGTACTTAGGTAAGAAAGTTACGAGTATTTTTAAGCCACGTTTTGGTGGCCGATAAGAGAAGTGAAATTATATGGATTTTTAAGTTTGGAAAATGAAGATATGATCGGAACTGGGAATAGTTAAGTTTGGTTTACCATGTGAATGAACTTGAAAAATTTGAACAGATTTTGAAGAGAAGTACTTTTCTTGTGGTTGATGAGTGAATGAAAATCTTCCCTCCTTAATAAGTTAACTCTGCTTCCCATAAAACATATTCATAACGTGAACGTGACTTTACATAAAGTGGGAAATTTTCTTTGTGTTTACAGGTCAATGTAAATACGGTTGTTGGTTTGTTGGTGTGAGTGTGACGATCATTGGTGCAGATTTGATTTCTCACATTATAATTTGATATCATGGCAGCTAAGGGGAAACATGAGTCCTATTTCGGCCTCCTTAGAAGCCCAAAGCTCAATGACCAAGCACAACGTCAGCAGCTAGAAAATTCATAAGACAAGAAAAGGGAAGCAAGTGGAACTTCGTATTTATGTCAGAAAGTCATCGGGTATTAAAGTTGGAACAGTGTCGCGTGCGTGATAGATAGAAGAGCAATGCATTATCTGAAGAGGAAATAAGAGAGATTGTGGACGTTGTTGTAATGCTTATCGTAAGCAGCGATAAAAAAAAAACAGTTGAATGTGGGATTAAAATTACGAACAGAAAAACAAGTACTATCAGTGCTTCGACATCTACAACTTTTACTTCCAATTGACGGAGGTATCATCTTATTGACCGATAGTTCTGTGGCTGTTTTTGATTTGGAAAATTCATTAAATTAACTCAAATTACAGATAGTTCTGTGGCTGTTTTTTTAGTGTGAATAGATATTTCTGATAAAAAATTATTACATGAAAAGTTGTGATTGAAATATTATTGATTAAAGAGTTTGATTTTAGTTGGAATGGAGTGGCAGGCGCATCGCGCATGCGTGCTATACTAGTAACTCATAAAGAATTTAACCTAAACTAAACATAAGTATCTCAACACTCTAGCAACACAATCCAAATACTCAATATTCTCTATTCTCTGAACCAAAGCTTCTGCAATTCTAACTTCATCTAGTCCAAGCTTAACCTCAGCTCAAGCTGCAACAACTACCATCATTCTGTTAACCCAATTAAGTCTTCAACATTATCCTTGTAACATCTTCTTCATTATAAGTTCAACTAAACTCAATATCTCTCACTACTGCCATTGAAGTTCAACTCAACAGTCAAACACCACCACATCTCTTCCTCAGCAACCACAATCACCTGAGATATCATTTCATAACACCTGCAGTCGCAAACCCACAAGCAATACCATCTCCAGCTACAGATCAACTTCAATCATAACAACTCCAGTTTCCCCAAAATCACTACCAGCATCAGTTTACTACACCTCAAGTCTGCATCTGCAATTGATGAACACAAATGTTGACGGCTCCATTTCTGTGCAATAACACCAAATCCAATATTTTCTAAACCTCCACCAGCCACAGATATCCCCTGCAACTTCAACCACATCGCATACGACATCAACAACTTCCTCATGTTTCCTCTAACTTCAAAAGACTCTTTACCAGTTCAATAACAACACCACCATTTACTCATATTCAACTTCATTAGCAACTGCACTTCAATTGCACCTAACAAAACATCTGCACCTCCACCAGATTAACAACACCACCTTCCTTGACTCAATCCCAGTCCGTTCATCCAGTTCATGTCATTCTTTCTGCCACAACAATAGAACTTCTCAAACCACCATGAACTCACAACTTCAACTCAGAGCAGTACCAACACAACATGAATTCTATCATGTCTTTACATGCATCTAACTCTAGAATTCTAGTGAACCCAACCACTGTTAAATTCATCATCTTCATCTACAATTCTTCATCAACATCTTAATTCCCCAAATCCTAATTTTTGATCTAATTTAGGGAAGAACTGCAAACCCTAATTCCTTGAAATCAAAATTAAACTTTATGCAACTCTTCCTACTCTAATTAAAAGCAAACCCATGAAATATAACACCAAACAAAATTCAATTTCATAAAGAAATCAAAACAGAAACCCTAATTACCTTTTCTCCCATTTTCTGAATTGAAACCACTCCTAACTGAACGTCATCATCATATAACAATAGGGTTCTCATCTGAATCGCCAACTGCTCTTGAGTTCTTCATCTCAAACACAAAAACCCAAACCTCGATCTACAACAGCAACTCAGTCTTCTTCTTCCCGGGTTCAAACAACCACAATACTATTAGTTTTATCTTTTGATCTTTCACTGATACAATTGTTAACTTCAAGATTATGTTTCATCTATTGATTTTGGGTGAAATAAGAAATCGCAGAGAAAAGAAAACAAAAACGAAAGAGAAGAAAGAAGAAAGAAGAAGAAGAAATAAGAACGAAAGAGAAAGAATGAATCGAGTTTATCTGTTCGACTGGGGATAAGGTTGACTAGAATTGCTAAGGGCGCCCGAGAAAAGGATGAGGGCAGCTAGGCGGTTTAATCCGATGATATCTTCTTCGTCTGGTATCCGAATGACACAATCAAGTAGTCCAATTCGCGTAACTTTTCAAGACCTATCTAACGATACTAATTTCGTATCTAGTCCGTTGTTAGATTAATTTCTATTAATTAAAATATATATTAACTAATCGAGTCCTTAGCGGGTAAATCGTCTCTTGATCATCTCTTGACCGGTCTAATAGCGTTGACGAGCTTGAGGGTCCTTACATAAACCTTGAACGTCTTCAACTTTCCTTCGAATTTGTGATGCTCCTCTTGTTGATGATGATAGTTGTTGATGGTGGATTTTTATTTAAGGTTAAAATTGTAAAAGCCAGAAAATTATGCGCTAACATCTTGTAAAAGATAAAGCCATTAATAAGTGTTGGATACTCCTTCAATTTACTAATTCACCTAGAATGGATCATGTGGCAACAATCCCATTATGTGAATTAAATACACGAAATTCATCCAGGTTGGAGCATGTAGCAACAATCCCATATACCCTGTGAATTTACAGCATTATTAATTAATGCGTAACTATCCTTGTATTTCCTGTACTCATTATCAGTGCGGCATGACGGCGAGTGTTACTCTCAGCAGAGCAACACGAATCTCCAAGCATTATAATGAAAGCATGTACGAAATACCCGTACAGGCTGACTCTCGGTGTGTTATACTAGCCCGATTGAGCAACTCTCGGTGTGTTATACTAGCCCGATTGAGCATCCGGACTGTCCGTATCAGTCTGTAAATGATCACGATCATCTAACTCCACCAGCATGATTGGATGACCCAGATCAATTCCATAACCCCCAAGCAGGTATGGAATAATCGTTGTCGAACCAACGCGGGCCCCGCATGGTCGGCCTCCCCAAAAGATTGGCATAGCTTGCCAAAACGTCCAACCAGAGCGGTATGGACGGAAAACCCTAAATTAGGGTTTGCGGCATATTACATGTGTCGCAAAACAGTCTCAACCATCCATCTTCGCAGGTATAGATGGAGGGTGTAGATGTAGATTCAAAGGGCCCAGAGCATGTCAACACAATCACCAAGGGCCTGCCTACATACCTGACCAATCGGTCAGGACCAACCATGGTTGGTCATCCCAATTCGTGCGCCCGAACAGAGCATGACGCACGTCCGTGAAACTCAAAATTAGGGTTTTTTGAGCATCACGAGCGTCCGTCTTCTCCGGCACGAATGGAGGGTCCAAGATCAGATTAAGCAGGTCTGGTCATACCAGCATGACCACCGTGGGCTCGTCTATCCCCTCATCTGATCGGCCAAGGAATATCATGCCTGGCTATCCCAAAACACGCGTCCAAACTAGCGTGGTCACACTTCCCAAATTGCAAACTGATCTCGACCACTCAACTTCGTCGGACGATTTGAGTGGCTTAGATCACGTTTTCATGGGACAGTCAGGTATAGGCGTGAACACCAGCCTACCACCTACACTCCAGACCGATCGGCTAAGACCGACCAAGAATTGGTTGTCTTGGAACGCGCGCCTGAAGTTGGCATGATGTGCGGCTTTTGCGGCACTAGTTTTTTGTCGCAAACTAATCTCGACCACTGAACTTCGCCGGACGAATTGAGTGGCCCAGATCACACTTTCGTGAGATAATGGGATATGGGCGCCTACACCGTCATGCCGTCTACACGCATGTACTATCGGCCTGGCCAAAATTGTATCCCAAGCTTGGATTCGACCAGGCTGAAGAGGGATGCTTGCGCACCTCTTCTAAAACCCTAATTTCATTAACGGTCGCAGATGAGTGTCTCAATGATCATCTCGTCCGTCCAACTTCTACGGCTTGGTTATACATCCCTGGTCAGGAGTTAATTGGTCAGTGCGGCGTCATGGTGATTACCATCCGTCACTCTACCACACTGTGTGGTCGGTCAAGGGAGGATTTGCTTGCGCAACTTCCAAACCATCACATGAAGTAGGATGGACATGAGGCTATTTTGAGACGCTCAAACAACGATGTTTCATACATGCTGAGTATACTCGATGCAGTACCTGCATAGTATACACACGATACTTCACAAGTATCAACTTCCTGAATAACGCAGTTATTCAATTTAGCATTACATGCTACTTTTTGTGGGTCCCACGATCCACACATTCCAGACATCAATCATGTTACAAACTGGGGGATACATACTGGGGTATTGGTCTGGCGGTTTACAGCGTGCAGCGTGCAGCGTGCCATCACAAGAACGTGTTAGGAAGTCATGGACGGTTAGAGATGACAGGAGAAGTGGGCAAGACTGGTCGTGTAACACCAACACACACCTCCACTACTCCATCTCTCCACTTCCTCCACTTCCCACGAGAGACGTGAATAAGGCTCAAATGACTTGTATAAATAGGTTCTCCTCCCTATTTCCAAAACAACAGGGCAAGTCCAGACAACAGAGGCAAGTGTTGATACAATCGTATTCGAACACCGGAACTGATATCTTACACCTTGCAAGCCAGTTCAACTTTCTGATACAAGTCATACATAGCCAACACCTTCACATTCTCAACACCTTCTTCGCTTCCCTCCCTAAGATCAACCCCATCTCCTTTATTTTGTGACCAAAACAAGTCTGGAACGGCCATTTCTTGGTTTATGCCAGAATTGTACAGATTGATTTCCTGAATCTACAAGCACTCACCGCGCAGTGCATTTGTTTAAGGTTTAAATTCATTCCTCATCCACACACCCCAAATTACCAAATCCGGCAGGAATAGTTTTCACCCATAAACAATAGTGTTTCTATGGACCTGTTGGTGTAGAGAGAGATAAAGTGGATGGTGCTAATAGCGAACAAGATTACAAGTGGTATGTAAGTTAGCAATTCGATGTCACCATCATGATTGATAAAATAGCACTCAAGAGATCAAAGTAGTGCTTCTATTAGTGAGAGGTTGGGTAGCTCACCATTCTACCCGGAGTTTACGTACGGTGACACACACTCTAAAAGCACAAATTTAGACAGGTACAAAGAATTGAAGGTCGGTGCCTCACATGATGAAACATGGGTAGTCTCCACTATAGGGGACCACTACTCTAATACAGAATTCAGTCTGCACCTTATTTGCCACTGGCATGGTTAAATCCAACTTTAACTCTCATACAAGTAAGAAACCCGATCATGTTCTCTGTCATCTCTAAGTTCAGTCACTCTTATGAGAATCTCGATGTAATCTTAGCGACATGTATACTATGTGGCTCCAAACTAACCACAGGTTGGAGTTTTTATTCACTAATTTACACAAAAGTTGAAAAAAATTTGACAAATTTCCAATGCAAATGCTTAACCACTCCCCCACACTTAAACTTTACATTGTCCTCAATGTAAATTGAATCGTCCAAAGAAAGTCAAGGTGGGAAATCTTCTAATGATATGCGACAAGAAATCAGAAAAGGTAAATGCAAGACAAGAAAAAGATAAAAACAAGACAAGAAATACTCATCATATGGGTTGCCTCCCATTTAGCGCTTGGTTTAAAGTCGTCATCCCGACTATCTCCTTGCTTTCTACGACTCCTCCAGAGGGAACACTTCCACAAGGTTAACTCCTTCCACGACATCCGAAGAGAAGTTCTCATAATATGGTTTCAACCGGTGCCCATTCACTTTAAGTTCATTTCCTATAGCTAAACTACGAATTTCCACTGCACCATGAGAAAACACATTAGTCACAATAAAAGGTCCAATCCAACGTGACCTTAATTTACCCGGAAATAATTGCAAGCGAGAATTAAACAAAAGCACTTTCTGCCCAATGCAAAATTATTTATTTGTAATCATACTATCATGAAATGCTTTCGTCTTTTCCTTGTAAATCCGTGAGCTTTCAAATGCATCATTACGGATCTCCTCTAGCTCTTGAAGTTGCAACTTCCTTTGCCTTCCAGCACCATCCAACTCCATATTGCATTGCTTAATAGCCCAAAACGCTTTATGCTCAATTTCCACGAGTAAGTGACAAGGTTTACCATAAACAAGCCTAAAGGGAGACATCCCAATAGGTGTCTTGTATGCGGTTCTATACGCCCACAAAGCATCATTGAGTCTCAAACTCCAATCTTTCCTTGTTGGATTCACCGTCTTCTCTAAAATGGATTTCACCTCTCGGTTGGAAACCTCGGCTTGTCCATTTGTTTGTGGATGGTAAGGTGTGGCAATCCTATGCGACACATTGTACTTCCTTAACAAGGTTTGCAAGAACCTGTTTTTGAAGTTTGAACCTCCATCGTTAATTATAGCCTTTGGAATTCCAAACCTTGCAAATATATTTGCTTGCACAAAATCTGAAACAACTTTAGAATCATTAGTTGGGGTGGCCTTAGCTTCCACCCATTTCGAGACATAATCCACAACAAGCAAGATATAATAATTCCCATTTGAATTGACAAAAGGGCCCATAAAATCAATTCCCCATACATCAAAAACCTCAACAAATTGAATAATAGTTTATGGCATTTGATTTCGAGCACCTAGATTGCATGTTCTTTAGCACCTATCACATGTGTTACAAAATGCATGTGCATCCTTAAACAAAGTTGGCCAAAAGAAACCACATTCTAGTACTTTGAGAGCGGTTCTCTTGCTCCCAAAGTGTCCTCCACAAGCATATGAGTGGCAAAAAATCAAGATAGAATTAAATTAAAATTCGGGAACACACCTTCGTATTACTTGGTCACTACAATGTTTCCATAAGTATGGATGATCCCATATGTATTGGTTTCCTAACTTCTTAAGTTTGTCCCTCTCAGCACGAGACAAGTTCTTTGGGATTTGTTTAGAAACTAAGTAATTAACAATATCAGCGTACCATGGTTCTCCAAAGGCAATTGAGAATATTTGCTCATCCGGGAAACTTTCACGCAATGGGATAGTCTCCTTGTCCACATCAAGACGGCTCAAGTGATCCGCAACGGTGTTCTCAATTCCTTTCTTGTCTTTTATCTCAATATCAAACTCTTGCAAGAGTAAAATCCATCGTATGAGTCTCTGTTTCGCCTCTTTCTTTGTAAGAAAGTACTTAAGCGCTGCATGATCAGAAAAGACAACAACTTTTGTACCAATTAGATAAGAGCAAAACTTTTCTAAAGCAAAAAAAATGGCTAACAACTCTTTTTCAGTGGTTGTGTAGTTTTGTTGGGCCTCATTTAACGTTCTAGAAGCATAATAAATGGCATGAGGTATCTTCCCCACATGCTGCCCAAACACCGCACCAACCGCATAGTCACTTGCATCACACATAAGCTCAAAAGGCTTGCTCCAATCCGGTGGTTTAATGATAGGGGCTGATATCAAAAGTTCTTTCAAACGATTGAATGCCGCCACACACTTTTCATCAAAGTTAAAAACCACATCTTTTTGCAATAAGTTACAAAGTGGTGATGCTATCTTGGAAAAGTCCTTGATGAATCTACGATAAAAACTTGCATGACCAAGAAAAGAATGTATCTCCCTCACCGTAGTGGGAGGGGTTAAAGCACGATATTCTAAGGTCTATCTTAGATTTATCGACTTCCAAGCCTTTAGAAGATATTATATGGCCTAAAACTATGCCATGAGTTACCATGAAATGGCACTTCTCCCAATTCAGCACAAGGTTTGTTTCAACACATCGTTCAAGGATTAGAGACAAGTTGTTCAAGCAAAGGTCAAATAAATCACCAAAGACACTAAAATCTTCCATGAACACTTCGATTATGTTTTCAACATATTCTGAGAAGATACTTACCATACACCTTTGGAAGGTAGCTGGAGCATTGCATAAGCCAAAAGGCATCCTTCTATAAGCAAAAGTACCGAACGGACAAGTGAAAGTGGTTTTCTCTTGATCCTCCGGCGCTATCACAATCTGATTATAACCTGAATAGCCATCAGGAAAACAATAATAAGAGTGTCCAGCTAAACGTTCAAGCATTTGATCAATGAATGGTAAAGGAAAGTGATCTTTTCGAGTAGTGGCATTCAATTTTCTATAATCAATACAAACCCTCCAACCGGTTTGCACACGAGTTGAGACAAGTTCGTTCTTATCATTTTCCACTACCGTCACACCTGATTTCTTTGGTACTACTTATACCGGGCTTACCCACTTGCTATCGGATATGGGATAGATAACACCCACGTCCAAAATCTTGAGTATCTCCTTTTTCACAACTTCCATCATGGGAGGGTTCAAATGACGTTGTGCTTCCCTTGTAGGCTTTGCATCATCCTCCATACGGATCTTGTGCATACAAACGGCAGGGCTTATACCCTTGATATCGGCGATTGTCCATCTTATGGCCATCTTGTACGTCCTTAGTACCTTTAGAAGTTTTTGCTCCTGTAATTCACTAAGCTCATTAGAAACAATCACAGGTAAATCTTTCTTGTCACCCAAGTACAAGTACTTTAAGTGACTTGGAAGAGGTTTCAATTCTAAACTTGGAGATTTAACAATAGATGGCACAAGTTTTTCATCATTGCAAGGTAAAGAAGCATATGAAATATTCTTAATTGCTGATTTTTCCGGTAATGAGTCAAGAGAACCAAGGGTTTCTTTAATTTCATCACCATACTCATAACCATCGTCAATAGGTGTAGTGAGCACGGTTTCCAAAGTATCAACACCATTCAACTCAATCATTTGTTGCGCAAATATGTCCATCACATCAATGGAGAAACAAGAGTGGACATCACTAGGATATCTCATAGTCTCAAAAATGTTGAAACGTATTATTTCTCCATCAAACTCCATAGTTAGCGTTCCCTTGTCCACATCAATAATGGTTTTCGCCGTTTTCATGAAGGGACGCCCAAGTAGCAATGGAAGAGACAAGTCCGGTGAACCTTCATCCATCTCTAAGACACAAAAATATGCTGGAAATACTAATTGATTAACCTGCACAAGAACATCCTCAACAATACCCATTGGGTAGACATTAGAACGATCGGCTAATTGCAACATAATTCCAGCCTTTTTAAGAGGACCAAGATCGAGTGAGTTATACATAGATGCAGGCATAACATTAACGGATGCACCTAAGTCCAACATAGCTTTGTTAAATGTGGTGTTACCAATTGTGACTGGAATGTCAAAGCTACCGGGATCCTTGCATTTCAGTGGGAGTTTGTGTTGTAAGATTACCGAAGCATTCTCCTCCACACTTAGCACTTCATTACCTTTGAGTATTTGCTTATTGGTACACAAGTCCTTCAACAACTTTGCATACTTTGGAACTTGCTTGATAGCATCTATGACTGTATGTTAACATGAATCTTCTTAAGAATGTCTAAAATATCCTTTTCTAGTTCCGCCTTCTTGGAATTTGCAAATCTGCGAGGGAAAGGTAAAGGAGGAACATAAGTAGAAACCGGAGTTTTAGAGTTAGAAATAGGTACCTCAGAAGTTTGGGGAGAATCTTCATTTTTCTCCTCCAAAACAGATTCCTTTGGTGTTTCCACCGTGCCCGAATCAGTAACTTCGGGATGCACAAGTTGTGTACCACTTCTCAACATAATAGCATTGACGTCCCCTTTTGGGTTGATAGGTTGAGAAGGGAGTTTCCCACCATTTTGTGCCTTCAATTGATTCAACTCAATAGCCATAGAACTAACTTGAGTTTGCAAATCCTAACCGTACTCTCCGTTCTTTGCATAAAAGATTTCAGCAACTCTTCCATATTGGACCCCATATTTTGAGGTTGTTGTTGTTGTTGTTGATGAAATTGTTGTCTCGGCTGGAATTGTTGTTGTTGAGGTTGAAATCCACTCGGATAGTTGAAGGTAGGTTATTGAACCGCTCCTTGCTTGTTGGCATAGCTAAAATTGGGGTGATCTCTCCATCCCGGATTGTAAGTGTTAGAGTAGGGGTCATACCGTCTTTGTTGATTTGGAAAGACCGCATTAGCTTGCTCGTCTTCATAAGCTTGAGAGGAACTTGGTATCACCGTGGCTGCAACTTGTTGCATCATTGCTGTCATGTTACCCATTTGTTGACGAAGTTCCTCGACCTCGCTCACTTCATTTACTTTCCTAAGAAGCACATCCGAACCACGACTCAAGAACTGTTGGGAGTTTTCTGCCATGTTTTCAATCAACTCTCTAGCTTGTGCCACCGTCTTGCTCACTAGTGCACCACCACCCGCAGCGTCAAGAAGATTCCTATCACTTGATTGGAGTCCTTCATAGAAGTATTGGATGATCATAGCGTCACTGAATTGGTGGTGAGGGCAGCTTGCCACCAATCTCTTGTATCATTCCCAACATTCATATAAGGATTCTCCCACATTTTGCTTCATCCCACAAATCTCCTTTAGAATTTGAGTAGCCTTTGATGCAGGAAAATACCTCTCTAAAAAGAGTTTCTTCAGCCCATTCCATGTCGTGACACTTCCGGAAGGCAAATAGTACAACCAATCCTTAGCACTATCCATCAAAGAGAAACGAAAAAATTTCAACATTGCACCATCCGCCTCAATATCCGCTGGAAGCATGGCCATGACAATGGTGTGGAAGTCCATAAGATGCTTGTTTGGGTCTTCATTCACCATGCCATGGAACTTTGATAATTCTCTAAGCAACCCTGGCTTGATCTCAAAAGTAGAGTTTGTTTGAATACACCCCTGTTGTGTATCAAGCTTATGAGAAGCCAAGTCCTTGAGTGAACGATTTGCATCACCCATTGTTTCTTCTTCTTCTTCAAAAGTTGGTTCTTGTTCATCCGGAACCTCTTGTTCTAAAACTTCTTCTTCTTGCTGGAAAGTCTCTTCTTCGACTTCCAACTCTTGTTCTTTCGTTGTGTCTTGACTTGGTTGGAGTATTGTGCCTCTTCGAGTAGCTATCCCGCACCTTGGATAATTCCAATCTTTAGAAGACATGGATTAGGTACCTGAAAACAATTCTCGCAAACAAGTGAGAAACAATACAAGAAAATAAGAATCAAAGATAAAAGCAAAAACAAAAATAAGAAACTAAAAACTTAATAACTAGCCGTATGCCTCCCCGACAGCGGCGCCAAAATTTGATCGCTGTCGTATGCGTCAAAAATAATTTCACTTTCCTAAAGTATATGATAAGAAAGAGTTCGTTCCACAGAGAGGCAATTGTAGTTATTACGTATTCAATTTCCTAAAAGTAACCGATTGGGGGGATTTATGATTTTTATGTAAGTAATAAAAGTAAATCAAAAGCAAAGTATATTGGGGAAAGTAACCAATAGAGAAAGATATTGGTCAAGGAATTCATCTTCAATCTTAAACATGTGCTTGCATATATGATTAGAATTACAATTTAATCTCTTTTATTATCAAAAGCCTAGAGAATCAAGAGAGCAAGATAATCTATTAATTTCCTAAGTTCATCAACACACACATTAGAGCTGCGTATGTGAATTCTACCTAAAGAATAACCTAACGCCTTGCGCTAATTAAGTTCAATTCGTAGGAGCATTAAGTTTCAAAAATAGGCTAATCAATGCAATTGTCATATTGCGCATAACAATTCGGACAATGGTCAAACTCTACATATGATTACGAGAGTGTATCACTACAAACCGTAAACATATCATGCTACTTGTATCCAGGGCTATCACTCGATGAAAAACCCTAAAATAGCTATGGACAAGGATGCAAGTTCAATTAATTGGCCACTTAACTAAGCAAGCATCTAATCCTATCACAATACATCAATCATGTGATCATAAAAAACAGTAGAAGTATGAACGATAATCAAGAGAGAAAACTAATACATAACTCAAGCACAAGTTTTCGAAATCGGATTACATCCTTAACCAATAATATTAAATTAGCTACTCATAGCTATGGAGTTCATCATAAAAATATTAATTGAATAGAGAGGATAAAACCAAAGCAAACCCTAGTAGCGTAAACAAAAGCGGCTCTCTCCTTAGCTCCAAGAATAAAATGTGATCCTCTAAAAGTTGTAAAAGTCTTCTTTTTATAGATCTTCCTCTCTTCCAAAACTAGGTCAAGTCTCAAAGGTCCAATAGATAGAAGTCCACCAAGCCCATATGTGAGGAATACCCATGTAGAAACTCTGCTCAAAAGTGGCCGCCGGAAAACTGGTAAACTGGACGAAATCTGACACCGGAAAATACCTCAGGTGACAGGCAAAGTCCACCCGGTCACCGGTCAAATGAGTCAGTCGATCGGGTCAACTCGGTCAGACCGAGTCAGGTTGAGTCAGAGCTGTGAATCAGAGTCGGCTAAACTGAATGGTTAACTAGTTATGGCCTAAGCCATTTTGCAAGCCATCTTGCCAGGCCAACCTACTGTTGCACAGGCCACAACCAATAATGCGCAATTGCGGTGCTTCACTCTTCACAGCCATGCATTGTAACCTTAGTTCCACCACCATCAACTGCAGCACAACCTTGTTACTTCTTGAACCTCTTTGACAATTCAATCCACCTGCAACTTCTTATTTAAATCATCTCACACCCATTCTATCCACCATAGCCCATTAACTCCATGGCACCAGTTCCACCATATGCATCAAACCAGCTAGCATCATCAACACAGTCACAGTCTATGGCAGCAGCAGCTACAACTGCAACACACACTACTCTGCCTGCACCTGTAATTTTTAATACCACATATTCAATCACCACTAATCTGTACTCATTACTCAGTCATTCCCATGCTCAATTCCATCCTCATACCACCTTCTTTCCTTGAATCTGCTATTGAACTCCTTAAAACAGCTTCATAACCTGCACATTCAGCTCCTTCCTTGCAATCCAACACCAGGCAACAGTGCCACCACCAATTCCATTGCTACTGAGCTCAAAACCACCAGGCATGCATATAACCCATTATCACAATCACACATCAATAGGCACTACAACCTGCAATTCTAGCTGATTCATATGCTCCCTGCTCGACTGCGAACCAAATAGTCCACTAGTTTCCTTCTCAATCATTCACCATTGCTATTGCTCCATCCATTTCTTGCACCACCAGTACTGCCATCATCACCAGATTCTCGGCACAAAGCCAACCCATTGCCAATTCATCTCACTGCATAGTTACAGTCCATTGCAAAGAATAAACTCAATTTTGCAACACACACTACTATGCCAAGTTCAAACCACCAACACAAAGCACCAGAACCTGTGAGTAAACAACAACCAGATTCCATTTCTTTCCCAAATCTCACAGCTTCTTCTATACTTTCCTGTACTGCAGACACCAGCTAACACCACCAACTGTAACTGCACTTCATGCACTTCTTGTCACAGCTGCATTAGATCCATCAACATCACCTGCAATGCCATAGCCTGCCTTCATCTCAATTCCAGTTCGTTACCTCAACACACAGCACCACCAGCAGTTCAGCTTAATACCCTTACACTGAACCTGGTAACCCATCTCAGAACCATGGCAAACAGCATCCACCTGAACCATGAACATCACCATCATCTCTGTAATTCTTCACCAGCTCAAGAATGAGCTCTTAACCCTTCTTATTCACCACCATTATCAATCTCAATTCTCCAACTCGAGCCATCAATCCCAGCACCACAGATCAATTTCAAACCTCATCATTCACAGCAAATAACCACCAACACATAACCCCCTTTTCTGACAGATTCAAACCCATCTTCCATCATCTCAGATTCAGAAGCAAACCCATCTTTTATTTGTTCTCAATTCAACACAGATCCCCTTTATTTCTTCTCAATCCCTAGCTTCTAAAACTCTCGATTTAATCTTCTAATCCCCTGAAACATCATCTTCTCATCAACCCAAGTGTTCAAAATCTGTTCTTAATCTTCTCTTTGAATTCGAGCATCAAATGATACCCATCTTCATCTGATTTCTTCACAATTTCTTCTGCCTGTGTTCAACCTCTTCGATCTATCAACCAACAGTAACTGGAACTCAGAAACCCATTCTATCAAACCCTAACTTATCTCAGATGCAAAGCGAATCGCCATCTCTGTGTTCAACACCCCTTTATTTTCTGATTCACATCAAAACCCACTCTCTAAAACTCTAGATTTCTCTGAGAAATTATGCTGCCATCTCAGTTTCAGGTGGAGTAGGGAAAAGAGAAACTAATAATAGAGAATTGATTTCTCTCTGATTTTCAGGTCTTGTGTAGGAAAGTGATACAACCACCCAAATGAACTGGATAAGGGCCAACCAAAAATGTCTTTCCTTTGCTTCTCTAGACTAAGCTGCAAATTGTTGGCTTGACTCAACTTGGCTCCAAATGGATGATTTCTCCTTCTTTTGCTCAATATGACTCCAAAGTACCTGAAATCTCAAAAACAAACATAAGACTACATAACTTACAAGAAAACTCGGAAAGAAAGCATAAACAATATATAAATATCAAGGTGTTTACAACACCTATCACTTAGCAGACAAATTATTTGTCTGATCTGGGATGTGTCTGTTGTAGCACTCGAGCTTGAGCTTGTCTTACTTACCTCTGGTAGGCAGCTTAATATATTGTTACTCTTTGCCAATCAATGTTTTTTAAATGGATTTGATCTTATCAACCCTTTAGCTGAGGTAGAAAATCTTTGATTCTAGTTATTTCTTTTTCGTAGTTTCGGTTATCTTTTTATATGCACAAAATTGGTTAAAAAGACCAAAATCAACAATTCCTAGGTGAAAAAGACATGTAAATACTGTTTAAATGGACGAGATTGTAAAAATAGTCAGGATGTAAACAGATTCATCCTACCCATTTTCAAATATTTTTTCTTATTTTTAATTTACACCAGGATGCATCCAGTTTCATCCTCACTTTTTTTTAAGTTTAAGCCAAGATGAATCCAGTTTCATTCTTGCTATTTTTTTTGTGTCCATTTCACCCATACTAATTTTTACTCGTCCATTAGAACCATGTTTTAATAATATTTGGACAAATGACCCGTTTTCCGTTTTATATGCTAGATTGTAGTTATTTGGAGGACACATTATTACAGGGGGTTAGTCAAATGAGATTTCAAATGATTTCTGGGGAGTTCCCAAATCTACTGTTATTCCATTGAGATTTTTGGATAGTCTCTAAATGTATCTTGTTATTGGTTAGAGACTTTTTCTAAGTCATTTAAATTCTCCGAAACTCCTTGTTATTGGATTAGGATATCATAAGAGTCACTCAAACACTCCTGTTATTCGAAAGAGAATTGAAAGTCATGGATTTGTTTTTTTCAGAGATTTGGAGAGACTTTTTTGAAAAATAGGAATGGTTTAAAGTCTCTCCCCAAGAGGTGATATTTCGGGAGACTTGAGAATTTGGGAATTTTCTAACGAAAAAAAAATTAGGGGAGTTTTGTTAAACATGATAGCCGAAGTAACCCTGATGCACTTTTTTATTTGTCTTTCGTGTAATATTGTGGTGCCTTTATAACCACCTCTAAACTATGTAATTAAAAACACAATACCTAAATAGGAAGAAGTGGAATCAAAACATCGTTCCTAATGCATAAAACGCTACATGATTAACAATTCATGAAAATCTAAGCATTTTATTCATCAGCAATGAGAAACTAATATATGCTTTCACTTATAAAGATCAAAGCTTATGTTGTTATATTCGTGGCATAATAATACTTGCAAATCTAGGCATATGATAATAATAAAACTTTTATTTTGAAAATGGACACATTTTATTTTGTTAAATAATTTCTCATTTTCATTTGGTATTTGTGGTATTGTAACGTGGATAATAAAAAAAAAAATTGGCAGAGGTATTGATTTTTTCAGGGGATATTATACATTGTATGTCTCTTCAAGTCGCAAAGACTCATTACAAATCTCATTTTTTTGTCTCCACAAGTCATAAAGACTCTCTGAATACTCTCAGAGAGTCATTAAAAGTCTCTAGATTCTTAGAGAATCTCTGAAAGTCACTCAAATTAAAAGTCTATGGAAGTCCATAAAAATCTCGTTTGACTACCTCCATGTTATTATCAATGAGTCTCTACATCTTATTCTTCCTGTTCTTAAGAAATTCTTCTCTATTCTCATCCTATTTCTCATCACCAGCAATCTCTGAATGACATTCATCCAATTTGTTCTACATCGGTAGCTAAAGCAAATCAAACGGACACCGGCCGAGTAGTTAGGCTTTCGATTTTGAACGCCGGTGACGAATTATGGACAAAAAAAATTCTTTTATCCATGGACAAAATTCTTGGGAAGCCAATTGCTATTGATCAAAAAACTTTGGATCATGATGTTGGGAACTATGCTGCTGTGCTGATAGAAATTGATTTTGCCAAGCTGATTCCTAAGAGAATTCGTTTGAAGGCTAATGGAAAAGAGTTCTGGCAATATGTTGAAATACAAGACTTAGAGAACATAAAGTTTTGCAATCATTGTAAGTTTATGGGTCACAAGTTTGAGAATTTTCTTGCTGCTCGTAGGCTTTTAGGGGCTGAAAAGAAATCATCTTTTGAATCGCATAACAAAGATGGTAAAGAGGTTAGCAAACTGGAGAAAAGTAATAAATATATTTGGAAGGAAGTGCGTGGAAAAAACAATATGCAGGGAAGTAAGAATTTTCATGATACCCATGTAGATCATGCAAATAACGTATACAATCATGTAGAGCAAGATATTGAAAAGAACACGGCTATTGTTGATTTGGATAAAATAAACAGTTTGGAACTGTCAAATAAAGAGCTAACTAGTTCAGTTCAGGGCGTTGATGATAAAAAGTTGGAAGATGAGCTTAATAAATCAGTAATTGAGTACCGTGAAGCACAAATGAAACTGATTAGATGTAAAAATGCTATTGCGGCAAAGGCTGATCTTGTTGTTCGAAAATTTGCTAAGTCTGGTGCTAACACAAATTCTGAAGCTACGGAAAAAGCAATGGAAGACAAGTCCAACCCAAACTCTCAACCAGAAAAGTCCATGGATAAGTCCGTTTCCAAGCCAAATTCTGTGGCCATGCAAACTGATGGTACTTCCGTTTCTATTTCAAAGTCAGGGTCCAAACTAAAGTCCGTGGTCATGCAAACTGATGGCACTTCCGTGTCAAACCAAAATACTTCTCAGGGTTTGAGTACTCAGCAAACTTCCAAGCCTACTTCTACTAACGACTCTCTTGCAAAATCCAAGTCAGTCTCGGATTTGGATCGTATATCCGATTCCAAGCATGATTTGGTAGCTGCTGCTGATACAACTGATGGTTGGACGCAGGTTAAAGGGAAACACAAAGGTAAATCTTTAACGCTTATGTGTTATGCTTTGATAAGCTCTTCTGAAATTGTTAGCATAAATTTTTTTGAATCCCTAAATTCAGATTTGGGTTTTAAAGATGTTGTGGAAGAATTTCAAAGTGTTGCTGAAAGTATTAATGAGGAGGATACCGATTTGGATGTGGAATCTATGGAAGCTGAAGTTAAAAATTCCAAAGATTGGGGTGCAGTTCATGATGGAAAAAAAAAAATAAAGAAGAATAGGGCTTCAGTGATAGGTAATTCAGCAAACAATACAGTAGAGGGAGCAGTCGAAGATGAGTAGAAGAAAACTTTTCTTGACAGATTAGAGACTCTAAGGCAACAAAGGGCTGAAAATTTACTCAGCATGTTGGAGATTGAGGTGTTAGGAACCATTAAGGATGATGAGGTTCGTCTAAATTTCCTTAGGGATCCAGAATATAGAAAGCAATATTTCAAGGAAGTTGAAGAACAATTAGAGAGAATGAAAACTCCAAAAGAAAAGACCAGAACTCCAACTTATGTTAGTGATAGTGGCACTAAATTAACAAAGATAGAGGTGGAGGCACTTGATTTGGCTACTGATGAAAATTTCAAAAAAGAATTCATTGCAAATGACTCTTTTAGAGAGGCGTGTATGAAGGAACTCTATAGAAGTGAAGAAGATTAGGCTTGTTGTCTTTTTTTCTTTTTAGCTATGTGTTTTGTTTAGGGTTCTTGAACTCTTATGAGATTTTTTTCTTTTTCTTCACCCCTTTGGTTTATGGGGGTGGGCGGGGGCCTTGAGCCTCCCATTTTGTAATTCTTGTAATTACGTTTTTTTGCTGAAATAAACCTTTGGACTTACCAAAAAAAAAAAAAAAAAAAAAACCCATCTCTTAGACAAGTGCCACCATGTATCTCAATGTAAGTAAATATAGAACTGTCTCACTAAAGGCGCGCCATGCTAGATGCCTTAATATAGCTTACAGAAGCTCCTTTAATACTTGATCTCTATGGATTAAAGAGCAGACCACGTCTGCTATAGCCGAAGTTTTGAGAGTGGGAGATTTGATACCACTTCAGCTGACGAAGACGAGCAAGGCTACCCAACTTCTAAACAAATGATGAAACCGCCTGTAACATAGGCATACCGTCTTGAAGATTTACCTACCTGGTTAAGTAATAGTACGCCACCACCAGAATGGACTAAGTAATAGCTAGTACATGGGATCACTATATCATACAACCAACAAATAAAGTCATAAGCGACATTGTAATATGCTTAGGATAATAAGAAAAGATGTCTGGAGTAAGAGCATACATGTTAGAAATAACAACGCTGACAAGTCATAAGGATAACGCAGATATCATAAACTTCAAAGGCGCAAAAGCGCTCCGACCACCATATAGGGGCCAATGAAAAGGAGTTGTCTGAGGAACTGGCTAGGGGACTTGCAGTAAAGCGCAAGTTAATGGAGAAAATATTTATATCAATGCAAGGCGTGTAGAAAATTCCACGCTTGTACAGCTGATTCTTGTAAAAAGTGTGATAGAAAGCTTCAAGTGCATAACCACCTGCATCGTCCAGCATAAGCTCTAACTAAATATATAAAGTAACATTCAAAGGGGTAACATCGAAGGTTATTCAAAGGAGTCTACATGCCACTGGCGTAAGCTTGAGAAGTTCATCCGATAATACCAAGGGTCTTACTAGCCCTAAGAAACATTCGAGAGAAGATTTCTAAAGTAATATAAGCGTCGCAAGATCAAGACTTGGTCCGCAGTAATAGAAAAGCTAAATAGGCCCAAGGTTGAAGAAGAATTTTGAGCCAAGAAAGAACATTGAATCAGTGGACTTGTAGGAAGAGAGCAAGCCGAAGAGACCCCGAGTAGAGGGTGAGTTGAAGATACACCACACAAGGGGACTTGCAGGAAGAGAGCAAGCCCAAGAGACGCCGAGAAGAGAGCGAGTCGAAGAGACACCGCACTAGGGGACTTGCAGGAAGAGTGAAAGCCTAAGAAGACACCGAGAAGAGAGCGAGTCGAAGAGACATCGCACTAGGGGACTTGCAGGAAGAGTGCAAGTCCAAGCGGTTCTGAATCAAGACTATGGGACTTGTAGCGAGCGCACAAGTCAGAAATCACCAATAGTCAAGGGGACTTGTAGCAAGCATACAAGTCGGAAATAATCAATACACAAGGGGACTTGCGAGAAACGCGCAAGGCCCTGGTAAGAGGCGCATAAGACTGACTTGGGGACTTGCAGCAAGCGTGCAAGTCGAAGCCATCCGAGCTTGAAAACAAGAGAACTTGCGGGAATATGCAAGTCTCAAGGTGAAGGCGCCAGAAGAAGCGCGCAGCGACAGAAGAGCCGAGGAAGCGGATGATAGACTGTTGAGAAGACTAACGCCTTGCCCAAACAGCCAGGGGACTTAATGTAGATACCTGGAAAATGCCAAGGGAGAAATAACCATGGATTTAAACCCAAATCTGATAATAATAGGTCTTAAGAAAAGGCTTAAGAGATAATATGGGCTCAAAGGAGAGGAGTCCTAATGACCCATTAAGGGAAGTCAAGATAATAAGTCCAAGAGGAAAGACTAAAGAGTCAAACTTAGAAAGGAAGAAATAGTATGCTTGTAAATACTTCTAAAAGTATGGGTATTAGATAAGGCCAAGGAGAGGGATGGCTATAAAAGGGGGTTGATCTCCACAAACAAAGGCAGAGCTAATTTCTTGTGGTTAACCATGTACTACTTTCTAGATTAGGCTTCCGACTCTACTATGATATTTGTACCTATTACACCCACAAAGTAAAAAAGAATTAACCGAGATATCAAATGAAAGATACTCGGTAAAATGTGGATGCTTATGGATGACCATGATGAAGCAAAGAAAGAATATAGTAGTGGTATTTATCTATTTTGAATTACGACAGTGATATTCTTTGATTCCTTTTCTGTAATTGCAAGTCGTAAATGAATGTGAGTTGTTCTTTGTTCATATCACATATTTTAGTTACATATTTTTTTCATTTGAAATATCTGAAAATCAGTACTTTAGGAGAAGTTCTTGGCATTTCTGAAGTAGTTTATTAAATATTGAGTATGTGACCTTCCAGTTAGAAAACATTACCACCGCTACGTTGCTATGTAAGACACACTCGCTTCAACATTCTCGAGAGTACATTATTTGGCTCAACAGGTTTTTAAGTATAGAGAAGCTTAGTATTGACCCTGCGATATTTCCTACAGAAGTTTTCGAATTCCTAGCTCTTGAGAATGTTGCCAGCAGGAAAAACAACACTACGCTCCTAAAGAGTTGGTTGCTAAACTTAATATTGTCTCTTCTTGCGTCGTTAAATTGATATATGTTAGATGTCAACAAAATGAAAAATGAACTAATTAGTAATTTTTCGACATCTATCAGTGGTTGTCATCCTTCCTTCCAACTTTTTTTTCTGACAATCATCCTTCTAACTTTCTAAGTCCCATTGTTTTATTATATATTATGTCATCGAGTAACTTTTAAGTTGGCATTTTTACTTATGACAAGTTGTGGCAGTTGTAGCTTATTTGGTTTTCTGAAATGTACCACAGGTAAACCATAAATCCTGCCATGTCTGCCAGTATTGGTCTCTTGAATCAAATTTTGGCATCCCAAACTGAGTTGTCTCACAGGTAGACGAGGAAGATGTATATGTGATGAAGTACATTTACTGAAAAATTTCATAGGTTGCAAAACTCAGTCACGCATCTATTTCCACATTATGCGTCCCATATTCAATAATATACATGCTTTTGGTCCTCAAGGACCTCAAATTTGTGTACAGGTCCATGTGTCATATTCATTTGGAAGAATCCTGAGAAGTTGAGAAGAGGTACAAAGACCAGTTGTAGCAGTAGTTCGAGACCCTATTACAGATACTGACAATATGGGAGTTAGGACAGTTTATACTTTTGTTTTCTTTAGTCCTTAGTAAAAGTAGTCAATGTCGTATATGTATGTTAGTAGAGAAAACTCTTAATAAATCCTGCGCTTATTTGCCGTTAGCTTCTCTCATGAACTATTTGTCGTTAGCTTCTCTCATGAACTATCATCTCATGATACCATGGTTTTTAAAAGCGTACGCTTCGCTCCGAAAATTTCCAAAACGCTTCGCGGCAGATTCCCTAAATAAATAAAATTCGCTTCACACATTTCCCGCCTAAAATTTTTGAAGGAAAAATAATAAATTCTGAGGGGGATTCGAACCCCACACCTGATACTCAGATTGAAAGAATTGAACTACTGAGCCACAACCAGTTTGCTGATAATAATTGAACTTATACTTATTTTATATACAAATATTATCTTCTTAAATTTACATTTCACACCTACCTAAGAACAACTAATATTATTTATAGATGCTTTAAATATCAACCATGAAACGACGCTTCACGCTTCAGCATACGATTCGCTTCTTAAAAATAAAAAACGCTTCACGCTTTAAAAACCTTGCATGATACTTCATGCTCTAAAACAGTTTTATATTGACCTACCAAGAGAACTGTTATTCGGCGCATATGTGGTATGTATAGGATGGCAGAGACTCCATGCAGTTCATGGATTGCCTTTCCGCAACAAGGAATTTTCGAAAAAATTTCCGACACTCCATGCACTACGTCGTTTAAATCCCTTTGTTGTTTCCATATCTAAGTGTTGAGGGGAAGGTGCCACTAAAATCTACACATTGAGTGATTTCGACCACAAGTATGAAGTGTTTAAGATAGTTCATGGTTGTACTATAGTTTTTTTTTTTTTTTTTTTTTTTGTCAGAGATGTTTTTATCGAGACTCTACAACACACGAGAACTGCACGACCTATTATTGTGACGGCTTTTGTTGCCTACTTAGTTGTTGATATTTGATTTAGGTAGCAGTTGTTTGAGCTTTAAATGTGATTTTCCTGGACCATTATTGAAGCCCCAAAATTTTATATTCACCCCAAAACGATTATTGTGCTGGACTGATGCGAAATTGTATGTTGTCTTTTTAGATAATGATGAGAAATTGTATGCTGTATTTTTAGAAAGACGGAAGGATTTTTGGATCGTGAGAATAAACATTAGGCACTTTACTTGACAATGTTCGGATCCCAAAATGTTAAATTATTCCTGAAACTGTTGAAGTTGTCTTGGGCATCTCTTACACTACAAATCTACAATGGTGTTTTGACTGTTGTTATGTTATGTTGTTATGTGTCTCCAAGTGCAGTGCAAAATTTTTCCTAGGGATAACACCGGTAGCATTCATAAGACGGGAGTAGAAGCAAGGAAACACATGCACATAATAACGTTGCTTTGGGAAATAGCATTAAGGGAAAGCTTCATTTTCTGAGAAAACATTGTTGTAAACATTTTCTGAAACCAATGAAAACGGAAAGCTCGCTTACCTGCTTTAAGTCGATCAATTTCCAAGTAAAGGTCCTTGAAAGAGTTTGATTAGTCATCTTTTGGTTGACCTAGAAACGACTGAAGGATATTTTAGTGCTTTCATGAAACAAAGGTTTTTACGGTTAGTTGATTTAGGCAACTACTAAATAAAAGAAGTAAGAACAACAAAATTGTTAGTAGGAAATATGGTTGTTTTGTCGATTAATTTGCATCCACATTTACCGTTAGCTAGGATTGTCTTTACGTCTTTGTTGAATATATTGTGGTGACTTTATTAAAAGTGGGAATGTTATAAACGCCCCTACTATCCATGGGTCTTCAATAATGCCCTTATGGAACTTTACAAACACCCCTCATGGCATAATTGAAATTAAAAAAAAAAACATAATTTTCATGATTCCGTATTTAGCCCTTCTTCCTCACTTTCGTTCTTATTCACTTCTCAACAAGAGAAAAATCTTATGAATCTTATCGCTTCCACCGCCATCTCCATCGCTCCCACCACCACCACAATCTGCACCACCACCTCTGTCGCGTCCTGTGTTTGATTTGTGTTCTATCATGTTTTGCCTACTCTTATTCTTCAGCGAGATCCATCGACAACATCTGTTCATGAAGATTTCCTAATCGATGGAGAAAAGTCGATGAAAATCATCAACAACTGAAAACGAAGATTAGTCAACAAAAAATGAATCGACATATAAGTATGATATCTCCTTATCATTCTATCCCAATCGATTAACTTATCCATTTTTTTTTTGTTTTACTGGTAGCCTAATAACTTTCGTTTCATCTCAATTTTCGTTTCTGATTCATAATAAGAGTTTAAATTTACATTAATCTCATCTTAATCTCGCTTATGAGCTAAAAAATTTGAAAAATTTCACCGAACTTTTTCTAGGGTTCTTGAGTGAAATTCGAGTATAATCTCAATAAGTAACTAGGATCAAAAATGTAAAAGCAGATTTGAACTCAAGTTACCTTAATCTCTATTACCCATATAATCGATTTGAATTTCATTAACTTTTAATTTTGGATCTCATTCATACGTATCTGCTCAATGAAACTTGTTTTGGTTTGAAATATGAATGATTACTAGACATGAAGTATGTAGATAATTGAAAGTTTTGATTGTTAATGCAGGACGTTGTAGCAATTAACTAGTAGCTTTTGCTTACAGCAACAGATGAAACTTATCATTGGATGTGTTGGTGGTGGCTTTTTATTGTAGTAGTGAGGGTGGTGCTGGTGTTGCAGTGTTGTTGTTTCTATGGAGATGGTGATATAATTCACGGAAAGAAGATGGAGAGAGGTTGGCTAATTTTTGGTGTTGCAGTGTTGTTGGTGTTAAGTGTTGTTGTTTCTATGGAGATTTGTGCTAATTATTGTTGTAGGTGGCTAGATGGACAAAATATGGACCTGCAGATACAAGTGGAGATGAAAGTTATGGATTTTGGCTGGTGTTCAACAAACGGAGATGGATTGCCGCTTCAATCAATTGGTGGTATAATTCACGGACAAAAAGGTTGGCTGAGGTTGAATGTGTATAGCTGGTTCCAATCAGTAAAGAACATGGTGTCGCGATCTTCGAATTGATTGTTTAAATGGTGCTTAATGGTCTTGATTCAAAGGATTTTTGAACCCTGTTATGTGAAAAAGTATGTTGTGGCCGTCGAATTGTACAGCGAGAATGGAGATGGAAATCAGTGCATATGGTGGTGTCTACTGGTACCTGCAATGGACTGTTATGTAGGGTTTTCATAGGACCGAGAATGCGTTAACTTGAGAATTCAGGCAACAACAGAAGATGGACAAAGGTGTTGGACAGCAACCAGGTTCAACTACAACAAGTGGAACAACTGAATTCCATGAATTGTGAATGCGTAGCACCTCTTATTCTGGAGTAAGAGTTGGCAACAGCAAAGTTGCATGGGTTTTGAGATGAAACTTTGCTTATGGAGTCAGGAAATGAAAAAAATGGTTGTATATAGATCTGCAGTAGCGAAGATGGAGATTCCAAGGATTGATACAGCAAGTGCTTGGAATTTAAGGTAGAGAGTGTGTGATAGATTGAGCCGTTGAAGTTGGGTTTGTGCTGAAATTGAGCTAGTTGCCTTCATGTTTAGAGACAACTTGAACAAGTTGCCTTCAGATTTGGAGACAACTTGTGCAAGTTGCCTTCATCTTTGTTGGAGACAACTTATACTAGTTGCTTCCAGACTTCGAGACAACTTGAGCTAGTTGCCTCAGATTTGGAGACAACTTCGTGCTAGTTGCTTCCATTTTCGAGACAACTTGAGCTGGTTGCCTCAGATTTGGAAACAACTTCGTGCTAGTTGCTTCCACTTTCGAGACAACTTGAGTTGGTTGCCTCAGATTTGGAGACAACTTTAGCAAGTTGACTCCAATGGCGGCGGTGGAGGAGAGTGGTGGTGGTTGGCGGTGGCGGAGGAAAGTGGTGGTGGTTGGCGGCGACGGTGGTCAGAAATGGTGGTCGGTGGTTAGTGCCGGCGGTGGTCGGTGGTGGTTAGTGCAGGCGGTGGTCGGTGGTTGACAACGGTGGTGGTGTTTGGTGGCGGCGGTGGTCGGTGGTGGTTAGTAGCGGCGGTGGTCGGTGGACATCGGTGATGGACAGTGGCAGTAGTGGTTAGCAGTGGTAGTCGTTTTTTTTTTTTTTTTTTTTAATAGTGGTAGTGATTTTGTACATATTGTACAAAAGAGGGTATTTTAGTAATGTATTAAGCATAGGGGTATAATTTAAGTTGGTAATGATATATTTTAAGGGGCCTCATAGTAGGGGTATATAGATAATGTTCCCTTATTTTATTGTTGTCTCAATACTCACCTTCACCCTTTTGCTTTTTTCTGCTTTAACAATCTTGAGTTAATACATGATTTTTTATTTTTGTATAATTTTTTTTATTTTCTCATTGCAAGATAGGTGACTTAAAAATTGTTGCAAACTACGAATTAGCTTCGCTGGAGAAGTACAAATGTACAATGCAGCTCCTGAATGCACGCACGCACATGTATTTCATGGACTTTTAGCACCAAGATAAAAATGATGTCAACTGGGATCTCATTTAAACTTACGTCAAATAAAATATACTGATGCCATCGGTTTATATTTAAGTTTACAGAAAAAAGGTGTTTCTGACTTAGAGTAATTAACAAATGTGTTTATGGTTAGATATATGGTCATCACGTAGGGACCATTATTTGTAAGTGTGTAGTTGCAGGAAATCTCACACTACAACCTCACAAGAATCCACACAATCAAATCATTTTAAGACGAACAATTATAATTTTTATTGATCAGACTCCGAAAAAATGTTACAAGATGAAAAGGAGATAAGCTAAAGAATTACAACCACTCTAAAATTTCTCTCTCTTAATGACTTGCTCAACACTCGAAAAAGATCTCTCTCCCTCTCTAAAGTCTACTCGGCCCTTTATATAGGACATTACATAGTAGATGACAGCTAAGTTGTCCTTTATTTTCGGATCTGGCTTGCGATATCCTCGCAAGTATATATATGTTAAATCTCGCGATACTCCTCGATTTCGCTACATATTCATATGTTTCTTGTATTTAGGTTGTCATCATCCGTTACGTCGTTTTTAGTCCCAGCCCGCGATGTCTTCGCAGTATGTGTTTATTGACTTCGAGAGAGTCTTGGTGGTGCGATATTCTGATCCTACATCTTGCCTCTTCTCATGTCTTCTCTACGAAGGAGAGAACGTCATGAGAACTAGTACTTTCAAAACGCCGCGGCCGTTCATTTCTTTCCTTTAATTTTCTGCCGACAAGCTTCCGTGAATCCTGTATAACTGCTTACACGTGTTACATATTCCCCTTTTTACAGGCACATTAAATGTTAACCTGTCATCCTTTTCTTGTCTATTTAAGAAGAGATCTATCAAGGATATCTTTCTATTCTTTTACTTCATCTTCTTCATCTCTGCATTCTTTGTGAATTCTTTATTGTCTGCAACTTTTTGCTGTTGTTCATCTTCTTTGTAAATCTTTCTGCTCTTGTTCTTATGGAGCCATCAAGGTTTGTAGATCATACTGCATGTGATCTATTTAAACTCTTCTACTGAGATTACTTTATTTGATTTTGTTCATCTCTGATTAATTCCCTTATTGTTTCTGTTTTAGTAAGAACGCCTCTGTTACCAAATTCATAGTACAAAATCCTAAAACATCCAAGGGTTCGCAACCAAAATCCGTTGCACACAAGAGAAAGCCTGCGAATAGCAAGGTATTAAGAAACATTTACTCTTCTAATAACAATATTGTTGCCTCTGTTTCTTATTTAACTTGTGATTCGCAGGATGACAAAAACGTCGATAGATCCCCCAAAAGATCTCGTCGTTCTAAAAATGTTGAAACTTCTATTCCTTTTCCTATATTTAAGCTTACAACTCCTCCTGCGATATCATCGCAAGATAAATCTACCCTTGCCGTATGCGAAAATGTCGTTGTTGATTTTCCTCCTATGTCTGAGTTTTCCATAGATGAAGTTCCTCATGATAGTCCTGTTGTGAATGAACCCTTTTCTTCTTATACTATTGATGCCTCTGCCTTTCCCCCAGTCATTAACCTTCATCAAATTTCATCTTCACATGACATTCCTGCGACGAAAGACGATTCAACTCTCCCCTCTTCTGTCGTCATTACTTCTTCATCCGAGTCTATCCCTCTTACTAAGGAAAATTTGGAGGGGATGGACGTGGCTTTCAAAGTTTTATCAGATATTATGAATGACGCCAAGAAGACCTCCGTCGATCCTATCAAGTCTAATGTCTGCGAGATTTTGATTAAATACTTTGGTTCTGACAGAATTTCGCAAACATCTTTAGAGCAAGAAGTTAAAATTTTGAAGAATAATCTCCAAGCCATGACTGCAAAGTGTGACATTCTCCATCTTGAGAATCAAAAACTTCAAAATGTTTCACTGGATCGTGACAATCTTCGCAAGAAGAACGAAGAATTAAAAGGTACAACTCCCCTCCCCTTTCTCATTTTTTTTTTTTTTTTTTTTTAATCTTCAAGCCCTTGTTCGCCCTTCAAGCTTTGAACCAGAAGCGAAAAATGGAGATATATCAGTTGGAATCTGTTGTTGAAGAAGCTCGAATGGATAGAGACGTTTGGATGGAGCAATATAACCAATTAGATAATCTTCATACATACTCTGTTGATCAAATAGATAATCTTTCTAAAGAAAATGCTGACTTAGTTCAGAAGCAAGACTCATTAAGTAGTGAATTATCTCGCCTCTCTTACTCTTTGACTAAAGCTAATTTGGAGTTGGAAACTTTATCAGATGAAAATGGAACTCTTTCTCAAGAGAAGCGAGCTCTGTTAAACAAGGTGGCGATTTCCTCGCAACAGCTTGATGTCTATCAAAAAATGTGTAAAGAACAAGAACAATCTCTCTGTTTGCTGAGAAGTAAACTCGAAGAAGTTACTGTTGAGAGGGATAAACTTATCCAAGGTAGAATAACTTTAAGTATAAAAACAAGCCAACTCAAGGATCAATATTCCAAGTTAGAAGAATCTTACTCTTCTCTTGCGAAGGAAAACGCCTTACTTGTTTCTAACGAAAAGAGCTTGCGATCTCGAGTGAAAGGTTTGGTTGGAGATAATTTTGACAGTGCCATGGATCATTTGGAGAATAGTTGTTTGGCTTTAACCCAATATCTTACCTCGCAAAAGGAAGGTAGTCATGATATTTGACTACCTTAATCAATTTGTTTTCTTGAATTTATGGTATTTTCCTTGCGAATTCAAGAAAAATCTGAATTATTTTCTATTCTCTTTATTTTTGCAGAATCCGAGAAAAATCTTCACTCCTCCATTTCCACTTTGAAATCTGACTATGCCAAAATTCGCAAAGAAAATGGACTGCTCGCTTCTTCCCTTGCTCGCTCCCGCGATCGGGCAGAAAGAAGATTCGACTATCTCGCTTACTCTAAAGATATAGAGAGTAGGAATCATCAGAAAGCACTCCTTCGCCAATTTCACCTCAAAGCTGAAGTTCTTGTGAATGATGTCTTATTTTCCAAATCTCTTGATCCTGTATCTGTCGAACCTCTGGAAGTAGGTGATGATGAAATTCCTAACCCTCCTGATAGTGATTATGATTATGAAAGTGGCGAAGATTCCGCAAATGAAGAGGTGATCCCACCTAATGAAGCTGTCAATAATAATTTAGGTGAAGGAGGGTCTGGCGAGAATGCAATAACTGGCGAAAGTGTGGAAGTTGGTGAGGCTAATAAAATTGTTGAAGAACATCCAGTATCTCCTTCTGGCGAAAAAATTGATATTGAGAACTGAACTTTTCTTGTAATTTTAATTCTTGCATTGTTACTTCTTTATGTACTTCAATCATATTTGAGATGTATTTACTCGTTTATTATTCTTCTTTCTTGCTTTGAAGACAATCTTTGATGTTTAACAATTCCAATTTTGTTTTCCATTATCTTTTTTGCGATGAAAGATCTCTGTTATCTACATTCAAACTTTTTATGTGAATTTTTTCATTGCGACAAGATCGCAGGACGTCCTTACATTTTCATGTGATGCCCATTGATCTTGCCTTATCATTTCTCTTGTGTGGTCTTATTTTACCTTCCTAGTTAAAGGTCTTATTTTTCCACCTCTCATTATTGCGACAAAATCGCAGGACGTCTTTACACTTTCATGTAATGACCCATTGATCTTGTCTTATCATTTCTTTACTATTATTGCCTCTGCAGGATATTTTTCTTGTGACAATATGACATGCCTAAATATCCTTGCGAACGTAAAGCCCCATGACATTGCCGTCTTTGCGACGAAATCGCAGGACGTCTTTACATTTGCATGCAATGACCCATTGATCTCGTCTTATCTACTCTTTTGTATTTTTGCCTCTTCAGGATTGTTGCATAAATATGACAAGCCTTGATACTCCGTGAGTAAGAAGCCTCATGACATTTACGTCTTTTTTGACACTATCAGCTCCCTAATGGAGGGTGCCGCCCTTATCTTCCCCCTGGTTGCCCCTTCAAGGAGGCGTACTTCTGCCATACAAGGCTAGCTCCTCCCATCCGGTCTTAACTACAACCAGTTGTTTTAGCAGCCTCTTATCCCTTTTGGCTATAGGGCTTATGGTTACGAGACTGCACCCTAAGTGGAGTTTTCTTCGGGCCGAGTGCAGCATAAGCCGAGACTTTCCAAAAATGGCCGAGACACTTCAAATGTCCCAGGCACCCTTGGCTCAACCATGTACCTCGGCGCCATGGTCAAATGCTGACTCCTTAGAAGAGACCCCCGGTCGTCCAACCTAAGTCATAAGCTTAGATTGAAAATCCAAGGTATTTCTCCTGGATGGGTTTTATTACCCCCAATCTTCATGACTCAGGTTCCATGGGCGGTGTAACCTTTTCCCTGAGCCACGTTACAGATACCCCCTTACATGACGCACTTTAGGTACTTTGCCTCTTACGAAATTTTATTCGCGAACTAGGGTGTACGCCATGAAGGTTCGTCCCATTCTGATTATTTTGTCAATTTTGCTTTATATGTAATAGGTACCCCCTACTATGACGCGCTTTAGGTTCTTTTTCCTCTTGCGAAATTGTGTTCGCGAACTAGGGTGTACGCCATAGTAAGTTCGCCACTTTCTGATTATTTTGTTGATTCTTCTGTATATGTAAGCTCTTTTGTAATTTCGCTGATCTTTGATAATTTTTCGTCGCTTTCTATGCGAAATATTCGCATGTTTTTCGAGAATAAAAATGAAATATTTAATTCTTTTTGCCTCAATCATGTATCATTCCGCAGTCTACTTCTTCACCATAATTTTTTATGGGTAATATCTCTTTAAGTATAACCTATTCCATGGTCTATCGAGTCTACGTCCCACATCTCTACCCTCAGGGTCCATCAATCTATATGCCTTTGTTCCAACTATCTCCTTGATGATATAAGGTCCATCCCATTTTTTCGCAAGCTTTCCACCACTTTCTCGCTGATATATTGGTGTTTCTCATGACACCAAATCGCTTTGGTTGAAATTCGCGTGTTTTAACACATTTATTATATTCTCGGGCTAATCTTCGCTGGTAATTTTCCATATCTTTGCAAAGCCCTTTCTCTTTTTCTTCTAATTCATCCAATTTAGTTAAAATAATACCCTCACTAAGATTTTTCTCCCAAGCTTCTCTCTTTGTTGTTGGGATAATAACTTGTTGGTAGCACACCTCAACCCCATATGTTAAACGAGAAAGGTGACATTCAGTGGATTCTCGCCTGGTTGTGTTGTAAGCCCTGCTTGCATTATGTACTGTTCGCACCATGCTTTATTGTACCCTTCTAATTTCTTTTCAATATATCTGCGATTGTCTTATTTGTTGCTTCGCCTTTGCCCATTTGCATGAGGGTATAATGGAGTTGACTTTCCACATTTTATCTTAAATGCATTAAGTAACAATTCTATATTCTGTCCCTCGAACTGCTTCCCATTATCAGATACCAATTGTGCGGGAATTCCAAATCTACATATGATGTTCTCAAAAATGAATGTAAAGATATCTTTATCGCGAATGTGTTGTACTTCCTTTACTTCTGCCCATTTTGTGAAATAGTCTGTAGCGAAAATCAGATATCTTCTTTGTCCAGACCCTGGTAAAAACGGTCCAACAATATCTAAACCCCATTTTCCAAAGGGCCACACATTTGTTGAAGATGTTAATAGTGCTCCTGGTGCATGTATTTTCTTTCCATGCCTTTGGCAATCTTCGCAACGTCTTGATACACGTTTCGCATCTTCATGCATATATGGCCAGTAATAGCCTTGTATTTTCGCTCTGTATGCCAAAGATCTTCCGCCGCTGTGATTGCCAACATCCCTACTATGCAACATCTTTAATACTGCTTCTCCTTCTTCTCGTGTCAAACACCGAGTGAAGGTCCATTAAAAGATCTCCGGTATAGTATCCCATCTCTTAGTTCATAATTTGCAGCACGACTTTTTAATTTGTGCGCCTCCAGCCTATTTCTCGGTGTTTCTCCTCTCATCAAATATGCATGAAGTTCGGCTCTCAAATCTTCAATAACGGGTGTTTGCTCCCCCATCTTCTATGATCATCACGTCTATCTCTCCTTCTTCTTCCTTATTGATTGATGGTGATAAAAGTGTCTGTATCTTTATGCATCTCGCAGTTGGATCTGTCATCATACTTGAGATAAAAGCAAAAGCATCTGCGAGTCTATTATCTTTTCTTGATATGTGTCTCCATTTTATTTTTGGGATTTTCGCTGACAATTCTCCAACAAGTTTCTTGTATTTCTTTAAAGATGGTTCATTTGTAGTGTATTCTCCTTTTATTTGTCGAATGACTAGCTGCGAGTCACTGGTGATTCTCACATTTTACGAATTTCAAAGCATGTATTACAGCTTCATATTCCGTTTCATTATTGGTGGATGTAAATTCCAATATGAAGGAAAAAGCCATTTTAGTGCCCTCTGGCGAAATCAAAACAATTCCAATTCCGTTACCTTCTCCATTTGATGATCCATCTACCAACACTTCCAATCTATCTGGCTCTGTCAATAGGTCCTTTGGGTTTCCATATTCTTCTTCTATATCCATCATTTCTTCTAGTGCTTCATCATCTTCTAAAGGAAATTCTGCTAAAAAATCTACGACAATTTGTGACTTGGGTGAAGATAGTACTTCATACTTGATTTTGAAGTGTCCTATTTGTGCATTCCATCTCTCGACTCTGGCTGATCTTTTTGAATTCTTCATTACTGATTCAATGGGTACCTTTGTCAATACCCTTACTGTATGTGCTTGAAAATATATGCGAAGCTTGAATGCTGCATAAACTAACGCCAAAATTAACTTTTCAATTTTTGAATAATTTTTCTCTGCGGCATTGAAAGTTTTACTGATGTAGTAGATTGGTCTCTCAATTCCTGCATCTACTCGTAATAACACATCACTTAATGCGTGCGATGTTGTCGCAAGATATAGTAATAGTTCTTCTCCTGGTTCTGCTTTTTGCAAAATAGATATATTCATCAGATAATCTTTTATTCCTTGTAGGGCTTTCTCGCATTCATCCGTCCATTTCAATTTTGTCCCCTTTTTGAGTATGTTGAAAAAGTGTTTGCATTTATCCTATGATCACGAAACAAACCTCCCTAGTGAAGCTAAGAGTCTGTTTAACTTCTATACATCTTTTATTGTTGCTGGAGTTGGCATGTCGCGAACTGCTTGCACCTTCGCCGGATCGACTTGTATACCCTCTTTTGATACAATGTAGCCCAAAAATTTCCCTGACGCAACCCCAAAAATACACTTCTCTGGATTTACTTTGATGTTAAACTGTCTCATTTGTTCAAAAATTTCTCTCAAATCTTGGGCATGATCTTTTGCTTCTTTACTTTTTATTAACATGTCATCCACATACACCTCTAGTGTCTTATGTATCCATTTCGCAAACACTTTCTCTACCATTCTTTGGTATGTTGCTCCAGCATTTCGCAAACCAAATGGCATTTTTATATAACAATATAATCCTCTTGGGGCGAAAAAAGCAGTGTGTTCTTGATCTTTTTCAGCGAGAGGGATTTGATTATATCTTTTGTATCCATCTAGAGAAGATATTCTATCATTTCCTGCTGCCGATTCTACCAATTGTGGGATATCTGGTAGTGGAAAACTATCTTTTGGACAAGCTTTATTTAGATCAGTAAAATCTATACAGATTCTTATCCCTTTATTCTTCTTTGGAACTACTACCATGTTTGCTATCCACTCCGGATATTTAGCTTGTCTTATGATTCCTGCATCAAGCATCTTCTTCAGTTCTTCTTCTATTTGGGGATGATACGTTGTTGCAATCTTTCTAATTCTTTGTTTGAATGATCTTACATTTTTATCATTCTCCAATTTATGACATGCCACAGACGGATCTATTCCCGGTATTTCATCCATATCCCATGCGAAAATGTCTTTATATTCTCGCAGCAGATTAACAGTTCTTTCTTCTTCATCTTCCTCCATCTTAGTTCCGATTTTTAGTATTTTGGGTGCTTCTCTGGTCCCAACATTCACTTCCTTTGTTGGTTCTGCCGCAGTGTAACTGGCCTCAGGTTCTCTCATAGGTGTCGATTCTTTTATCTCCTTCGTAGGTCCATTCCCTTCTTCCGAAATTTCTCCAGGTATGCCTTTTCCTTCCTCTACTTTTATCATGTAAATTATAAATTCTTCTTCTTTCTTTGCTTCCTTCGCCATTTTCCTGCGATTTTTCCGCTTCTATGCACGTCCTTCGTATTGCTTCACTTCAATTTGATAACATAATCTCGCTTTATCCACATCTCCTCTAATTTCACCGATCCCACTTGGTACAGGAAATTTAATGCATTGATGTAATGTCGACGCTACAGCTTTAATCGCATGTATCCATGATCTTCCCAACAACATGTTGTATGGTGATTCCATATCCACCACACGAGAATATTACTCGTGTTTCGATTTCTCCTAGTAAAATTCGCAACTCTATTTCTCCTTTTGGTTTTGTTACAGATTTGCCAAAGCCATGAATATGATAAGTTGAAGGAGACATTTCTTCATTTTCGTACCCCATTTCTTTGTATGTATGGTAGAACATTATATCCACCGAACTCCCTGTATCCACCAAAGTTCTGTTTATTGTCCATTCTTCCACAATTTTTGCAGTGTTCACCTTTTCTTTCCGTGTGGTTACTGTGATTACCAAAGGAGGTGTGTGCCCAAAATTTTCTTTTGGTATTTTTGCTGCTGTGAACGTAATTTTCTGTTTTTCCCAATCTCTCAAAAGTGATGTCTTCTCAATTGTTACAATTTTCTTTCCTTCAAAGTCTCGTTTATGTATTCTCCCTCTGATGTTCTCATGGAATTAATTGATCATTGTTTTTGTGATCGATTTACACTCCAACCTTTTGTTAAATTTCTTGATTCTAGTTTTCTCTATTTTTACTGATTTATCCACTTGTTTTATCATTTTCTTGATTTGAACAACCTTGATAACAATCTTTAATCTTTTCCTTCAATCATTCCCTGTTTCTAGCGCCATTATGTAGTTGCAGGAAATCCCACACTACACCCCTCACAAGAATCCACACAATCAAATCATTTTAAGACGAACAATTATAATTTTTATTGATCAGACTCCGAAAATGTTACAAGATGAAAAGGAGATAAGCTAAAGAATTACAACCACTCTAAACTTTCTCTCTCTTAATGACTTGCTCAACACTCGAAAAAGATCTCTCTCCCTCTCTAAAGTCTACTCGACCCTTTATATAGGACATTACATAGTGGATGACAGCTAAGTTGTCCTTTATTTTTGGATCTGGCTTGCGATATCCTCGCAAGTATATATATGTTAAATCTCGCGATACTCCTCGATTTTGCTACATATTCATATCTTTCTTGTATTTAGGCTGTCATCATCCGTTACGTCGTTTTTAGTCCCAGCTCGCGATGTCTTCGCAGTATGTCGTTTATTGACTTTGCGAGAGTCTTGGTGTTGCGATATTCTGTTCCTACAAAGTTGGGAACTTTTTGGTTGCACGATGATCAGTCGAGTGATTGAGTTGAGCAGAAGCACAAAGGAGAATTTGCAACAATTTCATCTGGTGCTGGAGTAATTAAGAAAACTAGTATTTGTAACGTTGTTACTGTACTTCCACAGAACTGAACCAGAGAAATTTGGAAATGAAATGGGAAACATTTGTATGATGGAGTCCATCAGCATAAAAAACTCCATCAACACCAAAGTGTTAGGCTTTTGGGATTGGTGCAACTGGGGGAAGACTTTTCTCTGGAATACCATTATTTCTTCGTTGCGTGCAATGTCCAATATAGTTTTGGCTATTGCATCTTCGATGCTTCCCCAAATAATTTGTAAATCCTTAGAAGAAATTGTAGTACAACATAGACACCATTTAAGTTTTCAGAAAATGGGCTATATAGCCAAAAGGGCAAGTTTTCTGGGGCCATATGGACTGGTAGGAATTCGGCCTGGGTTAAATGACCAAAAGAATCTTTTTAGTGTGGAGAGACGGTACTACCCTTTTGTAACCGTTCGCCCACCACGTTCTGGGTTAAATGGACGAGATCCGGCTCATTCTTATGTTGACCATCATATCCCTGAAACAATTTTAAAATTCTCTCTAACATTGCTCATTCTTTTCTTACGGCATCGAGAGACTCATTAACCACCGCACTCAACACCACCATCATCAATTAACCAGTCACCACCACCACCACTACCACCTACTTTAACTATTGTTCAGTCCCCATCGCTACCACCTTTATTAACTCTTTTCTCATATCACACCACCTTCACCAACTCTCCACCCGATTACAACCACCACCGCCTTCACCAACTCTCCACCCGATTACAACCACCACCGCCTTCACCATCTTCTGTCATGGTTACCACTACCGTGAATAACTTCATCGGAGTTTATAACATCACCACGGGTGACATTAATTTTATTAGCCAACACCACCAATATTTATTTTAAGATCCAAAATTTTTTTCCCTAATTTGTATGATTACAGATTTATCAAAGTCTAAATGGGATGCACTTGTGCACTTGCAGAATTCACTACATCCTTGAACATTAATACCACCAGCACTAGTCACATCATTTCTTCTAAATAAGTACAACAAAACAATTAACCCAACCAAAAACAGGATGAAACCAATATCATCCCTATCTAAAAAAAGATGAAATCATTTTCATCCTATTTTAAACATAGATGAAACCAATATCAAACCAATCTAAAAACAAGATGAAACCAGTTTCATCCTGGCTTAAATATGGATGAATCCAACATCAGCCCAATATAAACACGATGAAACCAATTTCATCGTATATTAAACATAGATGAAACCAATGTCAACCCAATCTAAAACAAGCTGAAACCAGTCTCATCCTGGCTTAAATATGGATGAATCCACCAGCCCAATCTAAACAGGATGAAACCAATTTCATCCTGGCTTAAACATGATGAAACCGATTTCATCACGGCTTAAACGTGATGAATCATCTGAATTTATCTTGTTTTATCACCTACAACCCTTCACAACCACCACCACCACCACTATCATTAATCAAGTAATTTCCTGTAATAAACCAACTCATCATCACAGATCGATCAAGATGAAAAGAAAAAAAATAAAAACAGATCGGCCAAGTACAAAAATGAACTATCAAAACAATAAAAAAAAAACGATCTAGGTTAAGAATGAGAAGCACCAATTACGAAAAAATAAATAAAAACAGATTAATCAAATTTGAAGATTAATTGATTAATTTGTATTGATTGATTGAGCTGATTGTGTGAATGGTGCCCTAAATTGAAAAATTTCCAAACTATTCCGAGAAAGAAATACGGAGGGGATGATGGATAAGTAATGAAAAGGAAATCTAGGGGAAGTGGGGAACTAGGTATTCTTATTTTAGTCAACCAATCAATTTTTAATTGAAAGTTACCTGTCGTCTCAAGTGTCGACATACATTCACTCTATAAACAGTCCACGTATCTATACTCGACGTACATTCTCTATAAACAGTCCACGTATCTATTGAAAGGGGTAACTCTGTCAGTGTGCATTAATGAATCAGCAGTGGGGCCCGCGTCAAAAGAATTAAAAAAAAAAACAGATTTAAAAGATAAAACCTTTGGTGATATATCCGATGGTATTAAGGGCTCCGCAAATATTTAAAAAAGATAAGGCCATATTGGTATGTTCAAGTTAATTAATAAAAAGAATTCTGGGTGAAATATCTAAAATGGATATTTAAATAGTATATTTCTGATTTTTGGCTATATAAACAGTATCTAAATCTAGAAATCTATTTCACCCAGGAATTTTTGCTTTTGATCTTTTTGACCAATTTTGTGTTAAGTTTTATAAGGGCTTTAGTGATCATTCGTATTACAATTAATACGACATTGGGTAGCTAAAACAAATAAACCTACTCTTAATTGCCTGTGGGAATTTTTCGAATCGGGAAGAAACTAACTTCAATAGAGTCTGAGAATCTTGGTAGAGGCGGCATGATCACGAATTGGTTTAAGATTAAAAATTATTAGTTAAACATGTTACATCATTTCTGGGTATTTTTTTTTTCTTTTTTGTTTTTTGCTATGTAAGTTTACCAATTGGATAGGGATGTGGTGAAGTGTGACGAATTGTCTTACCAGGGCTCCTGGTTTTAGAGGCGACTCATTAATAATTCTGACACGCTTGCATATATTCATCTAATTAAAGGGATATACCTTATATGTGTATCTTGAAATGGGATGCACATGAGTTATTTTGGAACCGGAAATTGGGGGATATAAAAAAAAGGACAAAAACTGGATCCAGATATCAATTCGGGGTCACCCCTTATCTAAGTATTTTACGTAATACCTAATCTACCCCTCACTAATCAGGATTAGTGATTAATAATAATTAGTAAAATCATAAGATTTTTTATAAATGATTAGTGTGTGTTTTATTTGAATTTGGGTTAGTGAGGTGAGAGTAGGAGGGAAAAATATTTTGAGAGAGAAATTTTTCTGGGAAAAATGGAGGATGATTGTGAAGAGAGAATTGCTGTTGCTGAATCTTTAGCTCAACTACAACAAGGAACATATCTTGAATCTTCAGCTAACGACAACAACTCTCAATTGCAACTCTTTGTTGAGCCAACACCCTTGAATGATGATTTTGACGAGTATGGAGAGTTTCTTGAAGAACCAACACAAGAAAGTAAACTTGCACAACATAGTAGCATCCCCAACACACAGGTAAAGTTGCTAAGATGTTGAAAAATCGAATTTTTTTCTTTAAACCCGCCATTTTTTCAATGAAATACCTAGGTGCCGGCATGGTAGTTGTATGAATCCCATGCCGGTAGTCGAATACCGGCATGGTATTCATACTATGACCATCGGTGAGACCGATATCCCCATTTTGAATATTGATCCGGCCATAGCATTCTTCTAAAAAACTATCTTTGATGCAGATTAACCTTTTTACCTACCAAGGAATATACTACGGAATATTCAACCGACATGGTTTCATTGATAGGTTACCATGCCGGTACTGCATGAAAAACATACAGGAAGCAGTACCATCCCAAACCTAAAACCGGCATTGAAACTTAATAAACATCAACACCGGAACTGGGTACCGGCGTGGTACCATCAATATCGATAATGCCGGCACCAAAACCGGCGTTCAATATCAATTATTGTCAATGCCGGAATTTTGTACCGGCTTGGGACATTAGATTACGAGAATGTCGGCACCTGTGATTCCGACGTTGTTTTCTAATGAAACATTTATGCCGGAATGGGTTTCAAATTTGGTCTTCCGTTTTGGTTAACTTAGACTATCTTAGGAACAATGGTCGAGCATGCAGTCTTGGTTTCCGGCATAGTGTTTTAATTTTGTTTGGAACTAATTTTCATTTGATCTTTTGGTGGTGACATATATTGATCCAACAAATGCAAAGCCGTTTTATCGGGATACGTCGGAATACTATAAAATCCCTCCGGTATGTGACCAAAGAATACTTTTCACCTAGTATCTTTAACTTTAATAATGGATTGCTAGTAATGAACCTTCTAATGAACGCGAAATTGTTCTTATGTAGGGAATAACATATCGAAAGGAAGCAATCGCTTGGGCTAAAGAGACGGCTCTTAAGAACATGTGTGTGTTGCTGAGGAATACCGAAGGTTCGAAGAGGCGTTTTGAGATGGCTTGCGAGAGAAGTGGGAAATACAAGGAGAAGAATAGCCACAGGAGAAAGGATTATGTATATCCAAAGAAGACTAATAGGGTATACAAGACTCGTACGAGGAAGAATAATTTCCCGTTTAAGCTTGTATTCCGTTTAAATGACATGAACAATTGGGATTGTGAGGTTTTGTGTGGCTGTCATAACCACCGGGATATGAAAGATTTTGTTGGTCACTCCTTAGTTGTGAAGCTAAAACCTGACGAGTTCGAGGATGTAAAGAGATTGACCAAAGCACTTATCAAACCGAGACAAATTTTCAGAGGCTTCAAGGAAAAGGATGAGACTAACGTGACTTCTCTACGTACAATTTATTCCGCACAAGCAACTATTAGAAGGGTGGAATGGGAAGGGAGGAGCGTTATGCAAGAATTTGAGAAGATAGTTTGGGATCACAACTACACGCGTATCATTAAAAGAGGGCCGGACGAGAAGCCCCTTCAAATATTCATTTCGCATCCTTTTCTTTCACAATTGGCAAATACATGTTGTGGTGTTCTTTTGATGGATTTCACCTACAAGACAAACAAATACAATATGTCTTTGTTCAACATCGTGGGGCAAACCTCGGACAAGGTAACATTCACATTGGCTTGGTGTTTTTAATGGAAAACGAGAGGGACTATAATTATCATTGGGCATTACGACAATTGAAATTGTTCTTCCGGGAAAATCAACTTCCGAGGGTCATCGTAACCGATAACGATTACGCATTAATGAAAGCAATATCCGACGTCTTCCCGGACGCACAAAATTTCCTATGTACATATCATATACGTAATAATGTGATAAAAACTTGCCATGCCTTATTTGAACCCGCAAAGGCGGATATTAAGAAGAGAATGATGGTACAACTAGAGGAAGATGTTCGAAAGAACAAACTATCCCCCGAAGAAGAAGAAGATGAGAGAGGCAAGATAAAGAAGCAAGTGGACAAAGAACATGCGGAAAATCATAAAAAGTGGTTGGAATTTCTAAGAGATTGGGAGAAAGTTTATTGGTATCTTACCGAGGTTATGTACGAAAAGAGATTGGAGAAGTTTATTTTCGATTGGAACGAAGTTTATCCGAATGTCGTCTGGTATTGTCGGACTCAATGCTTGGATAAGTTCAAGGAAAAATTTGTGTGTGCATGGACAAACCGGTATAGACACTTAAAGAGTGAAGCAACTAGTGCAGCTGAGTCCGCTCATGGGAAATTTAAAGATCTCATCCAGTCCGGTCAAGGCAATGTGGTTACGGTCACCGAGGCAATGGAGCAATACTTTAAGCAAGATATCAATAGGATCAAGGAGGCTTTTGAGAAAAGCTCAATGGAAAGGATGACTCAATTTCTTTGTTATGGTAAGTTGCTCCAAGGAATAGAATTCAACGTCTCTCATTGGGCAATAAAACATATGATGAGACAAATGGAATATGAGAAAAATTACGGAAAACCGGGTGATATGTGTATTTGTCCCGACATGTCTTCATTGGGGCTTCCGTGTCGTCATATGCTTGTGAAGTATGAAGCAGTGATACCTATTGAGGTTATTGATCCGTTTTGGAAGCAACTATCTTTCGACCCTTCCCCTTCGGGAGATCCCGGGCAATCTCCATGGGATACAAACGAAGCAAAGGAATTCTTCGAAGCTTACTCACGTGGCACCTCGGTAAGCCGGCAGGTCTTGTTGAGCCAACTAAGGCTAATTACTCGTCCATGGATCGCACAAAGTGAAGAGCCAAGAAAGGGAGATCCAATAGGTAGACCACAAACTAAAACAAAAAGGAAAAAACAAAGGGTAGAATTGAAAGAAATGACTCAACGTGAAGAAGAATTCGCGGCAAGTAAGAAACGAGATCTAACCGCATGTGAGATTTCGGAACAAAGGTTCGTGGAAGCGTAGGTTCCAAACAAAAGAGGTAGGCCAAGGAAGGAACCGATAAGTCAACAACAAACGAAGGACTCCGTATCCACACCAAAAGCTAACTCATCGGAGGTTCCAAAGAAGAGGGGTAGGCTTCCAAAGGTATCAACATCAAGTGTCAAAGAACAACAAGATGAGCATTCCGAAGCCATACCCATAGTCGATCTAGCGGAGGTTCCAAGGAAAAGGGGTAGGCCGCCAAAAGTATCATCATCAAGTGTCAAAGAACAACAAGGTGAGCATTCCGAAGCCATACCCATAGTCGATCTAGCGGGAGTTCCAAGGAAAAGGGGTAGGCCGCCAAAGGTATCATCAACAAGTGTCAAAGAACAACAATGTGAGCATTCCGAAGCCATACCTATAGTCGATCTAGCGGGAGTTCCAAGGAAAATGGGTAGGCCGCCAAAGGTATCATCATCAAGTGTCAAAGAACAACAAGGTGAGCATTCCGAAGCCATACCCATAGTCGATCTAGCGGAGGTTCCAAGGAAAAGGGGTAGGCCGCCAAAGTGACAAAGAACAACAAGGTGACGAGGCAAAGGTGGTGACAAACCAAAGTGATAGCAAAGTTGATGTAGTTTTAGTTCCAAGGCAAGGGGGTAGGCCAAGGAAGTACGGACTCCCATCACATATCGAAGACATTGCAATTGTAGAGATTGCAGAGGATGGTTTGGATATATTATTGTTACAAAAGGGTAATATGAAGATGTATAAGGATCCCAGAGCAGGTAGGACAATTAGAAGTTATCATACCAAGATACAGTCTTACATAGACCAACTTCCTGAGGTTATTCGCGAGTATATTTTATATACGGATGATGTCGACGGAGATGGAAATTGTGGCTATCATGTTGTGATCGAATAATTATGAATCTTTGACATGGCGGTTAGTAGAGGTATGACACCATGCCAATATGCTAGAATGAGGATGGCCGAACAACTTGTGAACAAGAGGAGCTTTTATGAGCAATTGGTTGGTGTAGGCGAGGGGTTTGATGATATGCATGCTCAAGTATTGGGGCCCGAGCAACAGATGAACTTTCTTCCTTTTGAATATTGGATGAGAATGCCGCTTTGTGGGCATCTAGTGGCGGATACATTTAGATGTGTTGTTCATTATTTTACCCCCACCGTAGAAGTAACATTTACCCCAAAGTGGCAAAAATGCGAAGGATCCCTTAAGAAGATAAGAGTTGTTTTGGCGTTAGTGAATGGTAATCATTTCGTTATTCTAAAACTCAAAAAAAAAATTGTCCATTGCCACCTATCTGTGGGATGATTAAAAACAAGGGTCTAGATCCCAATATCTGGAAGGGATGGATGGCATCGTATGAGGAGAATCACCAATTTTGGGATGCGTTGGCCTTATCAAAAAAACCTCTCCAAGAGGAGAAGATGCAACCGATTACGTGTGGAGGCGACGATGAGTAATTTGGATTTATGTGGTTCAGTAGTACGCAACGTTTTGTTTTTTTGGAAGTCCGAATTGTAAATATTAAATCATATTTTGATGCCCATGCCGGCATAGTTGTGTTTTATAATTACGACGTCGGAACTACTGTACCGGCGTAGACTTTGTTTTGAACCCATGCCGGAAATGCAGAAAAAACTTCTAGAGAAATCAGTGACCTTTCCGGCATTGAAATTAACATCATAACTGTGTCGGTACTCTGTCAAAATCATATTTGTCATGGAGATTACAGACAGCCGGCATAGTATCCAAACACAGTTAAATGCCGGAACTCTGTCATTTAGACAACCGGCATTGCTTTTACTGTTTTTGAGCATGCCGGTACTGAAGAAAAACTTAGAAATTTTAAGTGATCTGGGCACATTCAAACTCTGTAAAAGAGGTAATTTGACACAAGTTTATCAACATAATAAATATAATAAAAATACTAGATTGTATACAAGAACAAACTCCAAAGTTATGTGGTTCCAAACCGAAAACAAATCAAACATAAACCAAGTCAAGCAAAGAGTTTAGCAAGACACACAAACAAACACCGATTTTCACATGATCATCTTTTGACTTTCGTCAAGAATATAAGATGAACTTGGTTGAAGCGAAAGCTTACCAACACATATTTCGAGAAATATGTAAGTGAGTTAATCTCAGCTCGAAATCTCAAATGTGTATAATCGACAGCTATATAGTAATACGAATTTTGTCTCAATATAGGAGATAGAGTAGAAATAGACTTTCCAAGTGATAGATGAGTTTTAGTCTCCCCATACCTTTTGTTGATGAAGTTCCACAATCTCTCCTTAGTAGTTCTTCGTCTTCAATTGATAAACGCCGTGAAGTCTAATGCTCAACTACACAATCTATCCTAGTCCGAGACATCACTATAAGTAGAATAGAAATCAAGACTTATAGTTTTGATCACTAACATTGACAAACAAGCTTGAGATAACAACGCTTGCGAGTTCGACCGAGCAGTGCTCTAAAACCTTGTATAATTAAAAATATTCATCCCAACCCAAACTCATTTTCATTTGTTCGATCTCTTAAATATCATTTACTTATTGGCTAACAATAATCCTATTTTTATTTTCTAATTTATTTTGCTCATCTATTTTGCTTAAACTAGCAAAGTACATGATCAACTGGGTTCAGAACTCATTGATTTAACTATCAATTGCTCAACTGATCAATATTCATCATGTTTGATTCAACTATCAACATTCGAGAATCATATTGATCCAGTAATCAATATTATAATTTATTTAATCACTAGAAAAAACCGACCAAAGGCTACTTGACCAATGGTAGTGGCCTATTCAAATCTTTAGTTTCCAATCACTTTATGCAATTAATGTTAGTTGCCCAGCTGTAGTGGCGTAAGAGGGTGTTTTTTTATGTTTAAAGCAACAAGTGCACAGTGGTTAGTTGGTCGCCATGTATAAAGCTACTAGTTTGGCTAGTTGACCAACAGTCGTCACCTAATAGGTAAAGCCACTAATTTGTGTAGTCGTCAGGTTATTAGCGAAAACATTAAGGCAACAATTATATTTTAATTGTTTAATAGATTTTTCATTTAGAGATTTATCTAGTGGCCAACAACATAAAACCACTGGCTTTTGTAGTAGTTGTTTCATATGCCTAATCGTTTAAGATACTAGTTCTTGTCTAGTTGTTCAATAGGTTACAAATAAATTATTTCATGCATTTTCAAAAATATATATGCAACTAAGTTTTAGTAGCCAAACTTTTAGGCTACAAGTATCTCTAATAGTCTCTAGTAGCCAAATGGCTAAAATCTGCCAGCAGTAGCCAAATCATACATGAAACCAACTTCGGAGTGCCTAAACTTAAAGAGCCACTAGTTCTCTAGTATTTAAATAGGTAATGCTACTAACATCTCAGATGGACCACTGAGTTGGCTGATTTGGTCTTGACCAGTGCTACGGACATGGGCTTCGAAAAAAAAGTCATCCGTAAATAACTTCCCAAATTTAATGTTAAATACGTTAATTGAATTTTCTTAAATAATAAATATTAAAAAAGATATATACCAAAAATAAAATTTTAGGGCTATTTTGTGTTTCCTCCCCTGCCAAGATTACTAATTAGCGTTTCCTCCCCAAAAAGATTGAAATTAGTGTTTCCTCCCATCGTTAGCTTTCCATCCACTGCTCGGTTAGCTGAGTCAGCATTAATTTACACGTGGAAAAAAGGTACACGTGTTACGTAGATTACCCAAAATATCCTTTTCTTGTTAGATTAATTAAACCTAAGTCACATCTCTAAAAGACCCAGTTGTTGTCGTCGTTGTTATCTCTCCACAAATGGAAACATAATGAAATTGTGGTGCGATAGAATGATTGAGAAAACGAAAAGGGAGAGAGAAATTGGTTTGCATCGTGAATATATAGTTCCAGCGGTGATGATGGTTTGACATGGTATGAAATTGAAGTTCTGTCGGATGAATTAGATGGCTGCAATATGAATTTGATGGCTAAAGTATCAGTAACAATGGTGGATTTGATTTCTGGGGTTAATTGACATTCAACCAGACTACAGCTGTAGCTGGTACTCTTGGATATTTTTCATGGTTCATAATTCTCAGGCGAAGTTACAAACACCTTGGACGCAATTTGTGGGTGATGTAGAAAATAAGTTGTTGTGTTCTTCTACCCCAGTCCAAATCTCTGCAATCATGCACACAAACCCATTCTCATAATCACTCGAAGCATCCTCCTTCCATTCTGCTATCAATCAATCAGCCCAACCTTCTCTTCAACATCAGTAGCAACAAAATATTTCCTCTTTTACCGAATTGCGACTCAAATCAACAAAAAAAAAACCTAAATTCACCATCTCAGTAACAACAACTTCAATCTCCTTCAATCTCACTTCCTGCAACTCCATATTCTTGGTTTTCAAATCTCAATTCGAGTTCACCAGACCAGCTTCTTATCCATACCAGTTGAATTACAACAGTTCACCACGAACCCTAAACTAATTTGAGTTCTGAATCTCCATCTCCGTCTTTCTCTAAAGTTCTGGTGTTAATTAATGGTGAAGTTGGTGTCGGTTCCATGGCTGCTTAATCTCAAGCTTCAAAATTGGAGCAATAATCCCACAAGACCAATTCTTCGTATCTTTGAATCCATCTTCTTACGTCACCTGAACCCATGGAAGGAAATCAGTCAGTTTTAATATTACGACAGGAACTCTATTTCCTTGTTATTCTTCGTTTGCTGAAATCAACTCTCACTGCTCAATCATCCCTATTCCAGAAACCCATCTTCCATCTCTTGATTTTAACAGCATCAGCAATCGATTCAATCTTAAATTCATTTCAGGAACCCTATCTTTTATGCTCAATTTCATTATTCATCTCGGTCTGTTCTTGAGAATTTGAGGGCAGTAGACAATCAAGAATGAGTTAGTCGAGGGTATTTTGGGACGATCATACAACACGTGTATAATTTATGCCACGCATGCACAGGTGCTGACTCAGCTAACCGAGCAGTGGATGGAAAAGCTAACGATGGGAGGAAACACTAAGTTCAATCTTTTTGGGGAGGAAACGCTAATTAGCGATCTTGGCAGGGGAGGAAACGCAAAATAGCCCAAAATTTTATTAAAACAAAGAAGTTTCCAAACAAAAAAAATCAAAATCTGGAACACAAGACCAAAAAAAAAAAGAGAAAGTTCTTCCAATAGCTAAGCTAGATCGTTCTAAAAACAGACTCTAAGAGAAATAATAAATGCATCTAAATCTCAACTTATTCTTCTTCATCATCCTCTTCGAGTTCCCAGTCTGGATTCTCCTCGTCACCTTCTTCTTGATTATCTCCAAAGGCCTCTACATCCTCCTCTTCAGCTTCCCTATCACTACCTTCAAAGGCATCTCGATGTTCATGAATTTGACTCCCGTGCATATCAGCATCTTCCGCATCATCTTCAGATGATAGTTCCATAGCCGGCATGCCATTTTTAACAAGATATTTATTCAACCACTTCTTTGTCGCGTTCGGACTTGTTTCTTTCTTAAGTCTTTTGTTTTCCTGTTCCAAGGATGCCAATCTTACTTTCAATTCGGCCATTTCTTCTTCTTTCTTCTGGTATAAATTGTAGTTAGTTGGATGAGCCTTGCGATGCCGTTTACCCGAACATCCAGAATTACGAACTTTGTTAAATATCTCTTCTGGAGTGTTGGTAGGCCTAGAAAAGGGTTTAGATTTAATGCCTACAAATTATACCGCAAGTGCACGGCATCTATCGGAGACGTGGCAAATACGGGTCGATCCACAGAGACTTGTGGTGCTGAGATTGATCTAAAGCTATGCTAGACTGAGTTTCTAAGAGGTAAGTGACATAATTCAGGGTTTGTCGATACATTGAGTGTTTTGTGACTCTAAGCTAAGGCGAGAAAGATTATAATACCGGGGTGATGAATCCACCACGACCTTATGCTAAGGCAGTTCCTAGTCTAATTATAGTCTTGATTCATTCCAGGGAAGAATACCATGGGTGATGTATTGGCTAATTTCACACACTCCCCCCTAGTATAGAGTGTCTTCTTACAGTACACTCTATCATAGGGTCATCTGCTCAAATAACTAATTCAATCAAACAATGAAGCATACAAGAACAATAAAAGAAAGTGAATAACTTAGCACATTATCAGGGGTTTCAACACACCCTAGCAAGTAAATTAGAACATAAGAAAAGAACAATTAACACAAATAATCCTAATTGGTGCTCTGGCTAGCCCAGGCATAAACCCTAACACACACAGAACACTCCTATTTATACATGCAAAGGAAAATTACCAAACCCTAATTCACAAAATCGAAATAAATAGAAAATAACTCAAAAACACTCTCACCCATACTCTCGACTCTGCTTTGTCGATTCGGCTCCGATTTTCTTCCAATGTGAACGAAACCCTAGCCCTAATCTTCTCTATCTCGACCTTAGATCCTAGGGTAGAAGCTAAGACAGAGTTAGAGATTATTTGGAAGGGGATGGCGAGGCGGTTGTTGTTGTTGTTGCAGGAGCTAGTAGTGATGGTGACAAGAGATGGAGGTGGTAAGGTGGTGGCTCTGCAACAGGGTACGAGTGAAGGAGGTGATAAGGTGGTGGCTTTTTTCTGATGGAGACGGGAGAGGAAGAAAGAGAAAGATAGAAGAGAAATGGGTATGGCTCGAGAGGGTATAGGGTTAGGTCATTTCGTTGTGAGGCGGGGGACAGCAAGAGTTGATGGAACGGGCTGAGCGAGCGTAGGATGCGGCTGGGAGAGATCTGGACGGCTGGGGGATAATTGGGACGGTTTGGTGTTGCACGGGAGCAGCGATCTTCGATGCGCGTGGCGGTAGCGACCGTTGGATGTAGTCAGGCGAGATCTCGACGGCTCGGTTCCGGGTCGCGGGTCGGGTCTAGCTCAAGCCCATGTCTTGTAGATGAGTTGCTACTTGTTGGGTTGCAACTGTTGCGCTTGTGGCTTTGGCTTCTGCTCCATAGATGCTCGACTCCAATTCTTCTCTCTTTGGCTCCTCAGTTTCTCCGAGCTTATTTATTACCTAAAAACACAAAATTAATTAGTACAAATATTTATTCTTGAAAACAAAGAAAACTCAGAATATGGGATAATATCTGATTCTTGAGCACAAAAGATGAGTAAAATGCCAATAAAAAGATGTATAAATATGCAATATTTGGCACTCATCAAATACCCCCAAACCCGAATTTTACTTGTCCTCAAGTGAAACGAGAAATTAAGAAATCCTAACTATACCCCATCGCAGGTTTCTCGAATGCATTTAGCGTATGCACTAAGCCTTTAAACCCCTAGGTGTCCCTAGTGGACGAGTTGTAGTCTCGTGAGGGTTTACCAGAGGTGTACCCACAAAACCTTCTCCAACTTTAGAGTGTAAAAGAGTCTCAAGCATCCAAGGAGCTATGAGTATATAGAGTTTCTGCATGCTAGTAACAGAAGTTAGAACTATCGAAGAACGCATTCTCATCCTTAAGTGATGAGCGAGAAGTAACCATACCATATGAAAGAATTCGGATTCGATTGTGATCATAAGTCTCGACTTCGCCTCACCATTAGGGTTTTATGATAATTGCACTCAAAAAGATCGCTTTTTTAGTCTCTCATGTGTGCGAGCGGGAATAAAGAGAGAAATCCTGCACACGTTGTAGGTAAGAAGGATAACCTTAGAAATAAAATCGGAGACTCCACAGAGGTGTGGACAAAAGGAATCTTTTTCTGATGATCTCTAAGGAAGGAAATCAACCATTAGCAAGGGTGGGAGTACTCACTTACCTTCTCACCCGATCGGCAATTAATATCACTCTCTCATAAGAAACCAATAGAAACGTCTTCAATCTTCGGTCTTCGGTCTTCAACTGTTGATGACGAACTTCTGAACTTTACAAAAACTTGACAACAATTTTTTTTTTTTTTTTTTTTTTTTTTTTTTAAGTATCACAATAAAATAATAAAACTCAATTTTTCACAAACTTCATTAATTCTCATCCTATTTTCTTTTCTTTTTCTTTGTTGCACATAAACCTTGGACTATCTCAACTTTTCTTCCAATATTCGATGATGCTCCGTTTTTGACGATGATGTGTTTCTATGGGTCATTGATTGAGAGGAGAGAGTGATGCTAACCGCAAATCGGTATTTAGAAGGAGTTTTCATCTTTAGACGTCACCCTCATGATTGACAAAAACTAGCACTCAAGAGATCAAAAGTAGTCTGAAATTGGTGCGAAGTTGGGTAGCTCACCATTCCTACCCGGAATTGACGTACGGTGACACACACTCTAACAGCTTTTCTAGAAAGTTGCAAAAAATTAAAGGTTGGTGCCTCACTTGATGTAAAATGGGTAGTCTCCACTATGGGTGATCACAATTCTACTACCGAATATCTAAACAGACACCTAATTCGCCCTCGGTATGGTTAAATCCAACTTTAACGCTCTAATCAACTAAGGAACCCGATTGTGTTCTCCAGTACTTCCAAGTTCTGTTATTCGGTCAGATTCTCTATGTAAACATAGCTAGAAGCATGCTAGTGACTCTAAAATCTCTAAAAGTTGGAGGTTTTTACAAAAAAGAGTTTTTTTTTTTTTGAAAATAAAAGATTAAAAAGACTAAAAACTCTATATGCAAATGCACCCCCAAACCTAAATCAAACATTGTCCTCAATGTGTCAACAGATAGGAAAAATTTAAACAGTCACATACCAAGAGAACTATCTTTGATAAGAGAAAATGGAAGAGATTACTGGGATGTCGGCGGGAGCAAGGTTAGAGCTTCACTAGTCAAGGTTAGAATCCAACATTCTCAGCGGAGATCATATCGGATTAGCACAAAAAATGCACAAGAAGACTCAACCGATTCAAGAAAGAAAAATTTAACAAGTCCTACTGGATTATATACAATGAAAATTTACCATACACTAACAATCTAAAGAGTTGAGGGTCAACCCAATAGAAAATATGTACAAACATCAACAGTCTTACACAAATATAAAATGAGAGTGCAAGTAAGACTGTGTATGTGAATGATTTTCCCCCAAACCTAAACTTGTGAACGGGTGTGTTTTTGAGCACAAAATCTTGCAAATTTAAAGGTACATCATGCACAAGGTCTAACTCGAAGTGAGTTTTGCTAAGAACAGGCAGACATACATATTCCAACTGTGGTTCCCTAAAGGTGTTATACTTTGATGCAAAATAGTCCAAGAGGACTTGGGAAGCACAAAGTTCTAGGCCTAAATTAGGCATTTTCAGAAAAGTTGGTTTAAGATTTTTGTGACAAACTACACTTAGGTTTGGTGGAGGAGAGTTTCAATTTGTGACTTAGGAGAGAGATCAGGTACATCTAAGTTGTTTTCATTTATAAGATCATTTGCACCATCATATACTTTCCTAAAGTCAGACACAGGTAAATCATGCTCACCAGCATAGAACAATTCATCAATTTCCATGTCATACTCATCAGAGTAGGCAACATATTGTGATATGGGAAGGGAATCAGACACAACAATAATATCATGATCCAAAAGAACATTAGTGTCAACAGAAGATTCATTCTTTCCTAAGTCAAAAAAAAGTTGTAAAGCATGCTCACATTCACTGAAGAATTTCACAAAACCAAGCTCAGAGTTAATATCACATGTATGAATATTAGAAGAGGCATCATTCATAGGGTTCACAGAAGAGACACTTAATGTCTCTGAACCTAAAGATTCTATCATATTTTCAGTATGCACATGCTCTTCTAACATATCATATTCATCATCATCATCATAGCAAAAATGCGTTTCCCTATTCAAAATTGTAGCATTTCTAGTGTACTCATTTACCTCTAGATTAGGTTCATATTCAGTGTTAATTGCATGAGTAGGAGTAGAAACACTATTTTCAAAATTATCAGAGATAACAAACATCCTATCATAAGTTTCCTTCCAATCTTCATTTTGTAACTCAATCAGGTTCCTTTGAAGAATCATAGTGAGTTGTTCTATTGAAGGAGAGTCTTCACTAGTGGGTATGCATTCCTCATATGGATATTCATTGTATGGTTGAGCATGAGGTTCACTAGAGAAGGGAAATTCAGACATGTTGCTATATGGATGGTCATGTGTTGCATTGATTCAAGCCTAGCATTTTGCTCCATGAGCGTTTCCATTAGTGATTGTAAACAAGGAGTCGGGGAGTATAAAATTGTTCATCTCCCCACTGTGGTGACTGATACATGTGCTCATGATGGTTAGGGTATGAGTATTCAAGGTCAGGGCCCTGAGAAGGCTCATAATACTCCCTAAAATCACTATGGTATGTGTGGGGTTCGTAACATGAATCATGCCCGTAAGCAAGTTCTCTAATTGATTTGTTTGTATCCCCGATTGCGAGACAAAAATCCTGACATGATTTAGCACTCAAATTGAACTCAAAACCCAGTTATAGTGGGCTCAGTTTGGTTTATTGGGTTTCATTTGGTTTATTGGGTTTCATTTGGTTTTGTTGGGAAAAGTCTGACCCAGTGGAAGCGAGGATGAGCGAGCCCAGATTTAGTTTAAGCCTAGTGGTTGTGCAAAACCCAGTTAAGTGGGAAGCCTAGAGATGGTGGGCTTCAGATGTTATGGAAAGCCCAAATTATGTGGTGCTAGGTTTGGTTCTATGCACAGCCCAGCAGCTGCACGGCCCAATTTTAGCGAGCCCGACGATGTGGGGTGAAGGTTGGCTTTGTACGCCCAAATCCGCACGGCCCAGTTGTAGGAAGCCTAGCAGGTGTGGGTTCCAGCCCAGATGATGTGGGCTTCGGTTTGCTTGCAGCCCAGCAGTGGACAGCTTAGCCCAGGGGAGACCTGGTGTGTGGGCTTTAGTCTACTGCCTGCCCACAGTGGTACGAGGGCTCGGTTGTGCAAAAGACACGACTTGCACTTCACATCACAGGAAAGTAGGCTTGTGCGGATTGCAATTTAGCAACCCGGTTGGTTGCAAGTGCGAGATCTAATTGTTTGCAAGTGCGAGTTGCACAGAGCAACTCACGCACAGACTTGTGTGCACGGCTTCTCAAAAACTGCCAGCAAGACAGTTTGGTGCATGATTGGCGATTTCACGCTGACACGGGGTGGTGGTAAGCTCAGGGCTGTGCTGCTAGTCTGGCTATCCAAGCCCTAACTCACAGCTGCAGGGGCTGGAGGTTAGGTGTTACAGCACAGGCAAGGTCAGCTTGGTTTCCACAAGGTCAGCACAGGCAAGGTCAGCTTGGTTTCCACAAGGTCAGCACAGGCAAGGTCAGCTTGGTTTCCACAGGCTATGCTCAAGTTTTGACAGAGTACGGCTTGCAATCAGGAAAGACAAAGCAGGGTGTGCAAATGGGTTATGTTCAGGGTTGTTGGAGTCAATGGGGTAGTTGATATCAACCAGCCCGATTGAGGTCTCACAAGCTTGCAGCTAATTGGATATCTCGGTTGTTATTACTATGGTAACAGGCCAATTTGGTTGACCAAGTTGCGGCTTAGGCTCAATAAAATGACAGCAGTGGAGCTAAGCGCAGGTCTTGTCGAGCACACATTTCATGTATATTTAGTAATTCAATTGGTTTATCAGTCAAGCAAGGTTCAGCGATTCACGGTGGTATTGCACTAGTCAAGTGAGATGCATTTGCACAATGGATCATCATACTGAGATATAAAATATAACGGCATTTGAGAATGACCAACTTTGCTTGACCCACAATGGCTGTATTGTCCCGCTCCTTGTCTTTCCACTGGGTTGGCTCAGCCTTACCATATGCACCCGTAGCTCAACAAAGATTTTTAGTTTTTCTCGGGATGTGCGGGTTAAGGCAAAGCAAATGAACAAGGTCACTGGCATAAGCTTGAGAGTCTTTTGGACTGACACAGGGGAAAAACAATAGCAATTATGCCTATTTGGACTGAATGGGATTTGGCAGGGTGATAAGCTTGGTTACTTGGACTGTCACAGGGGAAATGCAATAGTTACAATTGATACTAAAATGCAAGATGCTATGATTTGTGAGATCAATCAACTAAGATGAGAGCTACTAGCTACTGACTACATATGAGATGCAAGAGATGCAAGCTACAACTCGAGATGGTAATAATGGTGATGCAAAGAGAGTATAGCACACTGCAAATCTCAGCTATTGATGAAGTGAGTTGACCACAGACTCAAGCGGAGAGAGAATGAAAATAAGTAAATATCTGAGATGAGTAAATATAAGGTGAAGATTAACTAAAATGCAGGGATAAGAAGCAATACAAATTAACTAAGTTACACTAATAAAGGTTAAAATAACAAAGCAAGGCAAATATGTACAGGGGTAAGCTAGCATTCAGTGAAGCAAGAACAAAAATCAACAGGGCACACGCCAAGTCCCCGGCAACGACGCCAAAAACTTGGTAGGCCTAGAAAAGGGTTTAGATTTAATGCCTACAAATTATACCGCAAGTGCACGGCGTCTATCGGAGACGTGGCAAATACGGGTCGATCCACAGAGACTTGTGGTGCTGAGATTGATCTAAAGCTATGCTAGACTGAGTTTCTAAGAGGTAAGTGACATAATTCAGGGTTTGTCGATACGACTGAGTGTTTTGTGACTCTAAGCTAAGGCAGAAAGATTATAATACCAGGGTGATGAATCCACCACCTGACCTTATGCTAAGGCAGTTCCTAGTCTAATTATAGTCTTGATTCATTCCAGGGAAGAATACCATGGGTGATGTATTGGCTAATTTCACACACTCCCCCTAGTATAGAGTGTCTTCTTACAGTACACTCTATCACACAGGTCATCTGCTCAAATAACTAATTCAATCAAACAATGAAGCATACAAGAACAATAAAATAAAGTGAATAACTTAGCACATTATCAGGGGTTTCAACACACCCTAGCAAGTAAATTAGAACATAAGAAAAGAACAATTAACACAAATAATCCTAATTGGTGATCGGCTAGCCTGCATAAACCCTAACACACACGTAACACTCCTATTTATACATGCAAAGGAAAATTACCAAACCCTAATTCACAAAATCGAAATAAATAGAAAATAACTCAAAAACACTCTCACCCATACTCTCGACTCATTGTCGATTCTGCTCCGATTTTCTTCCACTGTGAACGAAACCCTAGCCCTAATCTTCTCTATCTCGACCTTAGATCCTAGGGTAGAAGCTAAGACAGAGCTAGAGATTATTTGGAAGGGGATGGCGAGGCGGTTGTTGTTGTTGTTGCAGGAGCTAGTAGTGATGGTGACAAGAGATGGAGGTGGTAAGGTGGTGGCTCTGCAACAGGGTACGAGTGAAGGAGGTGATAAGGTGGTGGCTTTTTTCTGATGGAGACGGGAGAGGAAGAAAGAGAAAGATAGAAGAGAAATGGGTATGGCTCGAGAGGGTATAGGGTTAGGTCGTTTCGTTGTGAGGCAGGGACAGCAAGAGTTGATGGAACGGGCTGAGCGAGCGTAGGATGCGGCTGGGAGAGATCTGGACGGATGGGGGATAATTGGGACGGTTTGGTGTTGCACGGGAGCAGCGATCTTCGATGCGCGTTGCGGTAGCGACCGTTGGATGTAGTCAGGCGAGATCTCGACGGCTCGGTTCCGGGTCGCGGGTCGGGTCTAGCTCAAGCCCATGTCTTGTAGATGAGTTGCTACTTGTTGGGTTGCAACTGTTGCGCGCGCGGGCTTTGGCTTTCTGCTCCATAGATGCTCGACTCCAATTCTTCGCTCTTTGGCTCCTCAGTTTCTCCGAGCTTATTTATTACCTAAAAACACAAAATTAATTAGTACAAATATTTATTCTTGAAAACAAAGAAAACTCAGAATCTGGGATAATATCTGATTCTTGAGCACAAAAGATGAGTAAAATGCCAATAAAAAGATGTATAAATATGCAATATTTGGCACTCATCAAGTGTCATTAATTTCTCCTTGATCTGCGGCTTCCTTCGTGGCCTTCATTTTTTCCTGCACATTAATTCAAAACACAAATTAATCACAAAGTCAGCAACGAGATTCGAATGAGTTTGGGCAGGCAGTAGCAGGTTTAAGGAAAAAAGGAATACTAACTACAGAAGGTAGAATTCCAGAATAAAGAACCGTAGTTAATATGGCCACTATTCACAAAAAATCCCAGAATAAATAACCGTACTTATTCACAGAAATTCTACCAGGAGCTGTTTTCACTTAACCGATGATACAAAACTCAAAACTCATATATAAAATGCTGCATATTTTTTTCTTCATATTTAGGTCCTTGGCAGAATGAGCACAGCAGTGCATAATATAATTTTGTAAGTCTATCTGTGCAAATCATGATTTTGTAAACAATAATCTATAAATAGATACATATCAAACATGTTTCATCAATAAAAGATTATTCCTTACACTCATTTCTTTGCATTTGGCGTTGATTTTCTTTTCAGGATCATGGGTTCATCGGAAGAAAGTCACTGGATCACAAGGATGTCCGGCTTGAAGCTTTGAAATGGAAAACATCATCATACAAAACAAGTAAGACTCGTTATCAATTGAAGCAGGCATAATACATACCAACTCATTTTCGATACTAGTAAAACTTTTTTTTCAGCCGCAGCAGCACGTCCTCTTTCAGAATTTTTCTATCACATGAGGTAAAATGCAAGTTAATATGCAGTTAAGCATAAGATTGCAGACATAAGACTACATATGTTAATAAAAAAATCACTCACCCCAAACTTTCAAGTTCAGTCTAAATGAAGTGCAATTTTAAATACAAACAACACTCATTTCTATAATAACCACAAAATTCTGCTTTAAAAACTGCCACGTCTACTTTCTCCTTCCCCCTCTTGCCAACTGCAATATTAATCGTTTTCGTTCTTGTTTTGCGTTGTGGTTGACCTATTTAAGAAACCAAAGATAGCATACAAAAAAACTATTAACTAGCTAGAAAAAAAAATTAAAAACAAAATGTCTCTCACATAAATATACCTTCTTGCAATGAATTGCCAACTTCTTCATTATTTCATATAGGAGAATTAGACGCTGATCGCGATTTGTTGGGTTGCAAAAAATTATGGTTTTCAGCTAGAGAATCACGTAGACTGTTCCGTTGTTGTGATCGAACTTCGAAGAGCATTATGCAATTATTGACTAGAAGTTGATCGATGAGATGGCTGAAGAGATGCTTGTGTTCGATTATTATGCAATTGATTCGAACGTTGTTGTATTTCATTCTCTGTGGGAGGTGGTACAGAACGACCACCTTGAGTTCTCATAGGACTATGTAGACCATTGTATTCCGTCTCCAGATTTCTGTGTACTCATTCATTTGGTGTTCTTGTCCTTCCCTGATTTTATCTCCTGCAATAAAACATTAAAGTAAGGTGGCATCGTACATATTAATTGCAAAATTGACTGAAACTACACAACAACGGTTATTGGTCCTATAAGGCAGAATTCAAGAGACATTTGAAAAATTCCCAGCACTCTATTGGGCATCAATCGGCAACAACTACACTGTATACTATTACTTGTCATTGAAAATTGTGCAGAAAATGGCATGTAAAAATTCTAACTCATCTCAATACCAAAGCAATATATGTTTGTTCACATTTGAAAATGTTATTAAGAAAAGGAGATTTAGATACCAAACCAAAAAAAAAAAAGTTATTGGTTACCAATAAGTTGAGATTGCGCCACACTTCTTGGATTTCCTCCTTGTCGTGTGTACATGGGATTTACAAGTGCAACTGAGGGAGCTTTAGCTCCTCGCTTCTTTACTTGGGAATGAATCTTGTTACTGATATTGGTAGAAGCAATGCAATGCAGGTACCATAGTAGCAATAGATTTCCATGGGAAGATCATACTTTAGACGTCAACTTAATTGGCAAGAAGAACTTTGCCTAGCCAACTAACTTCAGTTAAACTAGAAACATTTTCTGCACTTATGAAAAGTACATCATTATTACGAGACAAAAATTCTCTAAAGCACTTGAGATATATATGGATGAAAATTTTATCATCCCCTTTGAAATGTAACATATACTCCAAAGTACTTGAGTGAACCTCACTTTTGTTACGTAATAAGGCCACACCACTTATTAAATATCATAGGAATATATTCTAGGTGTTTTTTTTCTTCATGTTTTGGGTAAATAGTTCTAGGTTATGAAATTTATCTTGTTTTGATACTGTGGGTTTTACGCTTCAGTGTTGCAACTTGTTCCTCTCATGAATTGAGTTTTGTGAAAGGTTGGGATTAAAAAATAACTGGTATTTTGGTGGTTAAATTGATTTTGTCAACATTTTGAGGCTTTATCTTACTGATCAAATGGTTGTTGAATCGTGTGCTTCATGTTTAGTTTAAGCTTAGTTTTTTTAAATGTATATATCTGTGGATTTGCTAACAATTTAAGTTTAGGTTGGAGGAGACATTGAGTTGTTTATATGTTTATTCACCGAAGAATTCAGATCGAACTCAATAATCTTAGGTGTTTTGATTTCATCAGATATGGCTCCATATGCCCGCCTATTCTTTGGGGATGAAGCTTTACGTCGAAAATACGGTAAATTAAGAATAAACTTTATGATTTAATGAAGGCGTTAACTTTCTGTTTGTGCCGTGTGTTGATTAATATGCATGGTTGGTTCATAATAAGTATGTTAAGATCCTAGCTAGAATGATGAGGGTTCAAAGGATTTCAAAGGATGAAAAATACTTGGGAACCCCTCTATTCTTTAATAGGCAAAGAGCTTTAAATTTTGAACCTTTACTGGAGAAGGCATATAAGACTTTGCATGGATGGAAAGCTAAGTTATTGTCTCAAGCGGGTCGTACTGTGCTGATTAATTTAACATTATCTGCTTTTCCAATATATCAGATGCAATGTTTTGAATTTCCCTCAGATGTACTTGACAAGTTAGATAACATACAAAGGGATTTCTGGTGGAAGAAAAGTAATCTTAAGAAAGCGTATTACCCGAAAGTTTGGTGTAGGATTTGTATGCCTAAATCCTGTGGAGGTTTGGGTATACGAAATCCTTATAAAATGAATGTTTCTTTGTTAGGTAAGCTAGCTTGGAGATTATTGAATAATCCAAATGATCTATGGTTTAGACTCCTTAGGGGGAAATACTTTCCAAGGAATCATCCTTTCCATAAAAAAAAAAAACTATAATGCTTCTTGGATATGGACTAGTATAATGAAAGGAATTGAATTCATAAAAGAAAATAGTATTTGGGAGGTTGGCCGTGGAAGAAATATTCAAATTGCAAAAGACAATTGGATTCCAGGACAGGGTATCTTAAGGGATTGGCAAAATGAGGAGTTATTATATGTTTCAGATCTTATTGATATGCAGGGCAACTGGGATATACCTCTTATTGATTCGGTGTTCCCAAGTAATATTGCATCTACAATTAAATCAATTCATATGGGGGGTAATAATCAGGATAAGCTCAGGTGGATGGAAAATAGAAACGGTGAGTTTACGACTAGGTCTGCATATCGTATATTATCAAATGAACATCATAATAATTCAGATAAGATATGGAATCAAATATGGAAGATAAACTGCATTCCCAGGGTAATTTTGTTTACATGGAAAATGGCTGCAGATGTGTTATCTCTGAGAGCAAAGATGAGTTCAGTTTTACAGCATGTTGATTCTCACTGTCTCTTATGTAATGCAAATGTGCCTGAAACTTCAGCACATTTATTTGTCCATTTCTCTTTTACTACAGCAGTTTGGTTTGGTATGGGTATCCAAAAGCCAGGCTATGATTCAGATTTCTTGTCTTGGATAAGAAAGTGGTTTACGTCGGAACTTTGGGAGTGGATTGCAGTCATTTGCTGGAAAATATGGAATCATAGAAATGATGTGAACTTTAACAGGGCAAAGGCAAATCCAATAGAGTGTATCAAAGAGATTAGAAGGTTTCTAAATGACTGGGAAAATAGTTATGTGGGAACATTTTATAAACCAAGAAAACTAAAGAGAAACAGGGTTAGCAATGGGAGTGAACTTCACAATGAAATGCATGAGAGTTTTACTGTTGATGCTTCTTATAATGAAGTGGATGGTTCATATGGAATTGGAATCAACTGGCGACACAATAAGATTTCTGACATTCTGTGTTTTTCAGGATATACCAAAGGACCAAATGCAGCGGAAGGATTAGCGATCTATAAAGCTGTACAATGGTCAAGGGAGATAGGAGTGGATAATATCAAAATTACAACAGACTGTAAAGACGTGGTGAATTTTTTGGGCAACAAAACATCCTCCTGTGACTGGAGAACGAAAACTATTTTGAAGGATGTGTTATTATGTGTGGGTAATAGTTATTTTGAATGTAAATATGTAAATAGATGTTATTACGGGGAGGCGGACAATCTAGCAAAATGGAGACGTGTCAACAAGAAATGTTTTCAATCTAATGACTCCAGTAGTTTAAGCTTGAAAGCTAAAATTATCGATGGTATTGTAAAGGGGCATAACATTTTGTTGTAAAGTAGTCAGTGTTTAATAAAATCTTTCTTTTATTAAAAAATCGGTGGTGCTATTCAGCTCCCTATTCTCCACCTCCCTACTCTGCTCCCTCCAATCTAAACTAGGGCTGCACATACTCCGGTACGGTCCGGTTCTCTTATGGAACCGGTCCCTGTACTTGGTGTTGGCCGGTACCTCCTGTTGAGGACCGGTACCTGTACTTGTACCTGGTGTTGTACCGGTCCTCCGGTACCGGGTTTTTACCTATTAGCTATTACAGTTTCAAATCAAAAAGAAAAAACTTCATAAGTTCTTACATACTATGACATGAACACTAACTTTACCAATACAAATATACAATGATTCAATGACTCATAGAAACTTCAATTTGACATTAACCCACCCTAACTTTACCAATTTCTTATACAATGATTCAATGACTCACACAGAAACTTCATCAAAGTAAACAAAGATTCAAAATTACTTATAAAATTAGATCTGTTCATTCACCACTACCAAGACCCAAATTAAAAATTGAAACACCATTAAAACACCATCAGCAATAATCATCTCTTCCAATTCTTCTAATCCTCAATTGAATATTCTCAAATCGAACCACTAATTCATCATCAATTCAAACCCATTCTTCAGCAGACTCTAACATTCCTTTGTTATCTTCAATTTTATCGATTTTCCATTAACAACAACTTCCTTCAAAACCCTAACTTTCAATTCCCTAAACCCTAAACCAATCCAACAGAGATTCAAACATGCAAGTACCCAATCTCTGCAATTATCTCATAGACGAATTTGTCAATGTAAACAATCAGACAAGAATTTAGGAACAATCAAAAAAATCGATCTCAAATAAACCCTAAATCAGATTCAAACATATGCAATTAAACATGCAATCAATTTTTAAGAACCCTAAGTTAATCAAATCGAACTCAGTTAGATTTTTAAGAACCCTAAATCGATTTTGGGTTCTTGACTGAAGAATAAGGTAGAAGAAGAGGAGGAATTAGGTGTTCTGATGGTGTGGTTGTTGTTCTTGAGCGAAGATGGGAAAGATTTGTTGAGAATCAAAGGTTAAAATTGATGAATGAATGAAGGCTGCTCTTTAGGGAAACAAAGAAGAAGAAGAGAAAAAAAAAGAAGAAAAGAAAAATGACGAGAGAAAGAGTAACTCTCGAAGATATAATAGATTCTCTAAACCTAGGATAGACGGATATGATTAGAAATAAAAACATCTCAACGGCTTATATCAACCGGTACTTATGGTCCGGTTCCAGTCCGGTCCCCCCAAGAACCGGTCCCTGTATCGGTCTATCCCGGTTCTCAACTTCCAGTACCGGTCCCTGTACCGGCTATACCGGTTCCGCTATTTGGTTCGATCCCCAGATTTAGGCCGATCCGGCCCGTGTCATCTCAACCGGTTCTTGTGCAGCCCTAATCTAAACCCCACATCTGGGAAATGGTGAACCCTACTTGTACCTGAATGTGATTCAAATCATAGATTTGTGGTGTAGATTGGAGGGAGCAGATTAGGGAGGTGGAGAATTGGGAGGTGAATAGCATTTCCGATAAAAATAAAATAAAAAAGAAGTCAATACAGTATAACTTCTTTAATATAATACTCGATAATATAATATTCTCGCTAAAATGATAAAATTTCCCGGTCCCGACTCGGGCCCTTAGTGGTAAAATAATAAATTCGATAAAATCATAAAATAATACATTTTAAAAATTCCCCTTAAAGATTAACATGTCCCAAATAATATATACAATAATAATGCTACTAAAAAACTAAAAAATAATTTTCATACATATCAAGTTTTCTTAAAATACGATTGAATATTGGTTTGTTTTTCTTAGAAATTCAAATCAAGTTGTATTTAATCCCTAATAGTTTGTAATGCACTTAAGGGGCCTAAAGTCGCATTGTTATATTGCAATAAGAAGTGTTGTAGTGTGATTGATACTTGCAAGAAGGATTATCCCTTTTATATTCACATATTGCATTGTTAATTGGTTAGTGAGATACACCTTTGAGATGAGAATACATCTTGGTGATTTAGAATATTATACGTGACCTATCTATATGTTAAATACTTTTAAGTTTAAGGTTTGTGAATGCAATATATATAAAAATTATTTTTTAAATAATAATTTATTATTTAATTATAAAATAATAATTTATTATATTATCGATAATATAATATCTCTTTTAAATAATAATTAATTTTCCTACTACCGGGAGTCTGGGACCATTTCTCTCCTGTTTTTCTCTTTGAAAAGAGGGAGTACATAATTACAAAATATAAGAATAACCAACAAAAAGACAAATAACCACGAGCAGCAACACATGAATCATTTCCTTTCTTATTCCACAAAGCCACGCTCCACTAAAATTTTCATATCCATGTATTACAAGATGTGTAAAGAAAAACATAATGAACAACAAAGAATTCTCCTAAAATAAATATTTCTGTTCATATAATTGGTGTTTTATATTACAGCGAAAAATGGGAGGGGGGTTTTAAAGAACAGCTCCCACGACCACCCACTACATTACAAATGGCAAAATATTCCACTACATTACAAATTGCAACATATTCCTCTTCCTCTGTGCCTCCTATAACCTCCCTAGTCCTACTACATAGAATATGTTCACCCAAAGACAAAAAAATTGTGACAAAAAAATTGTGACAAAAAAACATGCGACACCAAAACTGACACCAAAACGCACTTGGTGGGAGGGTAAACAAACCAAACCCAACCCTCCTTGTAACTATCTGAACCCACTAGGAATTTTACAAATCTAGATGTAAAGAATAATTTTACAGCCATGGCTTATGGAGGATGTGTTGATGATAAAGGAGGGGATCTTAGAGAAACATACATGGAGGTAAAACCAGAAATATATATTGGTGAGAGGAGATTTTACATCATGAGATGGCAGACCCGAAAAAACCTGGGAAATAGCTCTCAAACTCTGTAAAGTGGCAGCCACTGCTTTTACCCAACTGATATACTTGTGTGTTTCCAATGTCTCACTCGAGTAAAAATTGGAAGGCTGGATTCTCAAGAAGTTCCGGTGCAGGTTTGACATCTGAGAATCCCTTCTCTTGCAATGAGTTTGACATGTCCTCGGCTGAAAAGGGAATGCTACATTGATAAAAGAGAATGTTAGGAGACTTTAGATGGTAAATTCTGTCTTACAGGAGCATAACAAATTAGCTCAGTCCTTGATCTACCTATTCAAGACCAAACCAACTATTTACAGGAGCATAACAAATTAAAATTTAGCTCAGTCCTTGATCTACCTATTCAAGACCAAACCAACTATTTACAGGAGCATAACAAATTAAAATTTAGCTTAGTCCTTGATCTACCTATTTAAGATCAACCAAACCAACTGTAGATTGTAGAAGAACTCGACTTAGTCAACTGGTTGAGATTTTGGATACTAAACTAAGAGAACTGAAACTGATCCCGTGACACCACCTGAGTTGCTATTGAAAATTGGACTAGTGTGTTCACCAGTGAAAATTTGACTCGAGGATTTACAACTTCACGATGGTAAAATTTAGGAAGAAACAGAAATTTCACCTTGAATTGTCATCCAACAGAAATGAATTGCTTTCTGCATCATTAGAGTCCTCCGTCATTAGTACCCTCATGCTGGAGATGACCTTTGATACACAACATGATTAAGCAACATGTGACTAAATACCAATAACAAGAGAAGACGGAGAAAGAAATTTATAATTGGAACCTACTTCTTGGGATACACTCCGAGTGTTATAGTTATCGTCCCAATACAGCGTGCATATTCTGTACAGCTGTTGGACGCTCAGGATCTGAAGATAAAATTATCAATCCAGTGTTAACAAATCAAGAGAGAAAAGGTAGGAGAAAGACAGAACGAGAGATAGAGAACAGAGTATTACAGGGCAGAGGTCGTTTATAATTTCATCGTAGGATATCCTAGACTTTTGGTGTATAACCTGCACATCAATCAACCCACATAAGCTGTGTTACAGTAGTATTAACAGCTGCAAATTTTGGTGTATAACCTGCACATCAATCTACACTATTATCTGGGAAGATAAAAATAACAGCTGCAAATTTTGCTTTGCAGAGATCAAGAAAAAATCACATGAAGCACAAATTAAGAGCATTATTGACGTACCAAGAATCCAACAGCTTGCCTGATGTGCTTGAGTTCATCCCAAGATGATCCTGCATACTGCATGTGCAAGGAATCTCAGCCAAAACAGCATATAACCTCCAAAATAAATAAAAGAGATTGGCTACCCAAATGGAGACATAGATATATAAAGGCAATATGAACCATATAGAAAGACTACGTACCTCTTCTTTTGCTTTAGTACCACACCATATTTCTAGTTCAGCCAACCCGGCCTTCACGTATTCCCCATTGCTAAATGTACAACACTCTCGGCGTAAGAGAAGACTGCAGCAACACACAACAGTATGTTTAGCCTACAAGACAGAAAAATGAAGATAACTAGAAAACTGATCTAACCTGTTAAATAGCTGGACATTGATATATGAGAAAATCTGAGTAAAGATCTTCTGCACAAGAACTGGTGGAACCTGCAGGAACATAACAGCCATGCATGAGCCAAACCATGCAATAAAAACATAGTCAATCTCGTCCAAAATCAGCTGATTCAAAGAGAAGTCTCATACAAAGTTTTCTTGCAGCGTTACGAGGAGCGTATTTAAGCTATCAATAATGCCCTGCCAGTGACTAGTTGGAGAATCTTTGTTACCAAACGATCGACTGGTTGCTCTCAGTACATTTCCTCTTGATGTCCTCGGTGCCTGAGTTTTCATGTCACGTTATTGTAAGGTACAACATGGACATAAAAATGGAAGCATAATTAGGAAAGATGAGAAATGTCACAAGGCTCAATTTTCTCTTCTTTTTCATTAATAATTTTTAGTGTTTTGGTTGATAATTTAGTACTCCGTCTATTAAATAAGCATTTAAAACGGCCATGGACTCTATCTCAGGAAATGTTAGGACCTGTGGGTGGTAATGATGATCCCAGCAGTCGTTTTTTGAGTCATACATACTATAAGCATAGGCAAAACACACTTTTAAAGCAAGTTTTAGAAATTTAAACCGACTTCCCATGCATACCTCTGTATCTACCAAGCAGAAATCGTGCTAATTTGTATCCAAACACAGTTTATATAAGATACTGCCTAATCTGATGACGCGTGAAATACGTAAGTTCATAGTTACCTGGATGCATGAGGAGAGCGATGTTGTCAAATCCTTTTTCAAGTTGTCTCGAATAATTCCATATATCTTTTCCACGTAAGCTGAGAGCTGCTGCTTGAAAAGCAATGCAGGATACTTTGCCTCAACTTGGCGCACAACATCCAAGCTATTCACAACCATGTTGGCAGAAGAAGGAGATGAACGAAATCCCTGTGAGAATCAACAAAACATTAAGTTAGAAATGCGAGCTTACATAAGCAGAACAAGGAAAAGTGAGAAAAATCATAGTTACCTGGGTCATCCTCCCAAGAAATGACTGTGCAGGGGGCGGCTTCCGCATTGAAGCTGAACCAACTCCACCGGCAACCTTCAGACTCTTTTGTAGCAAGAACAACAGAGTAGACGTATTTGAAAGCCAATAAGCCATATGCTCATTGTTATCCTGATCCTGCCAAAAAAAAAAAAAAAAGAGAATCCTCACAACTTTAGTTATCATTCTTTTTAACATATTGTAAGACTAATGATTCTAATTAGAGAATCCTATTACCTCGATCGCAGAACCTATCATCTGAATGAGGCGATCAAAGACACTAGTTCTTTCAGCTTCAAATGATTTCCAGTGAAGAAGACATTTGTATATGGTGAATGCTGCAACTGGCTTTCCTTGGCTGAAACCAAGATCTTGGGTCACACATTTCATAAGGGCATCCACACTCTCCTGCAGCAAGATACTACTCCATAAATAATGGTGAACTATAAAAAATGTTGTCAAATTACGTATTTCAACTGTCGATGCATACATGTTGTCTCTCGATCTGGGATCTCCTTAGTTTTTGATCAACTTCTGTTCCAAATCTGCGAGAAGGTGTTGCACTCAGTGGTTCCTGCAGGAACAATTACCTCATAATTAGACACACAACCAAGTATACTTCATGATTTGCGACAGATATGTGGATCAACATCAATATGTAGGGTGTTGAATTACTTTATGGTCTTCATTCTCATGGTGACCATTCTCCATACTCTGCAAGTAAGAAAACCAAACTCACACATTGAGTTCAAAAAGAGAAGCCAGAAAAAAACAAAAAAACAAACAAACAAACAAACATGTGAACCTTAGATGATTGAGTTGCCAAATGCTCAGACATCCGCTTTACAGGTGTAGAATGTGATGAGCCTTGCTGTCGCAGTAGTTGATTTTCATATTCCATGTCAGAAAGCTTTTCTTGGAGACTACAAAACGAAGATACTAATGCTCAATCACAACACTTAAGTAACTAAAAGGAGAATTACCCAAAATGATATACCAAAGCTACATTAGCTCAATGCATATATATATTATCTCATTCATTTACAATTAGTGAGATCAATCTAACGTTTAGTAAATTTATAAAGTAAACATGTCATCCCAATTACCTCTGACTAGCTGTCTTCAACTGAATTATCTTTGATTCTGCATCCAACGCCTGCTTTAACCGTTCTTCACAGAGCTTGTTTGTTTCTTCGAATTTTTGCTCTGTATCATCAATTTTCTTTTCTAAGGAACTTACCAAAGCCTGCAATTAATAATCAATGAAGGAAAGAGAAATATCAAATAAAATAGATGACCAGAGCACTCTCTTGATTTCTGTCTACCAGAACAGACGCAACATTTCCAATGCTAAAATGGATTACCTTGAGTTTCTCATTTTCATGAGTAAGCTTATCCAGCATTTCAGTGTCGATCACGGGGATCTCCTGTACAACAGGAGCTTGCTCTGCAGCCATTTTAGCAGCCTCTTCTACAGCCTCTTTAGCAGCCTCCCGTTCCTTCTTCAACATTTCTTTTGTTTCATTGAATTGCAATTGGATATCTTTCAAAGCAGATTGTAGTTTTGCATTTTCTTGTGTTTTAGCTTCTTCTAAGTCAGACTACAGCCAGAGAAGAGATGAAACATTGGTCAGCAAGACGATGTAAAAGCTGTATGCAACTAGAAAAAGGTACCGACTGTTTACAACACCGTGTTCACAAGCTAGTAATAAAGAGAGAAGAGTACAGTATCATAGAAGCTCTGCACGATGAAAAATGAGTAAGCTAGATGTATTTGGAATATGGTCCAAAAAAAGCTAGAGATAAGGTAACTATACAAGTAATACTTAAGGAATAAGAAGAAAATCTCTGCAAGGCCACAAGAAAGGTTTAAATAGACGAGTTTATTTGCACCTCTATTCTACACCAATTTGCACAAACTTAACTGAGAAGACGTTAAGACACTCACGATAAGGTCAAATATTGTCACTTATTCATCTCTAGGTTTACACTCTTCCTCGAAACAATTTCTTCAGCAGTTAAAAAGTGAAACTGGTCATCAATTCATTATCAGGTGATTGGCATCCGCAACTTAAGCCGCACTAGATGGCACAATTCTAAACGCCATAACTATTTCGAAGGTTTAACACATCCATATTCATCAAAAGTTACAGCAGTAAACTGTCTTTCTAACCAAGGTCACTGGCATGAGAGAGAGAGAGAGAGAATGAGAGAGAGAGATATGATTTTAATAAATAAAAGAAGGCAACAAGCAATAGCAGAGAGAGAGAGTAATGAACTTATAAATCAATTTACCCTCATTCGCTTCTCTAGCTGCAATCGCCACGTAAGCTCCTCAACTTGCTTTTCCAGTTTATTCTTGGCTTCCTGGAGAGCACCGGTTTCCTTGGCAGCCTAAACAGAAAAATAGAAATAATCAGAAACACTAAGAGCACCCATATAAATCAAAAGCAAACAAGCATAACAAACAGAACCATTATAAGCACACTTAAACTCAAAATCAGAAGCCAGGAATGAGCACAGGAAATAGACAGCAAAACAATTTCCCAACAAATATGAACACTTCTGTAATAGGGTTATTTCCGCTTTCGCAAGACTGGGAGACTAGTTATTGTGAGATCTTAAGGACACATTTGCATGAGCCGATTGCCATTTCCCAAGTCCTACTTTTATATTCCGCGTTCATTCATGACGATCCACACCCAAAACCAGAACGTGGTTCAAGTGAGAAGCAGGCGGTGAACGACCTAGCATTTTCTTTGATTACAAGGTGGATATGGACACATATTACTGGACTGGTCAGCTATAGTACGAACAAGACTTAAAAAAAAAACTAATAAACTGTAAACAGCGATAAGAGGTTGATTATTCAAAAATCAGCAAACACTTGAAGCAATAATACTAAAATTTGAGAGGCCAAACATTAATAATGATAGAAAGAATATGTCACCATTTTAAGTTTCTTTAGTTCTTTCCGAGCGACTTTTCCTCTCCAGGCACATTGTGTGACAATGGCTGCCTTCTTTATCCTCGTGTAATGTAATCGGGCTAAATATTGACGGCATCGACTCTGGAAGAAAAAAGATAATCCAAGAGAACAAGACATATGAGAATAAACTTAAAAGCAAATGATAAATGTATACAACTCCTAAGACACTAAATCTTCCCCAAACCAATCTATGCAACGTCTCAACATAGCACTTATCATGTGGGCTTATACCTGGATAATAATTGCTGCTTTTGTCTGCCGTTTGTAACGAAGCTCATTACGAGCACGCATCCCACGAATACCTGTTTGAATTGAAATAGCAGAAGATCGTAAAGATCTGTAAGCTTTGCATGCAACATACATGCGAAGGTTTTTCTGAATCTTCATACACGCCGCTTGTCTCCTCATACTCTCATAAAGTTGCCGAGTAACGTGTCCTACAATTGGCAAAAGAAACTGAAATCACAAAATCGATGACGTAGTATTTACTTGCATGTATCCGTTGAAACCTCTATATGCAGCCTACTTGACACTGAGCTTGCTAGGAAGTCCCGTATATAGATCTTAAACATACAGGTACAAAAACCATATGCAACTGGTAAGCGTTCAAACCTCTGCACGCAGCCTGAATATCAATCACTGCTCGCTTTATAGAGATAAAAGTTCTGCGAGTCAAGTATGATCGGACTTTCCTCTGGATGATGCTAGCTGATCTTCCTAACACCTCAATCCTCTTAGAGTCAAGTTCGGCCATCTGACCAGCCCTAAGGAAAACTTTGGTTTTCCCTATCTGCAGTATTAGAATGGATCAACAAGAGAATAGTCAAGAAGAAATAAAGGGACTACGCTTCAGTTTGGAGTGCTTAAAACTAAAAACCAGCCTTTCTATAGTTATGTCATGCAGTAGTCCAGACCGGTCTGTAACCTCAGTGCTATTACATAATTTTCATACAACACCATCTAAAAAACTTTCAAATCACTTTGTTCATCTGTAAATGCTCAAGTTGGTCCAAAGCTCTTCTTACAAATAGCTAATAAATGAACGAGATCTACCTGATAGCCTTGAAGACCCGCCTTATCGAGAAGTCTCTTAGACGCACTGACCTCATCACAGCTACCAAAATAAAGAGAAGTCAATACATGAGTGTAAATTTATACCTAAAACTTCTACATAACAAATAGAATAATCACTGTACCTCCCATTCAGAACATCGGGTGAAAGGATGCTAAAACGGTCAACAAATTCACAAAATGTTCTTCTTGTTGGATACCCCGCACAGCTTATCCTAATCGCTTCCATAACTCCCTGGACAGGAATAGATTAGGCGACCAGTGAGCACATGAAGGTAACATTCGGGAGCAACATTGAACTTAAATGAAGAAGATAATAAGCTTAGAAAAAGATCTCACCCCACAACGGAGCTGTTGTAAAACATTACTGTTCTCAAAGATAGCTGGCTTGAGAAGGTTGTTGGGCTTTACACAACGTATGTAATGTGGCTCAGTAGTGCTCAATGTCTCCAGCAAAGATTGTAATTGTTGCTGCATATCAACGTGGTTTAGATAGTGTAAGAAACAGACAATGCATGTCTAAACAAAGTCGAAACTCCCAGAAAATTTTCACTGCTAATGCTGTACCTTAAACCGTGTTCCAATAGATGAGAACTTAGATTTTGATGATTCATCTGATTGAGGTGGAAACAAACCAGCTACAAAAGCGCATTCTGAAGCACTCAAGAGCGCTTGATGTTCAGCAACAACATAATCTTTGTTCTTGTCCAAGAATAAATCAGTTTGATATGTGACCTGGGAAATGAATTAAAAGGGCGTAAATTCATGAATCTCAGTTTTGGCAAACAAGTACAGAAAAGACACTGCCTTTAATACTTACATCGCCAGCATAGTGAGAAATTGTGAAGTCGGTAGGTGACAACTTTGGCTTGCTGAATCTTTTATGTTTCTGAAAAGTCTGGTACATTTTTTGGGCAAATGTTTCATGTGTTGATCTTGGAAACATGCTACACACATAAATTTTAGCTTTATTAGTGTCTCGTATAGTCAACTTTCAAAAAGAACGTCAATATCAATAGAATAATAAGCAACACAATATAACAGACAGGTATGGCACTGACTGTATGTTGAACAAATATAACTGACCAACTACCATATAACCAATAGACTAACTAGATAAATACATTAAAGGGTATATTCTATACGTACCAAGCTTCATCCAGAAGAGCGATGATTCCACCAGGTTTCTGACAACACAGAATGATCAATCAGAAAGCCGAAGACTTAAATTATCAAGAATCACATAAGAATCAACGGCTAGCAAATCACCAACTTATGTTATCAAATCCACAATGCAAAGCCATGAAATTTAACCCATTGGCAACGATAGTAAAATACAGAAAAGGTCTTGGTTCAAGTTTTCTCTAGCAGCCTCCAGGAAGATTTCTTCCCTTAAATAACTGGCATATATGGCCTACTGAAGGACGAAACCCGAGTTCCCAGAAAACTAGAGAAGGAAACATGGAAAAAAAAAGAAGCCACATACAGACAAGGGAGGGGAACCAGAAACCAACAAGAAGAGTAACAAAGGCATTTGCCTCCCACTTCCCTCTCTCCTCAGAATAAAATAAATGTCAGACCAAATCTAGGAGGTATTGTTAAACAGTCAAATAAATTTACCTTTTCTATAAGATCCAAGACATCTTGATTATCAATGAACTCTATGTAACTCCAATCAATTTCTTCTCTGGTATATTCTTCTTGCTCCATTTTAAAAACATGCTGTAGACCAGTAAACAGGAATTGCAAGTATTATAAAGCTGGTGACACAGTATAATCAACCTCAAGCAGATATCAGACATGCACCTGATTGAAATGTTGTTGTAGTTTCTCATTTGTCAAATTGATACAAAATTGCTCAAAGCTGCACAAAAGAAAAAAGGGAAAGAAAAAAAAAGCATTAAAATTTGACATGCTCATCCATCTCCCAAAAAAATAAGGAGAATTGCTATAAGCCCTACACAGGCATCCATAAGCGCTAGCCACTCCTAGCATTAAATTTAATTCAAGCTAGGAACCACCGCCTACGAACTTTAACTAGAGCAGTGTGCCTGGGTTGCAACATACAGTCCCAGACGATATTTCATATCACTATAAGCTAGAGTCTATGATGAGAGATTTTATCGAATTTGTTTCACATTGTACATAATACAGAAAACAAATCGACCGGCAGGTCGGGAGAGTGACCCAATTGGCTATGTACCTTGAGGGCCACTTCCATCGCATGTGAAACAGGGTTTTCATGCAGTATTACTGCAAGAAATTAACCTCTGTAAATGATGAAAACAAAAAGCGTACCGGTTAAGCACCTGTTTGTCTTGAAACTCTCGAATCCATAGATATCTAGCACCCCAATAAGTTGCTTCGAATCAGGATCTTGACCAATTGAACGATTAATCTTCGTCACAAGCCTGGGAGAAACCACTAATTATACAACATGACCTAGTATAAAATACTCAAATAGCAACCGAAATTCACAAATATTACTTCGCTGTAGTCATTTAGATGACATGACGAAACTCACCAATCAAATAACCTTGTGTAGACAACTTTTGCCAATGCATCTCTACTAACTAGGGCAGACTCCGGATCAAGCCATTTTGTAATAGTCTCGTCACGAGTTACTATAACACGTTTACAGAGCGAGTCCTCGAGAGCCTTCACATCACACCTGTGCAGAACTCGCATGCTTATAATTAGCACTTAATCGAACCATTAAAATTCAAATATATCAAACTAAACGGAATAAAGTAGGAAAACAACAAAAAACTTCGCAGCGGGTCTTACTGGAAAAGTTCGGCAGCAGTTTTTAAATGAAACCGAGACTTATCATCCTTTGGCTCAGATGAATCCATTTCCTGCCCTTTTGCAAATTCAATGTTTCCTAGATGGAGAACTGCAGCCACAACTCTGAAAATTGCATCCTGAAAGATCAGAGCAATTGAGTGGCAGTGTGAGCAATGATCTTGGAACAACGAATGAGACATATACCACATTGACGTATACAATAATCCCCCACCCCCACAAACACACCGAAACCTTACCTGCTCTTCCGAACTGATTCCAACAACATCCATTGCCTTTCTGGTGGCAAGGTACTCTTTAGGATCATCTATCCCATCCAACTCAATGCACTTTGATTGGTTCAGGTAGTGAAAATCTCTTGGATTTCCCAATTTATACTTCTTGACATCCTAGAGAGATGAGGGGGGGAAAAGAGAAAGAATTAGATATTTATCATAGTCACTCAACACATAAGCACCGTAGCATCCACCTGTGTTAGAAACCTGAATCACGTATTTACATATGGATTCTATCTAAATCCACATCTTCCACATAGTAGGTACGAAATAATCATCTATCATCTACTCTACATATAACGGAATTGTGAAAGTGAACATTTGTCGTAAACATTGGACTGCTACCTGCGAGCAGGTTCAACCATCATTGTACACATGTTAAAGTATAGTTTCACTGGCCGTGCCAGTTGAATAATCATTTAGAAAAAAAACAGACCACTGACCACCTATTCACATGCAAAAGAAAAAATAGTTTCACATCCAACAAACAAGTAATATGAAAATATCGATCAATCAAAGCAACAGTGTGAACTTATATTCATGGATATAACTTGCAAACGACAAATCACGAGCATTTTTCCTTGCAAGGTAAGCACTAAGCATTATCTCACACCTGGTTCAGCTGTTTCAGCTCATTCAATGTGAAAGAAAGGATCCCTAAAGTACATGGTGGATAATTAAATGAAACATGCAAGAACGTAAACCAGAACACTGAGACGAATTACCTCTGGTGGTGCAGCACAAAGCATATAAAAGCAATGGTAATTTCTTTCTGGGTCGGACACTTGACAAACACGAGATCTTTCCAGTAAGTAAGTTCTGATGGCAGCTCCTGATATTCTCCCCCTCTGATCAAACTGAAGTTCCACAAACTTTCCAAAACGACTGCAACAGGTGGAAAAGGGGAATTCAGAATAAACACTAACCAAATAAATCGCAGTTGATAAAAAATACAGATATAAAGCGAAGTAAATCAACAATAGTAGCAAACCCCCCACCTAGAATTATTGTTCCGGACAGTTTTCGCATTGCCAAATGCTTCTAAAACAGGATTGGACTGCAAAAGAGGTACTGCACAATGTCAGTGCGTATACCAAGCAAACAGGGAGCTGGACCTGATTAATTTCTAACCAAGCACAAATTCAAAGCGACAAGAAATATAGATGGAATTTCATGGACAGGAGAACCCTCACTACCTCTAATACTTGCTGCTCCACGGACCTCTGCCCTTCAGCAGCAGCTCTACCTCCCATATAAGCAAGATAACGCATAAGCATTTTTGTGCTTTCTGTTTTACCAGCTCCACTCTCTCCGCTTACCAAAATAGATTGGCTTATCCCCTCGTTGATCATTAGTCTGCACCACGGGAATCACATTTCATATTTAGTTCAGAGGGATCATCATTAATAGGTCAAAGAAGAGTGAGAATGGGAAAAGAGTAACACCTGTATGCAGCATCAGCAACAGCGAAAGGATGTGGACTCAGCTCTCCGAAGGCAGCGCCCTTATATTGACCCATCATGTGGCTATCATACAGATGCGGTAATCTTCTAAAAGGGTTTACGGCAATCAGTATACTACCAGTATAAGTCTGGAGGCACAAAGAGCGTGTTAGTTTCTTTATGCTGAGATTGTAGGCAAATAATTAAAAGATTGAACTAATGCCAAAGAAAAGGATTGCCCACATATTAAAAAATAAAATTTAGATAAGGCCCCAAGCATGAGAACAATAGCATTTTCATCATTTAGTACATCTACTACCTAATGAACACTGAACAAAGGCCTCAGTGTAGTGTCATATTTAGCAACAGAAAATTCATCCCAAAAAACAGATAGATGCAATACTTACATAAATTTCGTTGATATCAAATCTAGATTTTATGTTCTGCAGAACCCCTGGCTCATGCAGATATGCCAACTTTGTCATGTCGTCCACACCACATGAGGGAGCATCCGGATCTTTGGGGTACACATTTTTGATGTTTGCGACAACCTGTAGCATGGTACGGAACACATTTCCTATGAATAACTGAGTCCCATGCAAGTCTTACTGTGAAGTATTGACAGCTTTGAACCTACAGAGAAGAGAGGAAATAAAATAATCATAAAGGCTTTGTAACATCACTTACCTGCTTCCCGGATGTGCAATTGATCTTAACTTCTTGACCATTAACCTCCAAAACTTCTCCATCAAGCCATGCCTCGTCAGGATCCTCCACCCAAACTTGAGATCCTACCAATATATTGACAGGAGCAGCCTGGAAAAGGATATTAAGAAACACACTGGTCACAAAATACTCGAACAGGCAGCAATAAAAAAAAATGTGAGCTTCATGGTTCCACAATTTAGAGTAAGGAAATGGAAAATACATCGAAAAGAAACGGAGATGGGGAATTCAAAAAGCAAACGCAGTTATCTTTGCTTCAGTAACAAACAAAGATAGATGAGTTAAGAAGCTCAGATGGCCATCACGTCAAGCAAAGAAAGGTATTCAGGGACATGAGAACGGTTAGGAATGCCAAGTCTGAGCAGCAAACCAAGAGGATTTTATGTTTTTGCCTCTGAAAGTCGTTTAATGTAGATGTTTTGAAGAAGGGCAGTTGCATGTGAGTATGATCTTCTATTTGAAAGAATTAAGCTGTCCAAGCAGATGATATCCAGACATATCAAGACTGGGACTCTGTGACACTACGGATATGACATTTCTACTCTTAAGTTAAACTGTCCAAACGTGAATAGAATGGGTATCCATTGTAGATATCCAGGATCACAGTTACAAATAGAATTCCCAATTTTGTGGTCAATACATAACCATAGGCACAATATACACAGTATGATGATAGGAATTCACTTATTCGGGAAAAGGTATTGGACGCAAAAGAAAGGAGAAACAAAATTGAATCAGGTGAAAAGCAGCTATAAAACTCAGGTGCATGTTTAGCACTTTCAGTTGTATTTTGTATTTGAAGGAGATACGGGAAAATGGAAATGTCCACAATCAAAAAGAAGAAAACAGAACGAATAATTGAAAATTCGTAGGCTATTAGCTTCGTATAAATGCCCAGCCACGTTGTTCTGGGGGGGAACTCATTGTACTTTTTGGTATCACTCCAAAAGTATAGAGCAAGACTGAGCAATGACTAGAAAAATGTGAAGCAGTACGAGTTAGCAAAGATATGCTCCTATAGCCTAATTACAAGAAGTCTTCTAACAACAGCAAGGAAAAGGAATCCGAATTCAGCTTCTAAAGATTTCGTAACTTCAAGTCAACATCAAATAAACGTTTGAAATTAATTCACACAGCTGAAGGTCAACTCTAGGTCAACTTGAAGCTGGATTGGGAAAAAGTTCCAGCTTTCAGATTAGACGCATTTGAAGTAATCCCAACATTGAACTGCAACAAGTCCAATTAGTTTAACAGTTTTGAGCTCTGACTAACCCTAGATCGATAGATCAATATGACAAAACCAAAAAATGTATTAAATTATAAAAATCAACGCCAATAACAGCACAAGAGAATGAAAATTTCATACCATTTAATAGGAACTTGATCAGATCGGGAATTCAAAAATTAGCTGCTTCTTGATCTAGTTCCTTATTGCATTAACAAGAATCATCCAATATCCAAAACTATCATCCAATTTTGTTTCTCCCCCTACAAGATCCCTAAATTCCTTGTTTTTTCTCCTTTTTTTCCCCCTTTCCCTCCTAAATTTTAACCCTAAAAAAATGAAATCCCAAAACCCTGTTTCTAATTCTATCAATAGAAAATGCAGTAGTTATTTAATAAGTAGGGTTTCTAAGATTGAAAGAACTGCAGAGGTTTCATTTGAGAGGAAGAAAACAAAAAAGAAACAAACAAACAAAAAAATGAACCCTGACAGAAAAAAACCGGGATTAAACCGTCACCAGCCCGATTACCGAGAAAGTCGGACCGGTCTGTGTGAGGATGAAGAAGAAGATGAAGAGAAACCCTTTATCCCCCCTTCCGGAGAAACTTTTTCTTTTTCCCCCTCTCTCCTCTGTTTTTCTTCTTCTTCTTCTGTTTCTTTTTTCTCTCTCTCCTTTCTTCTTCTTCTTCTGATTCGTCTGTATAGCTGCCAGCCAGCCCCCATTGAGCTTACATGTTGAGAAAAAAACATTCACACGTTAATCCAACATTAATTAAAGATTGACTTAATTACCCCCGTTTATTTATTTTATATTATGGAAGAATGATTAATTGGGGGATATAAAAAGGAATTTGGGGATATAGGAAAAAGACAAAAAAAAAAAGTCCAAATATCAATTCGGGGTCACCCCTTATCTAAGTTTTTTTTTAAATCCTAATCACCCCTCACTAATTTCAATAACAATGTTTTTAGTGGTTAATAATAATTAGTAAAAATCTTAAGTATTTGTTAAATGATTAGTGTGTATTTGTATTTGGGTGAATGAGATGAGATGAGTAGAAAGATGGAAAAAAAAATTTGAGAGGGAACTTTTTTTGGTGGAACTTATGTGGAAATTAAGAAAAGGATGATTGTGAAGAGAGAATTGTTGCTAAGAGGTTGAAAATTTGATTTTTTTTCTTTGAATCCACCATTGTTGCAAACTCCTGTCGATTGATGATATGTCAAACAAAAAGCTATATCGGATTGATTGATTTTGTTAACCAAACATGTATTATTCAAGTCTGGAATCAAAAAACCATACTTGCATTTATAAGAAATTTTTATAAATTGTTTGCCAGTTTGTTATCCGGGGTTATTTGGGAAAACTCAGGCACTTAGAACACCTTCCAACGAGAGGAGCTACGCCAACCTCTATTGATTTTTGTCGATTTATTTTTTGTCGTTTTTGATCTTAAAAACCTTTTTTAATCGGTTTTAATGAGTCACCAATTAATAAAACAAAGCAGTTATTTATGTGATTTTTGAGCATCTAACTACTTCCGCATGGTTTTGATTAAATTTTATGATGAAAAGTATCCAGAAAAAATTTTTTTTCACTTGACTACCATAAGCATTGATAGATTTCTATCGACCAACATTCGACACCTTTTCCTAATGGGCGTGGTTCTTCACCAATTCCGCATGGTCTTCATCACTTCCGCGATGTAAAAAAATATTTTTGAGTTTTTATTTTAATGGTCCACTTATTTTCACAAGTAGTTAATTTCGAGCATGCTACCACACCTAGAAAATTAGCATAGTAAACTTAAATTTCTATCTACCACATGATGAAAAGTATCCAGGAAACTTCAATTTTTTTTTCACTTGACTACCGGCATTGATTATTTATTATGTGTATTTGTGATTGAATGTTAGTTACCAACCAGACATGAAACACTAGCATGGTCTTTAATAAAGAAATTATGGTATTTGCATGGTCTTGAACAATCTTCATCACTTAATGAATTTAAAAAAAAAAAAATTTGTTTAAGTGAGGAGCCCAGAGAAGGAAGAGAATTTGAAAGAGAGTGGGGAGAGTTTAGAATTTGAAAGGGAATGGGGACATTTGGGTTTCAAGAGATTCGAAATAATAATAAGAATTGGAGATGGAAATGGGGATATGATTTTGTTTTAATGATTTAAATTTTTGATTTTTATTTTGAGGGAAGGGTATTTTAGTATTTTCTTTCCCAAGTCACCCCTTAGCACACACCATGGGTTGGGGGAAGTAATTATGGTTCTTATGGAAAGTGCCATTTCCTCTGTCTTTATTAGTATTAGACTAGATTTTGCCCGTGCTATGCTCGGGCATTTTTGTTCTTTTAGCCATATTTTTATTAGGTGTCGTGGGGTTTCGCCCCGCCCCATCACGATACATTTTTGATTAGGTGTGGCTCGGCATCGGCTTCGCCTCGCCTCGCCCCGTCCCGATGCATTTTTGATTTGGCGTTGCACGGCTTCGTCCCGCTCGTCGCGATCCTTTTTTAATAGGAGTGTCTTTGCCTCGCCTCGCTCCGTCCCGATTTGATTTGGTAAAGCTTGGTTTCGCCTCGCCCCTCCCCGTCTCCGTCCCGTCCCGATTTGATTTGGTGTGGCTCGGGCGGACCCGAAAACCATCTACCATCATATTTTTTTTTAACCATATTTTTGATTTGTGATGTAGCTTCGCCTCGCCCTGTGGTGCATTTTTTATTTGACATCGCGGGGCTTCGCTCAGTGTCGTCGCGATGCATTTTTGATTTGGTGTGACTCCGCATCGTCCCATCGTTTAGGATTTTTGATTTGGTGTGGCTCGGTTTCGCCGCGCTTTGTCCAGATTCACTTTTGATTTGGTCTCTCGCGGCTTCGGACTGCACCTATAGCAATGCATTTTTGAATTGGTATAGCTCGGCTTCGCCTCGCCCCGTCGCTTAAAATTTATGATTTGGTGTGGCTCGGCTTCGGCTAGGCCCGTCGCTTTGGATTCTTTGATTTGGTGTGGCTTTGCTCCACCTCTCCCCGTTCCGATGCATTTTTTATCCTAGCCCCGTTCCGATGCATTTTTAATCTGATGTCAGGCGGCTTCTCCCCGCCCTAAATGATCGACCCGTTTACTACGCCATTGATACACGTCCCTCGGGTACACCCGCGTGCTGTTAAGATTTTGTGTTATGAGCCTAATAGGTGTGCAATAGAACCGTGTTAAATAAAATCTGCAAAAGATTTTGTACACCCGCCCTAAGATTTTGTGTTCCAAAACTAAGCAACTTATCTTTTTAGTGGTGTTTTTGTTATCTGATGAGTCGATATCACGACAAAGACCACAGGTCTACAGGGACTGCTCAAAGAGAGAACTTTCTCAATAAATAAATTAAAAAAAAAAAAAAAAAAAACGATTCAGAAGCTCCAGCAGAGGTAGAGAAAGAGCCATAAATTTGAGCTTTAAAAGACGTACACCAAAATCAAATACACCCGTTTAGCCCATGAAAAATATCAAGCGCCAACACACCAAAAAACTAAAACTTCATAAAAAAGTAGCTAGAGTAGAAGGATTAAACATTTATGCTGAGGTTTAGCTAAGATTTTCTCTCCTCGGAAAACCATATTAGCAGATTAATAGAGAACATTTCGTACCTCCTTTGTGTATCACAAAAATCATATTGGCGTGATCAAAAAATTAAATGTCAAAAGGAAAGCAAATCTTAAATGCTTTCTTTTAAGTGAAATTAAAAGAGAACCCTAGTAATATTTTGAAGGGAATGCATTTTACTAATCAATGCTGCTAAGTACTGGCTAAAGTCTTCATGATCTTGTACAATGAACACATTATCTGCCATTCTTCGTCATAAGTCAATTTTCTCCGCGCCTCCCATGGCTGGCACACTCTCTGCATCAAGCCAATTATTGCACTCAATCAAAATAGGATCAAATCGCACACACAATTTTCTTACGATCCAAGTAAAAAATGTTAACAGTTTCTTAAAGAGCTTTCGGTTTTAATATATATTGCTTTTCTACGTACCAAGAGATGAGTGCAACATTTAGGGACTATATAACTATAGTGTGACATTCTAAATCTGACAACATAACTTCAGATAAACATGAGTTGGAGAAACTCGGTTAGAACTATCTTTTCATGTTCAAGTCACTCTTGAATTACTTATTTTACAGTAAGCTGAATCAGAAAGATGATTTCATCTGCAACTCGCAGGAAAATCTGACAACTTACAGACTGCAAGGATCTTATAGTTGGCTCAATAAAGGCATGTGGAGGCACTCATGCACCTAGGCAGGAAAATATTAAAGAAATCCCTGCGTAATTTGGATCAGCCCAGAATGAACGTTATCTAGATCATATATAGTTAACCCGATACTAAACAAAGGGTGATGCTCTTTTTTAACCAAAAATACATATATGAAGTAAGTTTCTTAGTGCGACAAAATCGTTTATAAAATTGATTGATGAACAAAAAATCGTAAACAGTTGTAATTGCATGTTCTTCTCTGCATTGCTTTATCAATACCCATGCCAATTATTCAAAACGACTAAGCTTAAAAACCTTTTCCAATGACATAGTAATTAATCAAGATAAAAGAGTAGAAATACAAAAGAACAATCTACCATATTGTGTTCTCATAGATAACATCCGAGCAAAACCCCTAAATCTATGGTTTCAGCCTAATTAATCATATCACTAACATAACAACGACTCTACCTAGTATTCATCACTACTATGTGTGACACCAAAAATTATACTTTCATCTGTAATGCAAACAGAAAGCATAAACATTAGAGGAAAACCGATAGAAGTTGGAAGTTGTTTTAAGCAATAGAAGATTTCGACCAATAGAAGCTAGGGGTTCTTCAGTTATTACTACTACACACATTCTGTGGTCGTATACTAAATTGCTTGAGGACTTTGTACGGACACTGCTATGCGTGACTTCGATAATGAAGAATTAGCTTTTGGTTTGATTTCTTAGCCCTTCTAAATATCACAACTGCCACTGGTCAAGATATATGGCAAAATTCAAAGAGGAAGATCATTATATGCATGTACTTAAACTTCTATGTGCCATAATATGCATGACCACATCTCTGAAAGAAGTGTCATTAACTTTCGACGAAAACTTCAACTGACGAAGTTTGTAGTAGCATATTAACTACTCAGGAAAAGAAGAAAAAAAAAATGAGGGCATCATCTGCTCAAACTATCAGTAATATCTAATTAAGGTAATACATGCAGGACACAATAACTAAATTTACCTGCGAGAGATCAACGCGCAGGTTGTGTCATGTAGTATCAGCGTTCCAACAACACAGCTATATCGTCTCTTCACCACTAAGTGTTGTTGTGGCCACCGTAGCTCAAAGTTACCATGTTTATAGCAATCAAACCAAAATAGTTCTGAAAATTTGTAGCCATTCCAGAACTGTTTCGATATGGGTGCGAAGGAACCTTTTTCCAGAAGCGATTATCAACTCTTTTTTTTGACTCTTTTGAGTTGATTTTATCGGGATGTGGTATAATCTGTCTTTCTACTGAGGAATAATTTTTCAGTTTTTTAAGACAAAAGACTTCCTTCAAAAAAATTTACCACCGTATGTTGAAGAAGTATAAGTTTCCTGTCAAGTGACTGAAAATTGTATTCCTTACAATCACCACGGAATCGGTTCAAAGTTTCCTTTGGACAAGATTTCGTTTGATCATCAGTAGATCTATAAGCTAGTTTCTCATCCTCTTCCAACTTGATATAGTTAGGCATACTACCATCATCTTGATCTGTTTCAGATGTGATTAAACCGGTTTTGTCACAATCTGTAAAAGTCGAGCAAGGACTTTTAGTTTCCTCATCAGAAGAAATCACAACAACATAATTAGTTAGAATCATAAGACGTGTCTCTTTATCTATAAGAGATTACCAAGAGCCTCTAGTTTGACAGTGAGATCCATTTTCTCTTTGGCTAGAAAATTCAGTTGAATGTCTTTTTCTATGATATCCTGTTTAAGAAGATTTGACTATGTTTTTAAAATGAGTACTTTAGAAGACAGAGATTGTATAGGCTTTAGGAGTTTTACCAACTCTTTATCAGTATCTTCTCTTTCATCAGAGATAGACATAGATGTTTTCGTAACTCCTGGATCATGAGTCAACGAAGTAGTAACATCTTCAACTTTTGAGTATTCATACTCTTGCATAACGTTAACCGAATCAGACATTAGATTCAATTCTTATAGGTTGGATCGCACCAAACACAGATTGTTAGATCTTTTCGTGTTTGCCTGCTCTGATACCAATTGAAAAGTCGAGGGTACCCAAATATACCTCAAGCTAAAACTTTTCCTACCTATAAGTCATTTCTCCGAAAGTGATTGTCTAAGGACTGAGTCGAGACAATACAACTAATCGGTTCACACTTTGTGTGATCGTCTATGGATACGAGATCGAGACAATACAACAACGAAGTATGTTACTTGATAAAAAGGTTCGGACTTAACCAAACACAATAGAATTCACTTATCAAGTAAATAGGAATTAACGTTTGTGTAATTTACTTTAATTATAATAAAACAATTATAATGCGGAAATATAAAGTAAATGACACAACAAGATTTTGTTAACGAGGAAACCGCAATGCAAAAAAACCCCGGGACCTTGTCCAGAATTGAATACTCTCAGCATTAAGCCGCTATACAAAATTACACCTAACTTCGTATAGTTGAGACCAAGAAACTAAACCTGTAGTTCACCTAAATCCGTCTGTATTCCCACGCCTCCAACTTATAAATAAGTCACGTACTTGGAACAATTCCTTTGATTCGTATTCCAAACAGTAAAGGAACAACAAATCTGTTTGGTATCAACTCTCTTCAACCTAGTGATATGAGTCGGACAAAGGCTCTTCCGTTTGTCTTAACATAAACTCCTTCGTCAGGTCATTAGATCTATCTTATGTTCAATTACCGAAGTAATCGTTTAAGATTAAGCCAACGACACTCTTAATCCAAAGAATTTTGTTGATGCCGATCTACTCAATTAATCAATCCAATATACCACAAGGATAAATCGATTATTAATTGGATCCTCTTTTACCAAAATAAGTATTGTGCACACCAAAGATTATAAACCCAAGTCAGATCTTCAATATCTTCTTTGTCTTCAAATCTTCTTAAATTTTTAATAAAAACCTGCACACAATCACTTGAATCTCTTGTGATCAATCACACACAGAACGGAGTCGGTTAACAATGGATTATCAAAAGATCGTCTTTAGAACTAACAACAGTTTAAAGATCCCTGTCGGAACTCTGAACTAGTTTGAGTGAATCTTATATCAGAAGAGAAGATTCTCAAGCATAAATAAACTAGGTGCAATCAGATTTCAACCACCGTTAGTCAATCAAATCAATCGAAAACAAAAGATAAAACCGAAATCATCAACGGTACACGCTAGAGCTTCTCAATCCCAAAGAAGACTTTAAACTGAGCGGTCGTAAGAGATTTCGCCTAATTAGGTTACTCTCCTCTCCGAATAGGCGGCTACACCAGTAACAACAACAAAATAGGAAGTCTGTTGTTACGAAGGATTAGTTTGCAAGAAAGGAAAACTTCAAGTATTTATAGACAAGGAAGTTTGGACACCAAGGAATTTCCAAAACCGAAAATATTCTCAAGATATTCATTAAAGAACAAATTCGGTTTCCATAATTCCTGGAAATGCTCTGTCCAAAAATAATGATCGAAATCTCTCGGAAAATATAATTAGTAAATGCACATTACTAATTCTTATATTTCCCTACAAAATGAAATTAATAACCTTAATTAAAAGATTCTTAACTTACTTATGTTTCGATCCTGGGATTCTCTTCCCTTAGTTATTAAGGAATAACTTTGAACAATTAAAGAAATAAACATTCACAGCACATGTTCAAAGTATGTCGACATCCTTACTTTGTAATTTCTCTTTCAGACTTACAACCTTGAAACCGATTTGCCACACTTCCAAACAAGTTTAGAATTGGTTCATCTGACTTTCAAGAACTATGTGATTGATCAAACAAACATTCAATCACAATCATGGGTTTAACGGTTCTACCAAAACAAGTTTCGGTTCTACCTTCCATGTGAGTACCGTGCATAGTCACACTAGCTTTCCAAAATTTGGTTGACTAGGTACTAGGATCGGTTCCCCACATATATATGGTATCTAACTTATATGTGTTGCACATGTCCATAGGATCGGTTCCCCTTTCTGCTATAAACCTTGCTGCACCCCATACAAGGATCGGTTCCCCTTTGTGATGTACTGCACCTCTTACTAGGATCGGTTCCCCTTTCCCATATTTGGTCAGACATAAAATCACAAACCCGATCATACCATATCAGGTGAATACTTAAGATCGGTTTCACTGATAAAAGTCATACCAATACATAAGTCATGCCTTTGTGAATAGTTCTACCAAGAACACAAACAAGTTGTGAGCGGTTATACTCAATCACACATATTGATTGTTCATAAGATATGCAATGAATAACAAAACCAATAACACCTGGAAATTTCCTTTTCGGTTCACAAAAAAGTTTATGAACTTACTACCTTAAAACACATGTAGAACATTGTTCCCTAGGATGAAATCCTCACCCCATACCCATACATAATCACAATAGCATTCAAATGATTATGGCGATGTCTTATCTACAAAGTTTAATGGTTAAGCAATAAACCTCGTATTGTATTCCTTAACACTATGTCTATCTAGAGTTCAAATTTGCTTCGCAGTTTTGTTTTCAATATGCACGACTTGAAAGATACGTTAGGGAATGAAACAGTTCAAGTCAAATATCACTAACCTCAAGTGGAAGGATGATTGTTGTCGTTGTAGCTCCTTGCTTCTTCACATCTTCAAGACTTCGCAATACTTGTAATGTCTCATATCCTAATACTTTCAAGCTAACCTATACGAAGTTGACTCTAGTACATAATCAAGCGACTCTTAACATGAGTTTTGATTCACTAAAATATGACAATGAAACTTGACATACCAACGCTTGGTGGGTTCAACCGAGCCATGCTCTAACACTTCCGATAATACTTTTTGAGCATAATTTTTATATGGGTATTCCTTACACATGGGCTTGGTGGACCACTTGAACTTTGGGCTATTGAAGACTAGAGCTAATTTTGGAACAAGAAGAGCTATAAAAGAAATGTTTTCTACAACTTGGAGATTAGGACGTATTCTACTACTTGAAGCTTTTGGAGAGAGCCGGATGCTAGGGTTTGCTTTTTGTTTCATCTTCTTTACTTTAATATTATGACTAGGGCTTAGCCCGTGTCGTTGTTTGTATTTTTTTCGTTGCTAAATGTTGGAAGACGCCATCCTTTAAGAGGATTTTAGGTAACCGTAACAAATACTTCCAGATTTTCTTTCACGGGCTTAATAAAACTTCCATGCATATCGAGATCTAGTAGACTAGCTATAATGCCGGAATCTCGATAGGGTGGAACCTTTTATTAGTGGCAAGAACTGGTCGCACCTTGCATGCCTCAAATGACGCATTAATTGTTTGGATTTGTTTTTCCAAGTAACTATTTAGATACAAATATGACAATATTAAGTTGTGGAAATAATTAATTACCTACAGTGGGTACTTTTTATTGGAAAATTACTCTAAAAAACTTACTGAAGTTATAATTAAATCTTTGATAGACGTACAAAATAATATAAGGTATGAAATAATAAAACAAATTGATAGTTCTACACTGACAATTGTGATTTCTTCATGAATTTCATGCTGAGGATTTGAGGAATTACAACCAAGTAACTCCTCTGACGTTAATTCGAATATCATCAGCACCAAAAATTTACTTGTTATATATAATAACCATGCATACACAATTCAGTAGTAGCAGCGACGTTTAAGATCAATGTATACTTACACTTGAGATGCATGTTTTGTGCTCAATAGGGATTCTGTCGACCACCAACGTAAGACTTGGTTTATTATCGGACTCCAAAATACATATCCAGTGTCGAAGCACCACTCAGTCCATAACCGTAACTCCAAACAGAAAGATCCAATGAAACTATCACTTGAATTAATGGATGCTGAGAAAAGGTCTTCCAATGTACTTAGCACAACTGATTGAAGCCGTGTCAAGATGTAAACATAATGCCCAAACTCATTAAGTGTGACTACTAATCTTCCCATAGTCTACGTAATGTATACAACTCATAGAATCAGATACTAAGTAGTACTGATGCCTCTGTTGAACTGATAATGCTAAGTAATAAAAGATACTCAATATCACAATAATAACAAAGAACACAAATATAATATAAAAGCTACTAAGTTATCATAGACACAAGAGATTACGTGGTTTGACTTTTGTCTACGTCCACGGGGTAATGAGTGATTGTTTTGTATTAAGTTGTGGTGGTTACAAAGATTTTAAATGCTTCCCAAAGTAATAGGGAGAACTCAAGTTGAAGTAAATACTTAAGTTCTAAACATTAAAGAGGTATAAGCTTAAGACTATATCTTCTCTCCTAGATATTGAATGCCCTTGGTTTGTTGGTGAGGCTTGGTATTTATAGCCCCTTCTGCTCTAGGTATATCTTTGCTGTCTTTGGACCCATCGTTCTCTGATATACCTTTCGTACAAATGGTACCTTCGTTCACCGCGTGCCTTCTCCAGTCGGACTCTGCCACCTCAGCTGACCCGAGAACCTCCCAGCCTTAGTACAGATTGTACCTTCGTTCACCGCTATCCTTTGCCATTCAGGTTCTGCCACATCATCTCTTTCCACGTGCTTTGGTTATGCGCGTAGATAAGAGATTTTTGCATTTAATGCTGATTAGATATGTCATCTACCTTTGTCCCTTCGCCAGCTGCCTCCCTCTAGACTAGGCTTTACTTTTTCCATCTTGACCGTCAAGGTATCCCTTCTTGGAACAAGATAAAGTAAATCTGGGAAGGTATCTCCTGCTACTCAGGTTTCTCTGTACAACAAGGGCTATACAATTATCTTGTGTGCGACCACTGAAACCGCGACACGTGCTCCACAGAATATTGGTATTCACAGTTTGCCCCTTTTATTTCATATTCTACCGCTTGGTAGGATTGGAAGAAAAAACTCCCATAACGCCGCCATTTTTGCACGTACAGGTTGGGTGGTCCCACATGTCTCTTAATGCAATAACTTCCCCGTGAATTTCGGGACACCCAAAATTTTGGATTCTCCAGCCGCCTATAAGAAGAAAACAAAGAGAAGGAATTTTCATTAACTCCTTTCTTTCTCCCCGAACTGTCGCTCTCCATTCATTTCACAGAGATTTTGTTCCGATGTCAACTGTTGATCTTCCTTTTGTTTCGCCCAGGCTCCGGTTTAATACACGATCATAACATACAAGTAAGTGATACTTTGCTTCTTCTCCGCTTGTTTGGACTTTCATTCTGGATTCGCCTTGTTTCAACTTTGGTTAATTGTGTTTGAACGCCATTGATGTTCTTGGACGCCTGCATGCGGTATTAGGAACTCTTGTTGTGTTCTCTATGTTGTTTGAGAGTTTGGGTTTGTTTCTATTTCGTATTTTGATGACGATTCTGCCATGATTGTTCTTTATCTGCAATTTCATCCATGGTGATGAATAACTTTCCATTTCGTCTTATGGTGGGTTTATTTAGACCGCTCCCCTTGGTTGGTTTAGTTAAACCCATGCCCAATGTATGCTTGTCTTTGCCCCAACTTTGCTTTTAAATTGACTGTAATTTCAGTCCGCCATTGTTGACGTGATGTTCTTCCTGCTGGTGTTAGGGATTATGATACTTCCGAAGAAGCATGTGCACAGGGATCCGAAGCCTAGATCGTTCACTGATCCACCTTCGCGGATGGATCATCCTGATGCTACGCCTTCTCCACCACCTGAGGATACTGAGGTACCTGCTGGTATTGAGATGGATGTGGACCCTGAGGCTGCTGCGGGTCCTGAGGTTGAGGAGGTTGCTGTCGAGGATCTTCCTCCTCCTCCGCCTCACTATGAGATTCAAAGGCTGCAATTGCGTGACAAAAATAGCTATGCTCACTTATCTTTGGCTGAGATTACCAAGTCTTTTCGCCTTCACAAGTTTGAGATCTCTTTTGTCAATGGCCCTGATGTTCTCACTGAATCCATGATTCGAAGCTTTCCATATGATGAGAACAACCTCTTGATAAATGTTGGTCAGCTGGCCGCGGGTATGCTCTTCCCTTTGTTTAGTAGAAAGGATCCCTTCTATTATGATGTTTTGTCTACCACTCAAGTTCGAGGAGTTATGCAATATACTGGTAATTTCTGGCGTGCCCTTCGTGAGTGTTGGTACCGTAGTAAGGGAAAGACTACTCTGAAGTCTTATGACCCTTTTTCTGCTGGAAGGTCTAAGCAAGAGGATTACACCCCTGCCAACTTCAATGCCACCTATTGAAAAAGCAGGGGTCTAACATCCACACCCAATATTTCGCTTAGTAATCTGTATGGACAAACTCCAATATACTTTCTAGAGAATCAACTAGATAGTCAGACTCAATCTAGAGAAAAGTATATCAAAGTGTTTATATCTCAATCTCTCAATTTGATCTTTACTCAAGCAAATAGAAATCTGCGAGTCTTTATCAAAGAGAGATAACTTGGATGGTACCAAAGACCAATATCCAAGTGTCAATCAATTTAAATCAACAACCAAAAGGTCGGATATTCTAATTGATTGAACAACGCACAACCTGTGATATTTCAATTATATAAACAAATATAATGCGGAATAAAAATAACACAGATACCAGAATTTTGTTAACGAGGAAACCGCAAATGCAGATAAACCTCGGGACCTAGTCCAGATTGAACACACACTGTATTAAGCCGCTACAGACTCTAGCCTACTCCAAATTAACTTCGGTCTGGACTATAGTTGAACCCCAATCAATCTCACACTGATCCAAGGTACAGTTATGCTCCTACGCCTCTGATCCCAGCAGGATGCTACGTACTTGATTCCCTTAGCCGATCTCACCCACAACTAAGAGTTGCTACGACCCAAAGTCGAAGACTTTAATAAACAAATCTGTATCACACAGAAAAGTCTATAGTAATAGATAAATCCGTCTCCCAAGAATAAACCTATTAGTTTTGTTCCGTATTTTGATAAATCAAGGTGAACAGGAACCAATCAATAACCCGGACTTATATTCCCGAAGAACATCCTAGTATTATTGATCACCTCACAATAATCTTAATCGACGCAGCGGAAAAATATATTGCGGAATCACAAACGATGAGACGAAGTGTTTGTGATTTATTTTCTATCTTGCCTATCGGAGATATAAATCTAAAGCCAATTATTTCAATTGTACTCGTACGATAGAAACAGCAAGATCAGATCACACAACTACAATAAAAGTAGTATCGGTCTAGCTTCACAATCCCAATGAAGTCTTTAAGTCGTTAACCTGGTTTTAGAAGAAGAAAACCAAAGGTTAAAGGAGAATCGACACTAGGTTAGCAAACTAGTATCACACGTAAAGTGTGGGGATTAGGTTTCCCAGTTGCTAGAGTTCTCCCTTATATAGTCTTTCAAATCAGGGTTTGCAATCAATGTTAGCTTAGTAACAAAGCATTCAATATTCACCGTTAGATGAAAACCTGATTAGATTCAAGCTAATATTTATCAACCGTTGGATCGAAAACTTAGCTTGTTACACACAAACGAAATGTTCAATTTTGGGTTTATGAACCGTACCCAAACATTAACATTTGTTGGTTCAACAATAGTCAACCAAATGGTTAGCCATATGATCACTCTCATATCAACCATATTCTTCTTCACCATAACTAGTTCGAATGACTCAAATGAACTATTTAGAGAGTTGTTCAATTGCTTAGATCTTATGTAACTACACAAGAAACAATCGAAGCAAAAACGGTTTGATTCACTCGAATCGGTTCATGAACTTTATAGCCACGGTTTGCAAAAGCATTCCTTAGTTTATATAAACATTAGTTAAAGAACAACCGGTTTTAGATATAACCTACTTAAGTTCGCGGACTTAAGCTCATGGAAGGAGTACACAAACTCCAAATATGAGATGTAATTGAAAGAAAATTTCGGGTGAGAACTTCCGCTTGAACAAGTGCTCTTCACTAGTGATGACTTGGCTTGCGCCACTTCCATTTCTCTTGATCAACAAAGTTCGCAACGCATGCGAGTTCGGCCGAGCAATGCACTAACAGTCTCCCCCTTTGTCATTTTAGTGGCAAAACTATTAATACATATGGAATACAAAAAATAAATAAATTAACTTTTGTAGCTCCTATTCCACATGTCTAATCTTCAACATTACTCGAAATCTTCGTCACTTCCAAGTACTCCAATGATCCCAAAGGTTGTAAGTTTAGCATCATCGTTGTTGAAAATCCGTAGCTATAACAACAAGAAAACAAGAGTTCTTAACCATTGTTATACAAAGACACCTATCATTAATACATATGTCATGGTATCATTACACAAAGGTTGTAAGTTTAGCATCATCGTTGTTGCGTCAAAGTTCAATTGTTCAATTGATTATCACAACTTCAACAACAATACTATGGTGATATGTATCACTCCCCCTTAGTCAATACTCCATCTCACATGGAAACCACTCCCCCTTACATAATGATCCGAAAACCATATGTATTTGTAGTGTGAACTACATATTAATTCTCCCCCTTTTTGTCAATAAATTTGGCAAAGGTACAAGAACGGGATCCTAATGAAATTTCCGAAAGAGACATTTCATGACCAAAAGAAAGAAACACACATCATCTTATTTAGATGCAATCATAAAGCCGAAGCTAAATGCATTCATCAAGGAGTTTAAAGATACAAGATAACCCCTATAATATTCCACAGGCGCACTCCCCACAAAGATATGGCAATTAAGCGCAAGTTCAAAAAGAACTCTCCCCCATAATATGTCATTCCCGAAAGAACAACAAGAGCGACCTTAATTTTGAAAGAAAATAAGGATTTCTTTGGACATAACAAATCACATACAAGTATGAATTTGAATCCAAAATACTCAATTAAATTAACCACAAAAGAACCCATGATTAATTTAATCGAAATACATAATCAAACTAATCATAAAGAGTAATCAATTTAATTGGCCATACTCACATAAGAGAATCTATGGAGCAATGACTAAGTTAATCATGAAAATAACCAACCTAATCAAGAGTGCTCAAACATAAGAAAACTTATGGAGTCATGACTAAATAACCAAACAAGATGATTAATTTAGTTCAATATGCTCGACATAAAGTACCTTATGGAACAACAACAAAGCTAACCATAATCAACTTTGATTGTTTTAGTGCTCAACATAAGTCACATTACGGAGCCTCACAGTAATACACAAAAAATATGGATCAGGGAAGATCAATTACTGCGGAATACACAAGGATTCATTCTATTTTCCATCACAATTTGCACCGTGACATACAATAGACATAATCCTTGAAAACAAAAGATTTTAACCTATCTTTCATCAATTATTGACAATATAGGCTTAACTTTTGTATTTGTCAAAAGTCCATTCCTTTATCAATATAAGAATATCAACTTATGAAAGACTTTACTTTTGACAAGATACGGGACAATCATAGTTCACGGACGCAAACACACATATCCCATAACAATTGCAATATATAAAACCATGAAGATTAATACTGCAAAAATCATCTTCCAAACAAATTTAGAGTTTAAACCAATAAATCTAAAAACATGAAGATGAGAACGTTGGACATAGCTATGTGTAATCACAATAATGGCTATTCCAATCTCTAGTTATTCTTTTAAACAAACCAAGAAAAATAGATTTCTCATCCGAAGACTTACTAGTTGTTGTAGATCTTTCTCAGAGCCTCTACAGATAATTCCTTCTTATTATTGAAAAACCCATTGATTATGGGACCATTCAATTCCTCCAAATCTTCAGAAATATCAGTTAACTCACTAAGTTCTCTTTTTAGATCATGCAAGGTGTTCTTTGAAAGAGACAACATTTGTTCATAGTGAGCTACCTCTTATAAAGATGAAACAATTTGAGATTTTAAATTGTTTCTTTTGTTGATGAAATCTTTCACCAAACCTCTAAAGTTATTATCAAGCTGATAAAAAGACAAGAGGCAGTTAGAGGAAGAACTTTCTCCATACTTTGTAGTCTTCACTTTCTTTACCCTTGAGGAAGAGATTCCTTTACACAGATACACATTGATTGATTCGACTGCATCTCTGCTTGTGGTGCCTCTAGTTACAGGAGCCATGAAACTGTATCTTTTAGGGGGAAATAAAGTCTACAAAAGTATTAAATAGACTTGTGAAATGTCTAAACCCTGTAAGAAAAAGTCTTCCATAGTTTACAGATTCAATATCTATATTGTTAGGAGAATATTTCTTTAACAAAAATAAATACACTACTTGAGTCATAAATACGCAAACCCCATTTTCTCAAGTTAAAGATGAGGATGCGAACGTCTCTGGAATTAGAGAGAGACGTTGTGAGCCAGACGCTCCCTTTGTTTACCAAGGCTTGTTGTATAAACAGGTTTCCTACCTCTTCTGATTCTGGAAGCATTGGTTTTATGAGACCCATGTTGATTATCCAGATTCATCTTTTGCATGTTCTTTTGCAGTCTGGAAATTCTTTTGTCCTTCCTCTTGAACCTCCAACACGTGCTTTGAACATGATTCACATTTCCACAAAACGAACAAATCAAGGATCCTTTGTCTTGTTGAAGTGCCTTCTGTTTATCACAACCTTCAACCTTCATTTTTTCATGAAGAGAAACAACGGGGTTGACAATACTTGCAGTCTTGCTTTTAAATCCTAAACCATATGTGTTTCCAAAGGATTTCTGACCAAATAACATTGTTGAGATTTTGTCAGAACTTCTAGATAATCTCTGTAGATCATCCTTGAGAGTATTAGTCTCTTTTTCCTTTAGAGCAATGGTTCTGGTGAGTTTATAATTGAGGCAATCTATCTCAAGATCTTTCACCTGGATTAATGATTCTACTTTCTTCAGTGAAGCTTTTAATTGAAGATTTTCTTGAAGCACCTCTTTGTTCAAGAATTCAAAAATCTTTGTGTCAGACTCAATTTCTGAATCAGACCTTGAGTATGTGGATGTTTCTGCTGTAAGAGCACTGGGTTCATTACATCCATCAGACGCATTCAAAACGTTGACACTTAAATATTTTTCTTTCACAGAATCATTAGCAAAAGCTGACAGAAGATATTTATCACATCTAAATCTTCTTTTTACAAAATCCTTGATCCTTTCTGTAATCAATGGTTTATCGAACCAATCACCATTCGAACAACATTCATCAGCCCAAGACAAGTTAGAGGATTCACTTGTGTCAGAAACGACATTGAATGAAAAGGTTTGAACAGAATTTGGATCAAGAATTTTTTCCTTCCCAAGAGAGGTATTTTTGGAGAGGGTGTTGAGGTTATTTCCTCCATCGATGGCATGCTTCTCAGATACGTATCTTTTGTCTTCAAATACAATTTCTAAGATATCCCAGGCATCTTTAGATTTAGTGCAAGTAGACACAAAGTGCTGAAGGTTTGGGATAACAACTTGTCAGATAGCATTTAATCCGTCAGAATTTTGCATTGCAGCAAGAGATTCTTCAGGACTATAACTACCAATATCCTTAGGTATAGATACATCACCTTTTGTATTAACCGGAGGATTATAGCCTTTACCTACACGTACCCAGGTTTGAAAATCACGGGCTTGGAGATAAGCACACATAGCAATTTTCTACCCTGGATAGTTTGAGCCATCGAAGACTGGTGGTACGTATATTGAGATAGCACCTCTGTCCATAGAGTCAGATCGCTACAAACACAGACTTATAAGGTCTTAAACGTGTTTACTTGCTCTGATACCAATTGAAAAAGTGGGGGTCTAACAACCACACCCAATATTTCGCTTAGCAATCTGTATGGACAAACTTCAATATACTTTCTAGAGAATCAACTAGACAGTCAGACTCAATCTAGAGAAAAGTATATCAAAGAGTTTATATCTCAATCTCTCAATTTGATCTTTACTCAAGCAAATAGAAATCTGCGAATCTTTATCAAAGAGAGATAACTTGGATGGTACCAAAGACCAATATCCAAGTGTCAATCAATTTAAATCAACAACCAAAAGGTCGGATATTCTAGTTGATTGAACAACGCACAACCTGTGATATTTCAATTATATAAACAAATATAATGCGGAATAGAAATAACACAAACACTAGAATTTTGTTAACGAGGAAACCGCAAATGCATAAAAACCCCGGGACCTAGTCCAGATTGAACACACACGGTATTAAGCCGTTACAGACTCTATCCTACTCCAAATTAACTTTGGTCTGGACTGTAGTTGAACCCCAATCAATCTCAAACTGATCCAAGGTACAATTATGCTCCTACGCCTCTGATCCTAGCAGGATGCTACGTACTTGATTCCCTTAGCTGATCTCACCCACAACTAAGAGTTGCTACGACCCAAAGTCGAAGACTTTAATAAACAAATATGTATCACACAGAAAAGTCTATAGTAATAGATAAATCCGTCTCCCACGAATAAACCTATAAGTTTTGTTCCGTCTTTTGATAAATCAAGGTGAACAAGAACCAATCAATAACCCGGACTTATATTCCCGAAGAACAGCCTAGTATTATTGATCACCTCACAATAATCTTAATCGACGCAACGAAAAAAGATATTACGGAATCACAAACAATGAGATGAAGTATTTGTGATTTCTTTTCTATCTTGCCTATCGGAGATATAAATCTCAAGCCAATTATTTCAATTGTACTCGTACGATAGAAATATCAAGATCAGATCACACAACTACAAGAAAAGTAGTATCGGTCTGGCTTAACAATCCCAATGAAGTCTTTAAGTCGTTAACCTGGTTTTAGAAGAAAAAAACCAAAGGTTAAAGGAGAATCGACTCTAGCTTAGCAAACTAGTATCACACGTAAAGTGTGGGGATTAGGTTTCCCAGTTGCTAGAGTTCTCCCTTATATAGTCTTTCAAATCAGGGTTTGCAATCAATGTTAGCTTAGTAACAAAGCATTCAATATTCACCGTTAGATGAAAACATGATTAGATTCAAGCTAATATTTCTCAACCGTTGGATCGAAAACTTAGCTTGTTACACACAAATGAAATGTTCAATTTTGGGTTTATGAACCGTACCCAAACATTAACATTTGTTGGTTCAACAATAGTCAACCAAATGGTTAGCCATATGATCACTCTCATATCAACCATATTCTTCTTCACCATAGCTAGTTCAAATGACTCAAATGAACTAGTTAGAGAGTTGTTCAATTGCTTAGATCTTATGTAACTACACAAGACACAATCGAAGCAAAAACGTTTTGATTCACTCGAATCGGTTCATGAACTTTATAGCCACGGTTTGCAAAAGCATTCCTTAGTTTATATAAACATTAGTTCAAGAACAACCGGTTTTATATATAACCTACTCAAGTTCGCAGTCTGGGTTCGCGGACTTAAGCTCATGGAAGGAGTACACAAACTCCAGCAGAAATTCTCGGGTGAGAACTTCCACCAGTTCGCGGACTTGGCTTGCGCCACTTCCATTTCTCTTGATCAACATAGTTCGCAAACTTTGGTTCAAGGAATAAGGACTTATACATATATGTGTTTCCACAACAATGCTTATATCCTACCAATGGTTTTGTAATCTAAACTCTCATTTCAATCATTGAAACATTCTCAGAGAACGTTATATAGCCGTTATTCACAGACCATTTTTCGTCAGAGCAATTTCCAAAGTGATTGAAACATATCATGACTTTCGTCACTAGGTAAAGAATTCGGTTAAAGCGAAAGCTTACCAACACATATTTCGATAGGCGAGTTAAACTCGGCTCGAAATAGCAAATGTGTATAATGAAAGTCTATACGTCTAAATGACTTTTGTCTCAAGAGTAGGAGATAGAGTAAATAGAATTTTGAGTGACAGATAAGTTCAAGTCTCCACATACCTTTTAGTCGATGAAGTTCCACCGGTTCCTCGAGTAGTCCTTCATCTTGTATGATGATTGCCATGGAGTTCTTGAGCTCAACTACACTTTCTATCCTAGTCCGGGACCTTTAGCTACATAGGCTAGAAATCAAGACTTATAGTTTTGATCACTAGCATTGACAAACATGCTTGAGATAGAAACGCATGCGAGTTCGACCGAGCAATGCTCTAACACCTATGCTGATGCTATTCAGAAAAGTAATCTTCTTCCTTGGAGCGTTGGCCCTCGTTGTATTCATGTTACTGCTAAGCAGATTAGAGAGGGTAAAAGCCTTCGTCTATTGGAGGAGATTGATAAGACTGGTTTGACAGTCATCCCTTATTCTGCTAAGCTCCCTTTGCGAAGCCTGACCGTACTCGTCTTGATCATGATGACCGCTGGGGTCGTACTCCTCTTCGTGTGGTGGGTCCCTGGGCATACGGTTTTACCACTGCAGATCCCAACGTCCCTCGTACAACTCTCTCCTTGCCCTAAAAGTATGATGGATATCATCCTTGGGTCTTCAACCCTGCTGCTTCTCATGAGGTAACCTTCATTTTTCTCAGAGGTTTTTAATTTTATTGTTTATTTAGTAACCTTTGTTCGGTATTCCGATGGCTTTTTTTCCAGTCTGCCCCTGCTTCTTTTGCTGGAACTGCCCCTGGTTCTGCTGCTAGGAATGCTCTTAGCTCTGCTGACAACTCCGTAGATACTAGGACTAGGAAGAGAAAGGCTTCGGCTGAAGAAGCTACACCAACACCTGAGGAGGTAAGGATTATAGTCATACCTTTATGTTTGTAGGTTTCCTGGTATTTTTCCCCTAATCCTTGGCTTGCGCATGTGTTCTGTTATAGTCTTCCAAGAGAAAGGGTAAGCTGAAGGATGTGATCGATCTTGAGGAATCTGATGAGGATCCTAAGGTTGCTGCGGAGGAGCACGAGGACGAAGATATGGAGGATATTGAGGATACTGGCCTTAGTCCTCATCTGGATGATATTGAGGAAGATTTTTCCAAGAATAGTCCCAGTTCTATTCGTGCTGCCTCCGTGGAGGGTGAGAACCTTCCAGTTGGTGGTGATGTTCCATTGGTGACCCAGTTAGTGTTCAAGCTCCGACTTCTGCTTTGCTTCCAAAGGTACCCTCGTTTTCTGCCCCTGGTGATTTGCAACCTATTGTTTCGGCTACTACTGGTGCTGTAGTTGTATCTTCCAAGAGCCTTTCATCCTCTCCCGCCACTTCGCTCCAATCGAGTGGTTCATTTGCGAAGGGTGTTAATCCGGTGGTGGGGGTTAGTAGCTCAGACTCGCAGACGAAGAAGATGGTTGTGATTTCACTGGCTAGCTTCTCCTTCAATGCTACGCCTATTTCATTAGGGAGTGCTCAGTCTGTTTCTACTGCCCCTGCTAGCAAAGTTGTTGGACCTCCACCTTCATCACCAGATTGGACCGTATTGGGGAATCTTCCTTATGCTGGTGATATGGACTTAGGTGGTGCTCAAGCTTTTTCTTCGGTTCCTAGCTCGTCCAACATGCCGTATCTTCGTCGTGGTAAGGGTTCAGTTCTCGTGCCCCATGCTCGCTCTCAAGCGATTTGTGGAGTTGTTGCTGACTCTGAGAAGGGTAAGCTGCCTGAGAGCTTGAGCCTTGGGAGTTCTGATGATGTCATCCTTGAAGCCATTCTTCGGGATTCAAAGGGTCCATTTTCTGCTGAGGTTGATCGTCACCAACTGGTTGGTTCTTTTGAGGTAGCTTCGCAGTTGGATGTTCTATCTTCTCAGTACCGTGTGGCTAAGGATTTATTCTTTGACCCGGACTTCCTTTGCTCCAGTCAGAGCTTTAGTGAAATCCGCAGGGGTATACCTTTGCTGATTTCCTTCCCCGTCTTTCGTTGTTTTCAGTAAGTGATCCTTACCTTAGTTTCTCATACCTTGTTTTGAATCTTCGTTTGTTCTTACGCCTCATTGTTCGCAGCTTTGCAAACAAATCGATGTTGGTTGTACCTTTTTAAGTTCTATAGGGCTAAGTGTACTCACTTGAGTGCCTTGCTGGAGCGTACCCGTCAAGATCATGCTCTTGTTGGGGCGCCACAATCTTCTTCTAGTGGTGATGATTCTGCTGCCAAGATATCTCTGCTAGAGGATGACCTGAGGAAAACTCAGAGATCTTTGGAGGCTTGTTTGCTAGCCCTTGAAAGAGCCAATAATGCTGCAAAGGCTGCTGAGGATGGTCGCAAAGCTGCTGACTCTGCTCTTGCTGCTGAATCTTCCAAAGCCATAGGTTCGTTTCTTCTCTCCCTTATCCTTGTCTTTAATTTTAGTAGTATAGTCCTGAGACATCCTACGCCTATCAGCTGGTAGCTCTAGTGAGCTTAGACACCTCTGGGAGCAAGTAGCCAAGTTATCCTCCGATGTTTGGTATTATCAGAAGAAGTCGGTCAGGTTGATGAACGTGACTGTTCATAACGAGGCCCAAATTTCCCTTGAATCTGCTCATAACGCAGATCTTGTGAAGCAGATGGCTTTGCTTCGTAAAGAATGTGATGAAGCCCTTAAGTGGAAAGAGGGTCTCATTTTAAAGCAAAAGGAGGATATTGCCTTAGTCGAGAACCGCCTCCTAGCCCAAGAAATCATACGTAAGAAGTATCATGCGGTTTTCGAATATGCCTGCACTTCCTTAGCTAAGGTTACCGCAGAATGTAACGTACTATCTTCTGAGGTCTGTTCTCTCAAGAACAAACTTGTTGAGGCCGGCTCCGTGTCTTCTTCCATGTCTCATGCATATTTGGTTAAAATGTTGGAAGAGTTAGAGAGTGTGTACCAGGTTTTATCCTCTGAGAATGCTTCGCTCCGGATTGATGTCGAGGATCTCCGGTCCGAACGGGACACCCTTGTGGAGGACCTTGATGCTACTGAGGTGGACCTTGCTGAATCCTAGCATAGTTTAGAAGAATCCCTTAGCCATGCCGGAGGTAGCTTAGGGTTTCTTCATTCCGCAGTAGTCTCTGTTATTCATTATTGGCTCCGCTTTTACTTATCCCTTCTACTTCCACAGGTCTCCAGGAACATCTTTTGGGTGCGAATGCTAAGATTAACCGTCTTGACGGCCAGATATCTTCGTTCGAGATTGCCCGACAGTTTGATACTGATAGGTGTAGAATACACCGTATTTAATATCTAGTATTTATGCTTTCTTTGCGAGTTTTCTTGTAAATTATGTATCTTATGTGTGCTTTTGAATTTATTAGGTGCAATGGAGTCATTTGGAGCAAAAAGACCAATTGGAACTCGTTCAAATACAAGATTTCTACTTTTCATTGTGTAGAGGACGAGAAGATGAAGACAATGCCGAAAGAATGGAGTCATTCCGAGTTCGTATGAAGAAGTTATGAGCAAAACAAGAACTCAGAAGCAAAAAGGGCAAACTGGTCATTTCTAGGCCAAGTGCTATTGCCACCCCATTGTACGTTAAGGGGTAGCCATTCTGTTAAGGGGTGAATTGTTCCAAAGGGACTACTAATGGGAGCCCATTCACATGTTAAGGGACAACCAGTGGAGTCTCACTAAAAGCACCCATGGGTGTTAATAGTTGTCCCAGACTATTTGACCTAATTGAGTCGAATTGGTTTTGTTGTTTCAGACAACACAACCTCTCTTTTATTCAAGTTCAGACAATTGAATCAGTGAGAAGATTAAATGAAGAGGAAGAAGTATGAAGAAAAGAGAGGTTGTGTTGTCTGAAACAACAAAACCAATTCGACTCAATTAGGTCAAATTTTGGCGCCGTTGCCGGGGAGGCAGCGGTTGTTAATTGTTTTTGGTTTCTTATTTTTGTATTTAGTTTTTATTTTATTTTTCTTATTTTCTGGGTTCTAACCTTGATTTGAGAATCTTATTTCAGGTGCTTATTTCTATGGAAGGAGCATATTGGAACAATGATTACGGTTTTCAACAACCTCAACAATATGATAACTACCAATTCCATGGGTATAATCAAAACCAATTCATTGGTTATGACCAATATTCCATGGAACCTTGTGGTTTTCCTCAACAACCTTATGGCGGGTATGTGTGTGAACAACCACAAGTATGGGAGGATTCTTATGTTTGTGAACAAAAAGTCTCTAATTTTATAGATAAAGTTTCCACCTTTTTACAAGAGGAATTTCAAAAAGCTAAAGAGACTACAAACGAGCAACTCCAAGAACTTCGTGAAGGTATGATTAGCTTGCGAAGAGGCATTGATCAATACAAGGAGGATATGGATAATTCTAATGTGCATATGGTTTGTGATGAATATTTGATTGATGCTAATGTTGAAAAAGGCGAATCCTTGGGCACTTTTGTTGATAATTGTGTAGTTAACTCAACTCTTGATCTTAATAATGATCATTCACCTATTCAAAAGGATGAGTTAGAGATTAGCAACACTAAATTCAGCGAGGAACAATCTTATGTTGACTATGATAGTGACGGTGATTATGATACATTGCTTGGAACAACTCATGGTGAAATTTCCGAGGAGTCTTTTTGGGATCAAGATGAAGACGAAGAGGACTATGTTGACACTTGTGTAGATTACTCAAGCATTGATCTTACTAATGATCAAGAGCCTATTCAAATGGTGGAGCTTGAGGATGATGCATTTTCGAGTGTTCTAAAAAGGTTTCTTATGATAAAATTTGGATCCGCAAAAGAATATGTGCCTTACAACAAAGAGGAGTGTGTTGAGAATGAGACCGTTATAACCAATATTGTGGAAGACCCAATTGAGCTTGCAAATAATTGTAATGATGATGTTTATGTCGATACTTTGGTTAAGGCAGAAACGGACGAAGAATGGTTGCAAGGTTTGATAGAGGACCATGATATACAAGAGGTGAATAATTCACTTGAGTTTTTCAAGGATGAAGAGGATTAGTGATACAAGAGATTGTGCAAGGTTTATCTAACCCTTTGCCTATTGTTTCTTCTCCTTTACCTCTTATTGGTTTGAATGTATGTGCTTCGAGAATATTGTTGAATGACTTTGTTTCTCGTTTTCCGCCATTAGAGACACTTGATTCTCATACTATGCAGGTTTTGGACCAAGAAACCGTGGAAGTACCCGACTCATATATTCTTTATACACTTCCAAGTGTGGATAAGAATAAGTGTGGGGGAAGCTTTTATCGGTTACTAGCTTCACTTTTGCTTTATATTACTAATATTTGTGTGAAGCTAGTGTTTGCAAAACAGGTTCTATGGAAGGATCCTCAACTTTTCAGATTATTGGTGTATGGGGAATGAATCTTACAAGAAGCTAAGTCGGGCCGTCGACTTTAAAACAAGCGCTTAGTGGGAGGCAACCCACCGGTTTTGTATTTCTTATCCTTTTGAATTTATTTTTGTTTCGTTTATTTTTTTTTTTTTTTTTTACTGTTTTCATATCATATTTGCAAACCCGTGTTTAATTTCATTGAGTCCGGTATCTATCTTAGAAGAGAATTATGACGAATACCTTTTTCGTCAGAAAATTTCAGACTGCGCGTAGTTCAGTCCAGAGACCATAACTGTCAGACCGTTTATCAAAACACTATGAAATTTTGACACTGTGTAGAAAACACGTAGGTGAACAACTTTTGTGAAATGGAGTTTTTCCAAATTCCTTACCAATTTGCACATTTTTTGCGTTTTATCTGCTGTTATGTCAGAATTCAGTACTTTCGGTTTTACACATTGAGGACAATGTGAAGTTTAAGTGTGGGGGAGCATTTATATGTTTGTATAGTTTGTTTTTGACACCATTAGTGGATGGAATCATTTTGAATGCAGGAGTTGAGGAACCAATTAACTAAAAGGGACGAACATAGCTCAGAAATCACAAATTATATGATAGTTGTTACCATATCTCGGAATATCACCATATCACATTCTATTTTTATTTTTCCATATTTATCTATTGTTCTCTAAGTGCTTTGGTGGGTCACTAAACATCGACGTGTTATTACTGCTAGGATGAAATAGAGTGATTGAGTTACTATAAAAAAAAAAAAAAAAAAAAAAAAAAAAATGAAAAAAAAAAAAAAAAAAGAAAAAAAAGACCGACCAATTAGACCAAAACGGAATAAAGAATGACACTTGGGAATAGCAGTATGTGTGAAACGTAGCCCCTGTCTCCGTCGCCTAAACAAGCGTGGAATGCAGGATCCAAGGCAACTATCATGTACTTGCTGACAAGAAGCATGCGCTTGGATCCAAAAGATCTAATCATGCCGTCTAAAAAAAAAAAAAAAAAAAAAAAAAAAAAAAAAAAAAAAAAAAAAAGAAATTGGATCCAGTTTGATCCAATCAAATAAAAAAAAAAAATTATTATTGTGTTGAATAAAGTCACTCTTGGTTCCCTTGTATATGCCAATTGATTTGATGTAGCATTCAAAGACAAAGTAGCTCAATCCAATAGGATTAGGTTCATCTTAGCAAATGACCTTGAGACAGATATGGGAAACATCGAACACTTGTGAATATTCGCCAACATCTACATCTATATCCATCTTCTTAATCTTTTCATTGTGATTGTGGTTTGTTAGTTTCCGAGTATTGTGGCTTGTTCGACTATCTAATTAGAGTTTATTTACTAATATATGAATTGAATTTGCAAGGTACCTCCTCCTGTAGTCATTTTGGATTCGTTCATTGATTTGTCACAAATAGACGGAGTTGGATATATAGGTTTTGTAGGTATATCTCTAGTAAACCTTCACGAGACTATAACTCGTCCACTAGGGACACCTAGGGGTTTAAAGGCTTGTTATTTATGCTAAAATTAACCGTAGCCTCGACGTCACGGAGTTGTATGTATGTTTTTATTTTTGTTTGATTTGCTCGAGGACTAGCAAAGTCTAAGTGTGGGGGAATTTGATAGGTGTAGAATACACCGTATTTAATATCTAGTATTTATGCTTTCTTTGCGAGTTTTCTTGTAAATTATGTATCTTATGTGTGCTTTTGAATTTATTAGGTGCAATGGAGTCATTTGGAGCAAAAAGACCAATTGGAACTCGTTCAAATACAAGATTTCTACTTTTCATTGTGTAGAGGAAGAGAAGATGAAGACAATGCCGAAAGAATGGAGTCATTCCGAGTTCGTATGAAGAAGTTATGAGCAAAACAAGAACTCAGAAGCAAAAAGGGCAAACTGGTCATTTCTAGGCCAAGTGCTATTGCCACCCCATTGTACGTTAAGGGGTAGCCATTCTGTTAAGGGGTGAATTGTTCCAAAGGGACTACTAATGGGAGCCCATTCACATGTTAAGGGACAACCAGTGGAGTCTCACTAAAAGCACCCATGGGTGTTAATAGCTGTCCCAGACTATTTGACCTAATTGAGTCGAATTGGTTTTGTTGTTTCAGACAACACAACCTCTCTTTTATTCAAGTTCAGACAATTGAATCAGTGAGAAGATTAAATGAAGAGGAAGAAGTATGAAGAAATTCTTTCACTGGGAAATCGAGAGAAGAAGAGAGCTCTTTGTTAAGATTAGAGAGATGGTTGAATTCCAGGGGAACGAATTTGTGAAAATTACTTAGGGTTTGCTGGAAATAAGAAAAGGGGATTTGGTGCAGAGACGAAGATGAATTGAGGTTAGGGTTTAGGCGATTAAACATGGAAGGATGAAGAATTGGTGGAGAAAAGGGTTGTTCTCTGATTCATACAAGTGTTGCTTCTGTGGTTGTGGGGGTTTGCTGTTGATCGAGAATTAGCCAGGTTTAGGTTCTTGGATGTGTTGGTTGCCATGGCTGCTACTGTTGGAGATTGAGAAGATGCAACACACTGCTATAAGGAATTAAGAAGCACAATGATTGCAACAGGAGTTGGAACTGGGAACTGCAAGATTGAAGTTGCAGTCTAAGTTGTTGGTGTTGTCTCAGTGGCACTGGTGGTTTCTTTTATTGGTTTGCAGTGTTGGCTGTGGCAGCATTTGTGGTGCTGTTGTTATGGTTCAAGGGCAGGTGAAGCTGCAGTAAGGCACTGGTTGAATCAAGAAAAAGAACTATGTTGCTTTGTGTGGTTGAGTAAGGGAATTATTATGCTGTCTGGTGTGTGGTTCTGGTGGAGTGTGAGATTTCAGGTGTTGGTGCCTTTTGTTGGTGCTATGCAAGAAGTAGCCGATGGAAGTACGTTGCTGTTGTGTTCGGCTAAGTTGCAGAATGCATTGAATGGCTTGAGGCAATTGCAGCTGAACTGAAAAGCTGCAGTGGTTGAGTTGCAGTTAGAGATGGCTCAACTGAAATAGCCTTGAGTTGGTGCTTGTGGATTCCTGAGATGCAGCTGTGAGTGAGATGGTGCTGTTATAATTGAATCTGGATTTCTGGGATGGTCTGATAATGGAATAGACTTCATGTGGAGGCCAGAGTTACAAATATTTAGATGAGAAGCTTGAGATGGAACTGTGGTTGGTGCAAAGATGGGTGATTCAGCAATTGCGAGGGCAGTCCAAGCTGGAGTTGTGGGTATAGGCTGAAGTGGAGGTTGCGGGTGGAATTTGATACTGAGAGAATGGAATATGATGTCGCTCTTAGTGTCCGTTGTTGCGAGAGCTAGTGAACGATGCTATAGCTGAACCTCGCTTGTGACAAATGAGTCCGATAATGTGTTGGTGAAGGAAATGTAGAGCTAGATGCGTAACGGGTTTTGTGGAATGAATGCCTAAATTGCGTGTGAGCTTGTATGAAGGCAGAGAGGAGTTAAATTGAGTGAACTGCACTGGTAACAATGGCTTGTGACAAGGTGTCTTGGTGCTAGTGCCAGAGTGAACTACGGGGCTCGAGGTGGTTGCGGGAAGGTGCCATAGTTGAGGCCGGGAACTTCGGGTGCAAGAGTTGAGATGAACTAAGGCACTGGATTTACTGCCGATGCGCTATTTAGCTCGGTGGCCCCGATTGGTGGTCTTTGTTTTGCGAAGTGGCCCGAGAAGGCTTGAACTTGAACTGTGAGGTTGAGTGGTGTCGGATAGTATGGAATGATGAAGCTGTTAGATGGGATTATGCAAGGATTTTTCCAAACTGATGCACAATGATTGTGCATCACAGTCAGCCGTGCAATTGACTTAGGCAAAGCCACTCGGCCTCAAACCAATTTTCTCGACTAGCCGATCTCGATCGGTCTCGACTCATTCAACTCAGTGACTCTCCCCGACTCGGTGCCGACCGAGTTAACCCGTTAGTTAACCCGTGACCGGTTTGACTTTGCTTGGCCACCCGAGACATTTAGGTGACTTTTAAAGCGGGATTCCGCCACAATCCCGCTTTTCCGGCGAGCGTTTTGGGACATAATTTCTACACGGGTTTCTCTCCATGGTGGGCCGGGTGAATTTCCAACTAATGGACTTTGAAGACAAAACCTAGTTTTGGAAGGAGAAAAAGACTACAAAAGGGAAGACTTCTACAATTTTTGGGGGACCACGTTTTATTATCTTGGCCTCTACTTTGTTTTCTAGGGTTTTACAACATGAAGTCTTTTCTCTTTCTTCTTGTGATGAACTCCATGAATATTTGCTAGAGTTTTATTATTGGTTATGGAATAAGTTGGATTTCCAAATATGTGTTTTGATTCAATATATTAGTTTTCTCTCATATTATCGTTTATGATTCACCATTAATATTGTTACATGATTTGAATGCTTGTTTAGTCGAGTCGCGAGTCGATTGAGTTTGTTTTCATCTCTCTTGCTAGATTAGGGTTATTATACGCAAAAGTGATAATTCCGGATTGCAAGTAGCATAAATATGATTATAGTTTGTAGTGATATATTCTTATGATCATATGTGAACCATAACCTTTGTTAAATCGGATTAGTGCGCTTTCCACGTTCGATTACTTTGATTGGCCTGATTTCATAGAACCTAATGCATCTAGGGAATTAAACTTGATTAGTGCTTTTACACGTTAGGTTGTTCCTTTAGGTAGAATTCATATTCGCATCTTTTAATGTGTTTGTTGATGACATGAGGAGGTTTGCGGGATATTCTTGAGATCAAGGTATTCTAGGGTCTTTGATAAAAGTTGAGATTAAAATATCAATTCTAGTTATTGTGGTGAAAACATGTTTGTGAATGAAAACGAAATCCATGACCAATACTTTCTTATCCTTGATTTGATTTGTTTACTTTTCTTTATTTGTTTTATTTAGTTTTAATTTCATAAAAATCACAATCAGAAATTCTTCCGGGTGTTTTATATAGGGAACCGAAACAATTTGACAACCTAGACCTCTCTGTGGGATCGATCCTTTCTTGCCCTTGCTATATTTATATTTTGAGTAGTAAGAAAGTGTAATTATATTTGTGTCGCTTACGACAGCGGTCAGATACTGCTGTAAAGTTCAAGGTTGAGGCGCTCCAGCAAGCTAATGATCAGCTTAGTGCTCAGGTGATAGAGCTTAATCAGAAATCATCCTCGGATCTGGCAGCTCAGGCCTCCCAAATGAAGGCTCAGTTCGAGAAGTCGGCCATTGATTATATCAATGACGCCTTTGCGGAAGCTGAACGTCGGGCTGAAGGAGTAGTCTTTCCTCGTCTTCCTTATCCTTGTTTTTTTTGTTTCTAGCCCTGTTTAAGCAAACTACTTGTTGTATTATGCCCTTCGCGGAGGAATCTTTTCTATCTCTGATGTCTCTCTTCTTTGAAACAATGATCTGTGAGGTTTTGAACCTTTGTTACCTGCAACTTTTTAAGACATGTTAGACATATTTTGGTAAAACTATTATTTTACTTATGTTACTTGCATGAACGTTTTTATTTTTGGACGTATTGTGTCTTTTTGATCGCACAATCAAGTTATCACAAGGTGCTAAGGTATGTTCAACCTTTGGTGGAACATTCATCGTCCTACCTAAGTATCCTTTGGCCAGAAGGTACCGCGGTGGCGAAGGCTCCTACGTGGGCAATATTTTTCCTGTAACCCTATGCGTTCAGCGCGAAGGATGCTTACCTTCGAAAAGGTATCTTTATAAGGGATATCTTACTTTTTCTTATTGCCTCATGAAGGGAGCTATTGCCCCGAGGATCCGAGTATTGACATATGCGCAGTTATGTCTTGCCTTGTCTCATCGTCAATCCTGACAGAGGGTGTCTGTTCTAACCCAATTGTATTTAATCAAAACTAACTTTCCTTAGAAAAAAGTTTCCTTCATTGATTAGTAAGGTTTACAATACCTTTGATCAGGGATAGAACATGGTAGGCTAATGCATGTTCCTTCTTCTCCTGAGCGATCACCATTTTCTTACGGGTAGTACTTTTTTAGATACATTGCATTCCAGGGATGTTGTAATACTTTACCTTTGGGGGTCCTTAGATAATAAGACCCTTTTCCGACAATATCGTGTATGTAGGGTCCGTCCCTCGTAGGAGCCAACTTGCCCCATTCCTTCTTTCTTTGATATGGTGGTATTTGACGTAGTACGTATTCCTAGACCACAAAGTTTCGAGGGATGACCCGATTGTTGTATTCCCGAGCTAGCCTTCGTTGATAGTTTACCATCTTTTGCAAAGCCACTTCCCGTCTTTCTTCAAGGTCATCAAGCTATTCTAACATCAAGTCTGTTGTTAGGTTCTTCTCCCATGCCTCCGTTTTTGTTGTTGGAAGTATTATCTCTGTTGGGATGACTGCTTCAGCTCTGTAGGTTAGCAAAAATGGTGTTTCTCCCGTAACTGACCTTCTTGTAGTTCGATAAGCCCATATGACGTTGTGTAATTGTTCGCACCACCTCTTCTTGTATGCTCCTAACTTCTTCTTTAAGTTCATTGCTATGGTTTTGTTTGTGGCCTCCGCTTGTCCATTGCTCTTAGGATATATAGGAGTGGACTTGTTTTTCTGAATGTTGAAAGTATCAAACAACATGTCGATGTTTTTTCCTTGCAATTGTTTGCCATTGTCTGAAACTATGGCGGTTGGAATTCCGAACCTGCATATGATTTTCCCAAACAAGAATTTAAAGACGTCTGTATCCCTAATTCCTTCTAAAGGCTTTGCTTCCACCCACTTGGTGAAATAATCCGTAGCCACGATGAGGTATTTTCTTTTCGAGGTTCCCTCTATCAAGGGTCCGACAATATCAACCCCCCATTTGACAAATGGCCAAGGGATGATGACCGAGTTAAGCTCCGTTGCTGGTGCTTTGATATTTCTGGCGACGCGTTGGCATCTTTCATATCGCTTATCCACGTTCTTTGAGTCTTCGTCCATGCTTAGCCAATAATATCCTTGCATTTTGGCTTTGATTGATAAGGATCTTCTTCCGTTGTGGTTGCATGCGTCTCCGCTGTGTATATCGTGGAGTATTTTTCTCCCTTCGGTTCGTGAGAGGCACCGCATTAGAGGTCCGAGAAATGACCTCCTATACAATATTCCATCACGAAGGTTGTACATTGCTGCTTTTGATTCGAGCTTCCGAGCTTCCTTAAAGTCGGCTAATAAGGTACCTTTGTCTAGATACGGGTGGATTGGAATCCTCCAATCATCTTCTACTTCGTCTCCATTGTCTTCATCTGACATGGATTGGTCCTTGTCAGATTTCTTAGCTTCATTATCTGATTCTTTCATTTCTTCGTTTGCTTCTTTATCAGCTTCTCTCACGGATCGAGTTTGGACAACAAAGGTCTCTTCGGTGTCTGAGATGGGTCCTTATATCGAAGGTTCGTATATCCTTCCAATTTGCACAGCAGTTGTATTTCTATCTTTTAGCATAAAGGATATAAATGCTAAGGCATCTGCGTGTCTGTTGTCTTTTCGACATACATGCCTGAATGTTATGTTGTTGATATTGGACGCATACTCCTGAGCTAGCTTTATGTATGAAGATAGCACTGGATCCAAAGTTTGGTATTTGAGTTCGATTTGCCTAATGACTAGCTGTGAATCACTAGTTAACCGAACATCTGATAAGCCTAGCTCCCGCGCCAAGCGTAATCCATGTACGACCGCCTTGTATTCTGTGATGTTATTGGTGTATTGCTCGAATTCTAACCTGAATGCGTAGATGAGTCGGTCTCCGGTGGGGGTTGTTATTACAATCCCTATGCCAGCGCCCTCTCCGTTTGAGGAGCCGTCAACGAATATCTCCCATCTTCGTGAATCCTGAGGTTCCAACAGATCTTCTGGTTCCTGCTTATCTTCCTCCATTCCGGGGATGTCGTCTATCTCTGCTTCGTCGATGAGAGGTAGATCTGCCAGAAAGTCCGCCAAGATATGTGATTTCTCAGCCTTTCTTGTTCAAAGATTATGTGAAATTGTTTGATCATGGCATTCCATTTTGCCACCCTTCCAATTTTCTCCGTGCTATCGAGGATTTGCCCTATCTGAGCCTTTGTGAAGACTCGGATGGTATGTGCGTCAAAATATATCCTTAGTTTTTGTGTTGCCACTACTAAGGCATATATAAGTTGCTCTACTTTGGTTTAGTTATGCTCCGCTGAACTGAGTGTCTTGCTGATGTAATAGATGGGTTTTTCTCCTTGGCCTTGGTCTCGTACCAATACTGCACTCACAACGTAGTTTGTTGCTGTTAAGTACAAGGTAAGTATTTCACCTGGCTCCGCTTTTGTAGTACGGGTACTGAAACCAAGTATTCCTTGATTTTTTGGAGGGCTTGCTTGCATTCCGTGGTCCACATGAACCAGCTTCCTTTCCTCAGTGTGTCGAAGAATGCCTTGCATTTGTCCGATGACCTTGCTATGAATCTTCCCATGGAGGCTAAGATTCCATTTAGCTTTTGTACTTCTTTTAGTGTTTTTGGAGATGGCATCTCCATTATTGCTCTGACCCTTTCGGGGTCTACTTCTATTCCTCGCTTAGTTACCAAGTACCCTAGGAACTTTCCTGAGGTTACTCCAAACGTGTATTTCTCCAGATTTACTTTCATGTGAAAGTTTCTCATGGCTTCAAATATCTCCCTTACGTCTGACGGGTGATTTTTCGCTTCTTTGCTCTTGACTAGCATGTCGTCCACGTAGACTTCTAGTATCTTGCCTATCCATGGCTTAAAGATTTTGTCTACCAATCGCTGGTATGTTGCCCCCGCGTTCTTTAGTCCGAAAGACATCCTTGTATAACAATACAAGTCTCGTGGGGTAAAGAACACAATATGCTCCTGGTATTCTTCTGCAAGGGCGATTTGGTTGTAACCAGAGTAGCCATCCATGAAGGATAATCTCTGGTGATCTTCGGTTGCGTTGACCATCAGGTTAATATTTGGCAGCGGGTAGCTGTCCTTGGGGCACGCCTTGTTGAGATTGCTAAAGTCGATGCAAATGGGTACGCCCCCGTTATTCTTAGGTATGATGACCATGTTAGATATCCACGTGGAATATTTGACTTCTCGTATGAATCCTGCTGCTAGGAGCTTTTGCTGTAGTTGCAGGAAATCCTACACTACACCCCTCACTAGAATATACACAATTAAGTCATTTTAGGATGAATGATTATGATTCCTATTGATTGAATACTTGAATCTTTACAATATGAAATAGAAATGAGTTATAGAATTACAATCACTCTAAAACTTTCTCTCTCCTAATGACTTGCTTAACAATTCAAAAAGAACCCCCCTACAACAGACTTACTCAACCCTTTATATAGGGTAGTACACAGTGGATGACAGCTAAGCTTTCCTTTATTTTCGGGAATGGCTTGCGAAATATCGCAAGTGTACGAGTATACAATCTCGCGACACTCTTAAACTTCGCCATATTTTCATATCTTCCTCGTGTTCTGGCTGTCGTCATTCATTGCGTCATTTATTTTACTTCCCTGCGACTCCCTCGCAATGTCTTCATTTATTGATCTCGCGAAGTATTGATGTCGCGATATTCTGATCCTACATCTTGCCTCTTCTCATGTCTTCTCTGCGAAGGAGAGAGAATGTCATGAGAACCAATATTTTGAGATGCCGCAATCGTTGATTTTCCATCAATTTTCTGCCGACAAGATTCCGTGAATTTAGGAATGACTGTTTACACGTATCTAAAATTTCCCTTTTACCTAAGCACATTTAATGTTATCCGGTTACTCTTTTCTCGTCTATTTAAAGAAGAATTCCTTGTGAAAGCATTTCTTTTATTTTACTTCGTCTTCTTCATCGTCTGCAACTATTTTCTGTTGCTTTTCTTCATCATCTTCTTCATCGTTTTCCCGCTATTATTTTTCTGCTACTGTTTCTATGGCATCAAGGTTTGTTAATTTTGCTGAATTTGATCATTTTGTGATTGATTTCTCTTATTGAAGTTGTTTTATCTTGATACTGTTCTTCTTTTAACGACTCCTCTGCCATTTTTTGTTTTAGCAAGAACAAACCTAGCACCAAGTTCACCATTGTGAATCCAAATATCTCCCTAGGCTCGCAATCGAAATCCACTGCTTCTAAAAGAAATCCTGCGAGTAACAAGGTATTTAAGAAACATTTATTTTTTTAATAACAATATTGTTGCCTATGTTTCTTATTTAGCTTGTAATTCGCAGGATGACAAAAATGCTGATAAGTCCCCCAAGAAGCCTCGCCATTCTAAACCCGTTGCGCCTTCTGTCACTTTTCCTACATTTAAACTTACAACTCTTACTGCGACATCTTCACAAGAAATCCCTACTGTTTCTTCCAAAGATAACATTTCTATGCCTGAATTTCTCATAGATCAACTCCCTCATAATAGTCCCATTGCGAATGAGCCTATTTCTTCTTCCATTTGTTAATGCCTCTACCATTCCTCCAGTCATTAACCCTCACGAGATTTCTTCTTCTCGTGATATTCTTTTAACAAAAGATGATTCACCTCTTCCTTCTTCTATCACTATTACTTCCTTTTCTGAGCAAATCCCTCTTACTAAAGAAAATTTAGAAGGAATAGATGTGGCCTTCAGAGTCCTATCAGATATTGTGAACGATGCTAAGAAGACTTCTGTCGATCCTATCAAATATGATATTTGCGAAATTTTGAGCAAACACCTTGGTCCTGATAGAATTTCGCAAACATCCTTGGAACAAGAAATTAACACTTTGAAGAATGATCTCCAAGCCATGACTGCAAAATGTAATATTCTCCATCTTGAGAATCAAAAACTTCAAAATATTTCGCTGGATCGTGATAATCTTCGCAAGAAGAATGAAGAACTAAAAGGTATACTCTTGCCTCTGTATTGTCCATTTTTTTTTATTTTTTTTTTTTGTAAAATTCAAACCCTTGTTCGCCCTTCAAGCTTTAAACCAGAAACGAAAAATGGAGATATATCAGTTGGAATCTACTGTTGAAGAAGTTCGAGTTGATAGAGATGCTTGGATGGAGCAATATAATCAATTAGATAATCTTCATACATATTCTGTTGATCAAATAGATAATCTTTCTAAAGAAAATACTGATTTAGCTCAGAAACAAGATTCATTAAGTAATGACTTATCTCGCCCCTCTTACTCTTTGACTAAACCTAATTTGGAGTTGGAAACTTTATCAGATGAGAATGGAACTCTTTCTCAAGAGAAGCGAACTCTGTTAAACAAGGTGGCGATTTACTCGCAACAAAATGATATTTGTCAAAAATTATGTAAAAAGCAAGAACAATCTCTTTGTTCATTGAGAAATCAACTGGAAGAAGTTTCTTGCCGAGAAGGATAAACTGATTCAGGGTAGAATAAACTTAAGTGTAAAAGTAAACCAATTCAAGGATCAATGTTCCGAACTAGAAAAGTCCAACTCTTCCCTTACAAAAGAAAATGCCTTACTTGTTTCCAACGAAAAAAGTTGGCGATCACGTCTGAAAGGTTTAATTGGAGATAATTTTGACAATGCCATGGATTATTTGGAGAATAGTTGTTCGGCTCTAATCCAACATCTTACCTCGCAAAAGGAAGGTAGTCATAGAAATTGACTGCCTCATCTATGCTTTCTTTATCAAGCCTTCATATTTTTTGTTTGTATAATTCCTTTACTTTTTGTTTTGCATAATCTGAGAAAAAACTTCACTCCTCCATTATTGCTTTGAAATCTGACTACTCAAAAATTCGCAAAGAGAATGGAATACTCGCTGCTTCTCTTGCACGTTCTCGCGATAGAGCGTGAAAGAAAATTCGACTATATGCGTGACTGTAAAGATATAGAGAGTAAAAATCAGCAGAAAGCACTCCTTCGTCAATTTCATCTTAGAGCCGAAGTTCTTGTGAATAATGTTTTACTATCTAAATCTCTTGATCCTGTGTCTGTTGAACCTCTGGAAGTAAGTGATGATGAAGTTCCTAATCCTCCTGATAGCGATTATGATTATAATAGTGGCGAAGAACTCGAAAATGAAGAAACTGTCTCTCCCAATAAAACTGTCAATGATGATGTCGCAAATGAAGATGTAGGTGAAGAAGGATTTTTGGAAATATATTAGTTAGCGAAAATATAGATAAAGTTGCCGAAGAAAACCCAAAGATCTCCTTACGGTGAAAAAGCTACTATTTGAGAAATGATTTTCTCTTGTAATCTTTCTTCTCGTCTTTGTTGTTTCTTTATGTACTTCAATCATCTTTTTTGATGTATGTACTGTCACGTTACTCTTCTTTCTTTCAACAAGTATAATTTTTGGTATTTAATGATTGCTATTCCATTATCTTCATTTATCTTTGAAATTCATTGTTTGCGACAAGATCGCGGGCGTCTTTACATTTTCATGTATTGACCCATTTATCTTGCTTTATCATTGTTTTTGTGTGGTCTTATTTTGCCTTCCTAGTTAAAGGTCTTATTCTGCCACCCCTCATTTTGCATCAATATGACAGGTCTAAATATTCTTGCGAACATAAAATCCCATGATATTGACGTCTTGCGACAAAATCGCAGGACGTCCTTACACTTTCATGTAATGACCCATTGATCTTGTCTTATCATTTCTTTAGTATTTTTGCCTCTGCAGGATATTTCATTTGCGACAATATGACAGGCCTAAATGTTCTTGCAAACATAAAGCCCCATGACATTGCCGTCTTGTGACACTTATCAGCTCCCTAATGGAGGGTGCCGCCCTTATCATCTCCCTGGTTGCCCCTTCAAGGAGGCGTACATCGGCCATACAAGACTAGCTCCTCCCATCCGGTCTTAACAACAACCGAGTTGTTTTCGCAGCCTCTTATCCCTTATACCTATAGGGTTTATGGTTACGAGACCGCAACGTAAGTGGAGTTTTCTTCGGGCCGAGTGCAAAGATGTGCCAAGACTTGCCAAGAATGGCCGAGACACTTCAAATGTCCCGGCACTCTTGGCTCAACCGTGTACCTCGGCGCCTTGAGCATACATCGACTCCTTGGAAGAGACCCTCGGGCGTCCAACCAGGGTATAACCTTATATATATAGTTGGAAATCCAAGGTATCTCTCCAGGATAGGCTTTCATGGGCCCCAAATCTCCATGACTCGGGTTCCAGGAGCGGTGTAACCTTTTCCCCGAGCCATGTCAAGAGATACCCCTTATATGACGCACTTTAGGTCTTACATTTGCCTCTTACGAAATATCATTCGCGAACTAGGTGTACGCCATAAAGGTTCGTCCCATTCACTCACTCATTCATTTCTCAATTAGTTCAATCATTCATTTTTGGTTAATATTTGTCAATTCATTTGCGAGATATTCGCACATTCTTTCTTAATTTCGCAATATCTCTCGTCGCAGAACATTTCATATCATTTCATTCAGTTAACATTTCAGAATTTATTCTTTCCTTTCCATCTTCTATGGGTAATATTTCTTGAGATATAATCTATTCCATGGTCTACCCAATCTCTCGGCCCACATCTCTCGCCTTCTGGATCCATTAACCTATATGCCCCTGTTCCAACTATCTCCTTGATGATATAAGGTCCATCCCACCTTTTCGCTAACTTGCCACCACTTTCTCGTGATATATTGGTGTTTCTCGCAACACCATATCACCTGGTTGAAACTCGCGTGTTTTGACACGTTTGTTATATTCTCTGGCCAATCTTCGCTGATAATTCTCCATATACTGTAGTGCTCTTTCTCTTTTTTCTTCTAACTCATCTAATTTAACCAAAATGTTACCCGCACTAAGATTTTTCTCCCAAGCTTCTCTCTTTGTTGTTGGAATAATAACTTCGTCTAAGTACGGCTTCAACACCATAGGTTAGACAAAACGGTGACATCCCCGTAGCTTCTCGCCTTGTTGTATTATAAGCCCATACCGCATTATGCACTTGCTCACACCATGCCTTATTATGCCCTTCTAGTTTTTTCTTCAATATATCGGCGATTGTTTTATTTGTTGCTTCGTCGTCCGTTGGCCTGCGGGTATAAAGGAGTTGATTTCCCACATTTTATTTGAAATGCATTAAGCAAGAATTCTATATTTGTCCCTCAAATCTGTTTCCCATTGTCGATACCAATTGTGGCTGGAATTCCAAATCTCGCATATTATGTTTTCGAATATGAAAGTAAAAATATCTTTATCGCGAATGTGTTGTACCGCTTTTACTTTCGCCCACTTTGTGAAATAATCTGTTGCGACAATCAAATATCTCCTTTGCCCCGTACACGGTAAAAATGGTCCTACAATTTCTAATCCCCACTTTCCAAAAGGCCATACACTTGTTGAAGAGGTTAATGGTGCACCTGGCGCATGTATTTTCTTTCCGTGTCTTTGACAAATCTTCGCAACGTCTTGATATTTGTTTCGCATCTTCATGCATATATGGCCAATAATAGCCTTGCATTTTCGCCTTATGTGCTAAAGATCTTCCGCCACTATGATTGCCAAAGATCCCCATTTGTGTAGCATTTTTAACATCGCTTCTCCTTCCTTTCGTGTTAAACATCCGAGCGAGGGTCCATTAAAGGATCTTGGTACAATACCCGTCTCTTAATTCATAATTTGTTGCATGGCTTTTTAATTTATGCATTTCTAATCTATTTCTTGGTGTTTCTCCTTTCATTAGATAAGCATGAAGTTCTGTCCTCCAATCCTCGCAATGGGATCTTTGTGTTTCGTCTTCTATGAGCATTACTTCTGCTTGTTCCTCTTCCTTTTGTTGATTGATGGTGATTGAAGTGTCTGTATTTTTATGCATCTCGCAGTTGGATCTGTCATCATACTTGATATAAAAGCAAAAGCATCTCTTGAGTCTATTGTCTTTTCTTGATATGTGTCTCCACTTTATTTTTGGTATCTTCACGTGACAATTCTTCAACAAGCTTTTTGTACTTTTTCAAGGATGCTTCATTTGTAGTATATTCTTCTTTATCGGCGAATAGCTAATCGAGAGTCACTGGTAATTCTTACATTCTCCAACTTCATTTCTATTGCAAATCGCAAAGCATGTATTATAGCTTCATACTGTTTCATTGTTAGTAGATGCAAACTCCAATCGAAAGAGAAAGCCATTTTATTGCCTTCCGGCGAAATTATAATGATCCCAATTCCGTTACCTTCTCCATTTGATGATCCATCTACCAATATTTCCCATCTATTTGGCTCGTTAATAAATCCCTTGGATTTCCATGTTCTTCTTCTATATCCATCATTTCTTCCATCGCCTCATCTTCTTCCAATGGAAATTCTGCTAAAAGTCTCGCTACAACTTGCGATTTTGGTGAGGATAACACTTCATATTTGAGTTTGCAATGACTTACTTGAGCATTCCATCTTTCAACCCTTCCCGACCTTTTCGAATTTTTCATGACTCGACTCAATTGGTACTTTTGTCATTACCTTAATCGTGTGTGCTTCGAAGTAGATGCGAAGTTTAAATGTTGCGTAAACTAACGCCAAAATTAATTTTTCAATTTTTGAATAATTTTTCTCTGCGGTATTGAATGTTGCTGATGTAATAGATTGGTTTTTCCACCTCTGCGTCCATTCGCAATAATACTGCGCTTAGTGCATGCGAGGTTGTCGCGAGGTAAATTAGTAATTCCTCCCCGTCTTCTGCTTTTTGTAATATTGATATATCCATTAGATGTTCTTTTATTCCTTGCAATGCCTTTTCACACTCATCCGTCCACCTAAATTTCGTTCCCTTTTTAAGTATGTTGAAAAAATGTTTGCACTTATCAGATGATCTCGAGATGAATCTTCCTAGCGAAGCTAATAATCCATTTAACTTTTGCACACTGTTGCTGGCGTTGGCATGTCTCGAATTGCTTGTACCTTCTCCGGATCAACTTGTATTCCTTCTTTTGATACAATGTATCCTAAAATTTTTCCAGATGCCACTCCAAAGGTACATTTTTCTGGATTTACTTTGATGTTGAAATGTCTCATTTGTTCGAAAATTTCCTTCAAATCTCGCACATGATCTTTTGCTTCTTTGCTTTTTATTAACATGTCATCCACGTATACCTCTAATGTTTTATGTATCCATTGTTCGAACACTTTCTCCACCATCCTTTGATACGTTGCACCGTCATTTCGCAGTCCGAATGGCATTTTTGTGTAACAGTATAATCCTCTTGGAGCGAAAAAGGCAGTATGTTCTTGGTCTTCTTCGGCGAGAGGGATTTTATTGTATCCCTTATATCCATCAAGGGAGGATATCCTTTCATTTCTGTTCGCCGATTCAACCATCTGCGGAATATCCGGCAAGGGAAAACTATCTTTTGGACAAGCTTTGTTTAAATCGGTGAAATCTATGCAAATTCTTATTCCTTTTTTTTCTTCTTGGAACTACGACCATATTCGCTATCCATTCGGGGTATTTTGCTTGCCTAATAATGCCGCATCAAGCATCTTCTCGCAACTCTTCTTCTATTTGAGGATGATATCTTTGTTGCGATTTTTCTAATTCTTTGTTTGAATGGTCTGGCATTTTTATCAATCTCTAATTTATGACATGCTGCAGATGGATCTATTCCAGGCATCTCATCCATATCCCATGCGAAGATATCTTTATAATCTCGCAACAAATCAACGGTCTTTCTTTCTTCATCTGCCTCCATTTTAGTTCCAATTTTTAACATCTTGGGTTCTTCTTCGGTCCAATATTCACTTCCTTTGTTGGTTCCGCCACGCAATGATAGCTAGCCTTCGGTTCTCCCATGGGCGTTGGTCCTCTTATTTCCTTTGCGAGATCACTCTCTTCTCCACATATTCCTTTTCCTTCTTCCGCTCTTATCATGTATGTTCTAAATTCTTCTTCCTTTTTTGCTGCTTTTGCCATCTTCTTGCGATATTTTCGCCTCTTCACCCGTTCTTCATAATGTTTTACTTCAATTTGATGATACATTCTTCCTTTATCGGTATCTCCTTTGATTTCACCAATTCCACTCAGCATAGGAAATCTGATACATTGATGAAATGTTGATGCTACAGCTTTTATTGCGTGTATCCATGGCCTTCCCAACAACATGTTATATGGTGATTCCATATCTACTACGCATAACGTCACATTTTTTTCAATTTCTCCCAACAAAATTCGTATTTTTATTTCCCCTTTAGGTTTTGTTATTGATTTGCCGAAACCATAGATATGACATGTTGCAGAAGTCATTTCTTCATCTTTGTACCCCAATTTTTTATATGCATGATAAAACATTATATTCACTGAACTCCCTGTATCCACTAAAGTTCTACTTATTGCCCATTCTTCCATTGTTTTTGTTAATTTTCCTTCTTCTTTGCTGGCACTTATCGTAATTACTAGTGGAGATGTGTGATTTAAGTTCTCTCCTGACATCTCTGTTCTTTGTGAATATAATTCTCTGTTTTTCCCATTCTTTCAAGGGTAACACCTTCTCTGCTGTTATAATTTTCTTTCCTTCAAAATCTCTTTTATGTATTCTCCCTTTAATACTTTCATGAAATTCATTAACCATTAATTTTGAAATCATATTACATTCCAATTCTTCATTACTCTCTCTGATTCTAATTTTCTTCAATTTATCCATCATACTCTTGATTTTTACCGTCTTAGTGACAATATCCAATCTCTTATCTTCAATCACTCCCTGTTTCTAGCGCCAATATGTAGTTGCAGGAAATCCTACACTACACCCCTCACTAGAATATACACAATTAAGTCATTTTAGGATGAATGATTATGATTCCTATTGATTGAATACTTGAATCTTTACAATATGAAATAGAAATGAGTTATAGAATTACAATCACTCTAAAACTTTCTCTCTCCTAATGACTTGCTTAACAATTCAAAAAGAACCCCCCTACAACAGACTTACTCAACCCTTTATATAGGGTAGTACACAGTGGATGACAGCTAAGCTGTCCTTTATTTTCGGGAATGGCTTGCGAAATATCGCAAGTGTACGAGTATACAATCTCGCGACACTCTTAAACTTCGCCATATTTTCATATCTTCCTCGTGTTCTGGCTGTCGTCATTCATTGCGTTATTTATTTTACTTCCCTGCGACTCCCTCGCAATGTCGTCATTTATTAATCTCGCGAAGTATTGATGTCGCGATATTCTGATCCTACATTTGCAACTCCTTTTCTACTACCTCTTGGTAGATATCTGCCACCTTGCGGATACATTGTTTGACTGGTGGAATTTCTGGTTTGAGCCGAAGATGGTGGGAGACCAGATTCGGGTCAATTTTGGCATGTCTTCTATTGACCATGCGAAGATGTCTGCGTGGTCCCGTAGTAGCCTTTGTAGTTGCATCTCCTCGTCCTCTTCTAGTAAAGTTCCGATGCTGATCATCTTTGGTTCCGCCTTCATTCCGATGTTGATTTGCTTTGTTGGTTCCACCAGTGAGAAGGTTTGTTTCTGGGGACGTTGAGGAGTGCTTTTATATAATTGTCATTTGGTGGAGACATCCGTTGCTGGTGGTGCGGATGTACTTGCTTCCTGAACTGAAGGGGATTTGGGTACTTTGAAGCCTCCGTCCTTTACTTCATTGGCATTTGCCTTTCATCTTTTTCTTTCGTGTTGCTGTGCGGCAACTCTTTCTTCGTTGAGTCTGACCTCCGCTAGATTGAATAGCCTTGCATCTTGTTGATCACCTTTGATTTCCATTTCCCCCATGGGTGTAGGGAATCAAAGGTATTGGTGATAGGTCGAGGTTGTTCCTCTCAACCGATGGACCCATAGTCGTCCCATGATGACATTGTAGGGCGAAGGTGCTTCCACAACACAAAACCTTGTATTGGTTACTAAGGGTCCTGCGCGTACCTGCAAGACAATTTCTCCTTTTGGTCTAGAGACTGCTCCGTCGAAACCGTATATTGTGCAAGTGGACGAATCCATTTGTTCAGTCGTAAAACCCATACGTAAGTAGGGCTCGTGGAACAATACATTTAACGCCCCCATCAATGAGGACCTTCGTAACATTCCACCCATGTATTGGTAGAGTGATCACAAGTGGATCGTTGTGCATCTCGACTTCCTGGTTGACGTCCTTTGTTGAGAATGTTAATGGCGTATCCATCCATTCTTCTCAAGTGGTAGTGGGTGGTCCACTTAGCGTGAACACCTCGTGGGCTTCTATCTTTCTTCTGTTTCGAGCTAACTCGAGGATGTCTTCGAGCAACTCCTCTTGACCTCCGCTGGAGAAGGTGATCATATTGATGTATTTGCTGTCCTGAGGTAGTTCTACCTTTTTCTTGGGGGCTACCTCAGCGTCAGCCGGTTGGATTTGTACATACTCCATGAACTTGCCTTCGTCTATGAATCTCTGAATCGTGTTCCGCAGGTGATAGCATGTGTCAGTTGTATGCCCGTAGTACTGGTGATACTCACAGTACTCCTTAGCCTCATTTGTTTTATCTGGTTGCTTTCCCCTAGTATTAAGGTAAGGAAAGCCCGGCTTTGCTCCCTCCATGCTTAGGATGTGAGAGAATGTTGTGTTCAACTTTGTGTAGATTTTATCTACAAATTCTTCTCTTCATTTTCCTCTGCCTTTGCCGTCTCCGTACTTGAATCTTTTGTCTCAGGAGCTGGTTCTGCCCCCCGCCTCGTTTTGTCGCTTAGGTATCTCCGGAATTGGTTCCAGAGAGTTGGTTCGCTACGGAGCTGTTGTTGCCTTTGTTTGCGCTCTGGGGTTGTCCTTTTGGATTTCTTCAAGTCTGATGTAACGATCTTGGAATACCCTAAGCTCTCCTTCGGAATCGAGGGCTCGGTTGTGGATCTCCAAGAAGATAGCTAAGGTTCTGTCTAGCTTGTACTTATAGCAGTTAATGCTAATTTATGGATTGACTTTCCCGATTGCTTGGCATGTCTTCTGCCACTTGTCTGTGTGTTGCATCTATGTTTCTCGGGGTTCGATAGCTAAAGCAAATAACCTATCTAACCATGCCTTTGTTGACTTGTTGTACATGTATGTCTCCAAAAAGACCGTAGACAATTGTTCAAAAGAGTCAATTGAGTTTGCTGGTAAATTGTCATACCATGCCAACTATGATCCCGTCAAGCTTGCAGGGAAGTACCCACAAAGTACTACCTCATCTCTTTCCCAATGAGCAAGGACACGAGTGTAGTACCGTAGGTGGGCTGCGGGATCAGAGGTACCGTTATATGCTTGAAATGTAGGTACTGGGCATTTTGCAGGGATGGATTCCCTCAAAATGCGAAAAGATAACGGAGATGTTGTCGCTTCTTGTAGCACTTATTCTAGCCTTGCGCCTGCGTGGACGGTTTTTAGTCCTTGTATCTCTTTCCGCATCTTCTCCATTTGCTCCATAACCATGTTCACATTGTGAGCATCGCTGGAAAATGTCTCCTCGTAGTAGGACTGAGAGGGCTTGTATGTTGGATCCATTTCATTTGGATCGTGACGTGTTTTTATGGCTCCCCCTGGTGGGTTAAGATCCACCCTTCGTCTTCATGAGATAGCTCCGTTTTCACGCCTCTTTAACGGAGGGTGAGTTTGGGAACCTTCGATTTGTACGTCCAGCATATCTTTTAGATTCTGGTTCTCCTGGGCCATCACGTGCATTTCATCCTCATGCTCCTTGTTACGGAGTAGCAAAGCCGCTACTTGTGCTGCCATTTGGTCTTCATTGTGGATTCCACCACCCTGAGGAGTGTTGTCGGCCGGATCCTCAGAGTCATCCACTCATTCTTCGATGACCGGAGCGTCGGGATTTATCTGTATCGGGGTTAGGTTTCCCAACCCTCGTCCCGAAGGAACTAAGGTTCTGGGTAACCCTGCTTTGGTCGTAGGTGGCTGCGTGACATTGGGATGCTCCGGTAATTGCATCCCTGGTTGTGCTCCCGATGTTTGCCCCATCCCTTCAGCAGGAATAGGTGGCTTGTTAGATATTGTTCTTCTTGCTATTTCACTTTGCCCGCCCTCTGCTTCTGTTCTTTGATTCGCTTGAGATGGCTTTTGAGATCTTCCTCTCGTGACCGCTGGTCGTGAGCTTGTTGGTACGTCACTTGGTTTCTGCATGGTTTAGGTCTTTGACTATCCTGTTGACACAGAAAAAAGTGGAAAAATCTGCTACTTGGATTCCTTCGTTAAAAACAAAAATTAATGCTCTGACACAGAAAAAGGTTAAGCAGCTTTTTCAGAAAAAGGACTGAAATGACGTCTTGAAAGACAGGTATTAAATTTCTTATGACACCCTTGGAAAGAACCTTAAATGTTAAAAACCAATTAAAAAGGGGTGTCGGATCTCCCAAAAAACAAGGTTATTAAATGCTTTAGAAGATTTTTTTCCTTAAAATCTCACAAAGATTCCACTGTAGTCAGAGGTACTCATATCTAAAGGATGCCTTGTCGGAAAAGGCTGTTATAGACGTTTTGTGAGTGCGTTTTTGCGGAAAACTTTGTAGATATGTGATGCGGTAAGTCTGTAGAGGCCATGAAATCAAAGAACGTACATAGATAACGGATGAACAAATCACTAGAAAGTGAGATTCATCGTTGTAGAGCACAGATCTCTTCGTGACAGAAGATGTGTAAGTTAAAAATAAAGGAATATGAAAACTCAAGCTGGTGAGCAAAACCTTCTAGCGCCAAACCGTGACTACTAATTTTCCCATAGTCTACGTAATGTATACAACTCAGAGAATCAGATACTAAGTAGTATTGATGCCTCTGTTGAACTGATAATGCTAAGTAGTAAAAGATACTCAAGATCACAATAATAACAAAGAACACAAATATAATGTAAAAGCTACTAAGTTATCATGAGACATAAGAGATTACGTGGTTCGACTTTTGTCTACGTCCATGGGGTAATGAGTGATTGTTTTGTATTAAGTTGTGGTGGTTACAAAGATCTTACATGCTTCCCAAAGTAATAGAGAGAACTCAAGTTGAAGTAAATACTTAAGTTCTAAACATTAAAGAGGTATAAGCTTAAGACTAGATCTTCTCTCCTAGATATTGAATGCCCCTGGTTTGTTGGTGAGGCTTGGTATTTATAGCCCCTTTTTCTCCAGGTATATCTTTGCTGTCTTTGGACCCATCGTTCTCTGATATACCTTTCGTACAAATGGTACCTTCGTTCACCGCGTGCCTTCTCCAGTCGGACTCTGCCACCTCAGCTGACCCACGTTCCTTCGGGAACCTCCCAGCCTTAGTACAGATTGTACCTTCGTTCACCGCTATCCTTTGCCATTCAGGTTCTGCCACATCATCTCTTTCCACGTACTTTGGTTATGCGTGTAGATAAGAGATTTGTGCATTTAATGCTGATTAGATATGTCATCTACCTTTGTCCCTTCACAAGCTGCCTCCCTCTAGACTAGGCCTTACTTTTTCCATCTTGACCGTCGAGGTATCCCTTCTTGGAACAAGATAAAGTAGATATGCGAAGGTATCTCCTGCTACTCAGGTTTCTCTGTACAGCGAGGGCTATATAATTATCTTGTGTGCGACCATTGAAATCGCGACACGTGCTCCACGGAATATTGGTATTCACATTAAGCTATCCTAAGATTATAACAAACCAATAAAATTGTAACTGCAGAAGTTACCACAAACGTATATCCCCTCATAAAAAAACTCTAATTATAAGGAATATCGGAGCAAAAAAAAATCCTTGAAATTGGAATCATCTTTGAAAAGTCAAACTGAAGTAGAAGTTTCAGAGGACTCTACTAAAACATAACCAAATAAAAAGTATTTCTCAAAATCACATTCAAGAAATTTGGCCAATAAAAAAAGGAATCCATTTTGATAAATTTATAGACCTGGTTCTAAACTGGGTTTGAATCAATCACCAAAAATAAACAAATCTTTGCATGAAATTTTCAGCAAATTGATTCCAAGATTATTGCTTTACATGGTTAGATGCCGGTGTGCATCAGGATAACCATAAAATCATAATTATAACCATCAAACTCAAAAAAAAAAAAAAAAAAAAATGAATTTGGTCATTTTATAAGAGCAATGAGGGAATTGGTGCATAACCTAGAGATGATCCATGAATATATGGCCTGGCCGTTTCAAAGAGCATTGAATACTTCAAATCTAATTTATTACATCATAAGGGAATTTAAATATCCACATGAACATACTATAAATTTATGATTTGGCCGATTCAAGGAGAAGTGAAGTCGCTAAACCTAACAATGTTATTCGTGTGTCGCCGGACATGCCTTAAGCATCTTTTACAGTCCATTAAGCCATTACAAAAACTGCATACCTAGAAACACTAAATTTTCAATTCCATGATTAGGTTAAACGTATTCAAAATACTAATTCATAAATAACCCCAATAAAAATCTAAAATCAAAATAATTTCATAAAAACAATTACCTGCAGATTCTAATTAATATAACATCTTCTTATGATGGATACTCTTCCAAGATTTTGGTCACATTATAAACCTAGTTTGATTAGTAAAAAGCAGTACCATTAATACCATAATTTGAGATCATATAATCAAGAATGAAAAGAGTAATTATTGATATTTAGACTTACTTCGCCGTGCAATATGCATGGTAATCCAACAACCAAATTGGATGAATGAAGAGTGACTTCTGACTTCGTCAGCCGGTGAACAAACATTTTGTCCCCATAAATTACCAAACCACATATGTTAGACCCTGAATTTCTCCCTTTATGGTTGCTTGGAACTATAATCCCCCCGCTACCACCTCCTAAACCTTCACTGAAAATGCTACAACAGAAATAAATGAATTCATCATCCATTAATTTATTTCTGCATCAAACTTATGCTTCACTATGCTCATGTACAAACCATTTTGTTAGCAATTAATGACTGGCTCATTTACAGAGCTTGTTGGTGTTTTATTGCCAAAAATGAAAATATATGCATCAACTACTGCAAAGGTGTTTCACAAACTATAAAAATCACCTGCGACATACATCTTATTACATGTTGTATGCCGGTACAAAAAGTGTTAACCAATCCAATATTCATCAACCAATAGATTTTAGCGTGTCAATTTCCAAAGAAACTACCTGTTCTATACCAATATAAAAAGTGTTCGATTTTAGACTGTCAAGTTTCACATGGTTGTCATTCTTCCTAATTTCCAAAGAATCCTTTTACAGTTTTTGTTATGCAGGCCTTCTTTTATATACCCTTTTTAGTATTCTTTTAGCATATCCCACTACTTGTTGTCATGTATAGGATCTATGTTTCGATTGTTGTTTACAGGAAACCCATCAAATTTTCCAATTTTCAATCAACTTTTTGTGAACCCAAAGGATAATTCAATCAAATCACAAGACGTAGACAATCGTTTATTTTTAACACAACCCATAATCATAATTCATCTAATAGCTTATAAATTCACAAAAATAATTGAATTATGAGACGTAAATGAAGAGACCCAAAGTGAAAGAGAAATCATGTTTACATAATAAAGAGGTTTTGATATATAAAAGTTGTAATCACCCTAAAATTTCCCATAAAATTGTTAGGTATTTGATTGAAAAACTTTACTGATAAGAGAAACATATTACAATTTTTTTAAAGAATCAAACACAAAGAAAACGGGAACTCCGCCATGGAGATAAAGAAATTGAAACCTAAATCGTCCTTGCTTCAATCATAAATTTGAAAACTGCAAAAAGATAATGAAATCCTATTACACAAACAATTTCAATGGGAAATTTTTTTACAAAAAGTATAAAAGAAAAGAGTTTACCTTACTGAAGTAAACCTAACTTTCTTTTTTGAGTATTCATGATGAAAATGAGTTTAATGGAACCTAAACTACAAAGTCTAGAACCGAAACTTGTTCGAGGGTTTGATCAAATTCTTATTCAGAAAAAATATCCAGTGAAGAATAACCTTTTAGTCTTCTTCGGTCGACATTCAATAACAGAGGTAGAGCCCTGATATTTGATTCCCAATTCTCAATGAACATTTATTTCCTCTCACCCTGATCACATTTATTCTTATACCTAGAATGCACCACAACCGTAGATTTATCTATTAGGAGAGTAAATCTGGACCACCACTTATATAGGCAAACTTAGCCAAACTGTGTTTTATATTCTTGATGATGAACTCCATAGATATGAGTAGCTAAATACTTATTATTGGTTAAGGGTTAAAGTTGATTTCATAACATGTTATTTGCATCAATGAATTAGTTTTGTCTCAACTTTATTGTTTATGATTCATTATATATATTGTCATGATTTGAAGCTAGTTTGGTTGAGTCCGGAATCAATTAGATTTGTTTTCATCTCTAAAGCTATATTAGGGTTTTCAATACGTAAAAGTTGTCAATCATTATAAGTAGCATGGTGTGATTATTACTTGTAGTGATACATCTTTATAATCACATATGAATCATAACCTTAGTTAAAACGGATTAGTGATTTTACACATTCGATTAATGCTCTTGGGAAGTTAAACTTAATTGTGATTTTACACTTTAGGTTGCCTTCTAAGTAGAATTCACATGTGCATCTTTTAATGTGTTTGTGGTGAAATCAAGAAATTAGCGGGATATTCTTGCGATCAAGATATCCTAGGACTTTTAATAAATGAGAGATTAAATTATCAATTATAATCGTTGATCAAAATACATGTTTGTGAATGATATAATCCATTAACCAATATCTTCCTCTTATTGATTACTTTCATTATTTTATTGTTTTGATTTACTTTTTATTGCATTGATAAAATCAAAATCCCTCTTGGTTACTAAGGAAACTAAAAATGTTTAACAACAAAAGCCTCCCGTGGAACGAACTCTTTCTTACCACATACTTCATTTATATTTGGTTGAAGTGAGAAAGTGAATTTATTTTTTGACGCATACGACAGCGATCGGAAAGGGAAGCAATAGAGGTTGTACACCTGTAATCTTCTTTGTAGAATCTTAGTTTGTTGAGAAATTGAATTTCGGGAGTTGATCGATAGAGACAAAGGATAACACGATATTTAGGATCAGTTGATTAATTTTTTGATTCCATTTTTTTTCCTTTTTCCTTCTAAAATCTCCTGATAAGTATCAATCGTGTCTTAGTATCTATGTATCTTGGGGTCTTCTGTGTCAAAAGTATCTTGGAATTTTTGGTGTCTTAGAGCCTTTTAAATTTAGTATCTTAGTGTCTTCGGAACTGTGGTATTCTTAAGTATCTGAGTGTCTTCTTCTGTATCTCATATGAAAACATAGATTTTTCTTAAATTCCTGGTGGGTTTCAGATCATAAATAACCGTTGAAAGCAACCAACGGTCTTATAACGGTAATAAAATGGATGAATCTCAGATTATCATTCAGATTCTGAACAAAGTTTGACTGAGAAAGGGAAAGGGCAGAACAAAAGACAGGAGTAGTGAGAGAGTGTATTCCCCTACACAGCTATTACCATTTGGTTACTGAACGGAATAAGAATCCCAATCTACCACCAAGTGACATAGTACCAACGATGCACTTTTTATTTTTCCTTCATTCACTTTTTCGGTGGATTTGGTTGTAGTAGGTGCTCGAACACATGTTAAGTTTCAGATTAATTACTCAACTATTGTAAATCAGAATGGTATGATACCTCCTACCTAAGCAAATTTTTTGGTTCCCATCTGTCATTAAGCTGCTTCACCCGAGTTTAAGAGACCACACCATACAAACTATTAGGTTTTTCGTTTTAATATTCATTTAATTTTCTTAAGCTTCTCAAAAATATAAGCCCTTTTCAGTTGACATATGAGTAACTTCTCGGGCAGGAGCAACTCACAGATGAGTGAGTGATCTCCTGCGAAGCTATTACTAGAACGGTAGCAATACCCATTGAAAATTTCATAATGCTGCTGGAAAATCGTATTGACTAAACGAGAAGAATATCAGTGGAAGCCGAGTCGTTATTAATAATATCTAAAAAAAAATCCCTAACAAGATTTGACTTTGAGATTTATTGCCTACGATTTTGTGAATATATTGACTTTGGGACCTATTTCCTACGATTTTGTGAATATTGCCTTCTTGGATTGCTGCAAATTCTCTATAAATATCTTTCTAACTAGATTCGATTTTGAGACCCTATTGCCTAACTATAACGATTCGAATTTGATGCCTATTATACCTAACTATAACTCTCGAGTCACTCTCTTATGCTCTTTTTTTTTTTTTTTTTTTTTGCTTATATATTATAATAGTTACAGTTCGTGAACTATAGCTCCAAACCCCGAATTACCTAATATTTATAAATTAACCGTTTAGTTTAAATCATCCCAACATAAATGTAAAACAATCTCACCCCCGATTTTTATTCTTTTCTCACCGCCACCCGTCAGCAACACCACAACCAACCAACGACACCATCACCAACACCACCACCACTGTCATAGCCATAAGCACCACCACTACCAAACCAGTATCATCACCACTACCACTAACTGTGCCACCGCCACCACCAATACCAACACCATCATCACCACCACCAACCGCGCCACTGCCACCACCATCACCAACTAATACCGCTACCGCCGACCAACACCATTTCCACCACCAATACCATCACCAACATCATCATCACCATAACTACAATTCCTACCACTAACCAGCACCACCATCAACCAACACCACAACCATTACTAATATCATCACCACTAATACCAGCATCGTCCCACCACCACTAATACTAGCAACACCACCACCATCCAGCACTGTCATCACCATCAATAACAACACCATAAGCCAGCACTACCACAAACCAGCAATACCGATACGAAAAGCTTATCATATTACCATACAAAAACTAAGCAAAGATAAGTTAAAACCAAATTTGATGTCAACATAAACTTGTTGCTTTCATCAACAAAATATTGGTTTCAACGTCGTTTTTTTCAAAATATGTTGAAACTAAATCTGGTTTCAACATAAAATTGCATTTCACTAACATAACATTATTTTCAACGATGAAACGGAACACATCAAATCCAGAGTGATACTAAATAAACAAGGAAAAAATCAGTTGAAACCATATTTAGAAGGAGGAAGTGTTGGTAGTGTTGGTGAAGGAGGAGGAGGAAGAAGGGGGTGAGGTATTGTTCGTGGCGGATCAAAAGAGAAGGAGAAAATAGAAGGAGATGCTGGTGTTATTGATGGGTGAAGGAAGAAGTGTTGGGCAGAGGGGAAAAGAGAAGGAGACGGTGTTGGTGGCAGATCATGAACTAGTTGTGGTTTGGTGGTGGTGTGGGAGTAGGAGGAGGAGGTGTTGCAGGTGGTGGTTGTAGAGGTGAAGGCGGTGAAAAAAAAGAAATGAAATTAGAGGAGGAGCGATAGAAAAAGAATGAAAAAATAGTACAAGAAAGAAGAAATAAAGAACCCACAATGGGGGATATTCTCACAAATTGGGGGATACTAAAAATAAAATAAATTATGAAGTAATTTGAAAAACCCCTTATCAAAATAATTTAAGAAATGGCTAAATTACCCTTGAGTATCCCCCAAGTATGTTAAGATTAACCTTTAGATTTAGATTTTATCTTTTAGTGGTAGTAGAAGAAGAAGAAGAATGGATTTGGGAGATTTGAGTGATACGAGAGATTCTAGTGAGGAATTTGATGTTAAGGATTCTCATCTCACCAAATTGAAGGTGCTTACACTGATTTTAATGACTCCCAATTTCAACCTTTTGAGATAATCAAACTTTCATCCATGAAAACCCCCAAATAAAACCCTAAGGTGCTTGCACTGATTTATGTGTATTTGATTTTTGCATGTACATAGTCATAGTCGGCATATTATTGTGATGAAGACAATGCCGACTTAGAAAGTCAAGATAGACTTCATCACAATACTATGCCGACTCTTTGCTCTATAACAGTCGACATGGTCGAGTATGTAAAATAATGCCGACTCTTTGCTCTAGAGTTGGCAGTTTTTGAATCTTCAACGGCAGTGCCGACTGTTGATGGATATTGGGCAGAGACATTCATCAATAGTCGGCATTGATGCCATTGAGTAATCACCATTGTATGGTTTTTCTCGAGAATGCCGACTGTTGAGTCGACATTGTTTTACTTTTTTCCGACTATGCCGACACAACTCAATTTGACGAAAAATAATTGGCAAGAAGTGGTGTATGTATCGGCAGAGAATCTTACCTAAAACACAATAATCATAAGTCAGCATTGTATTCAACCTCATTTCTATACCGACGGGAGAATCAGCATTGAATTCATCCTAAATATTTATACCGACAGCTCAGTCGCTATTGAACCCACCATGCATTCAGTGCCGGTAGATACACTGTAACTGAAGAAGTTACGGAAGAAGATGAGAAGAAGAATAGTCAGCAGTTGTGAAATTGAAGGGGGAAACCAAAGATAAAATAACTTAGGTTTTTTTTTTTTTTTTAGTTTTTAGTTTTTATTAGGGTAAAGGGCAGTATTAACATTTCATCAAAAAAAAAAAAAAAATACCCCCGTTGCCAAAATCCATGCCTATGTAATCATTAATGTCCCCCAAATGTAAATTCAAAATTAAGTATGAGAGGACAGTTGTAGTATTTTTTAGGACGACTTATTCTAATTCAATGTGGATGAACTCCTCTTCATCAATTGGATGATTTATTCTTCGTCTGTGAGACGACTCTTCTCTCCTTCTCAAAATTTCAATCAAGTGAAAACTAGCTTGCTAGTCAGTCAGTTAGATTTTTTTTTATTAGCACATAAATTCCTTCTTATAAACACAGGTAGCAATATCATATTGGAGATGGAATATCCACCTGACCATCAAGTTCACAACGAAGTGGAGGATATCACTAGTCGCATGTCGAATCTTCTCGAAGATGATACTTTCTCAATTGAAATTCCAGAAGATTTTGCAGAACCAGATAGAGATTCCAAATACAATTTGGTATTCAAGCAGATCAATGGTTGTCGTTTTTGTATGTGAATCCTTCACGAAGTTCTCGTGCATGCTTGGAGACCGTCGGGTTGGGTTCAAATCACAGACTTTGGGCCAGGACTATACTTGGCTAAATTTGAAATGGGATGCGACATGAGTGTTGTTCTAGATGGAGCTCCCTGGGTATTGAGTAGAGATTTGCTGTTATTTGAGATGTGTAAACCTGAAAAGTTACCTTCCGATTACTATTTGCATAACACTTATCTTACTATTCAGATTCATGGTCTACCAATGAATATCCTCAATGAAATGTGTAAACCTGAAAAGTTACCTTCCGATTACTATTTCCGATTACTATCAATCAGTTTACATATGACCAGAGATTTTAAATCCCATTCATCTGCCTTTTGGTCCCATCCCTAACAGAATCCCACTGAAACTCGTCCTCCATGAGGAACAAATTAAATTCCTATGAGAAATTTCATCAATCAGTTAAGATTACCTATGATTGGAACAATGTCTTCTCTATCAGATTTTGGTGAAGAAGGGCCGGATTAGAGTGTAACGAACCCCAAAAATTAAAATCAACTTTCAGTAAACCCCAAAAATAAATTGCAAAACCCAAGAAATTACTTCAAATAACTTAGCAATTAACTTCGAATCGGAAAGAAACCTAACTTCGATGAATTTGGAACGGTCCTTCAACTCGAGATCGTATCCTGCAACATGCATGAAATCGTAAAACCCTAAGGTTTTTTCAATCAATTTAACGAAAAAAAATAAAATGGAATAAAATCAACTTTGCATTTAGATCTTACCTTGAACCAACCGAGGAAGGGTTTTAAACGAGACCCTGAAAGATGAACATGAGATTGAGAAGAGTAAGGTAGAGGAAGAGGAGAAATGGTTGAAGGAGAAAACTGGGAAAAAAGGGTTCTGTGTTTGATTTGAGGAAAGGGATAGGTAGAGGAGAAAACAAGTTTATATTTTGCCCCTGATTAGTTTTAAAATAACGAAAGAACGTGCGCGAGAAAAAATAGAAAACGAGGACTATTTGGTCTTTTCCATATATTAGGCGGGTAAGCGGGTAGGGTAGGATAATTTCGAGTTTTACCCGTCACCCTACCCATTTGATGGCGGGTAAAAAAATGTTTAACCGTCACCCTACCCGTCAAATGGCGGGTAGGATAGGATACGGGTAAAATAGTGACGGGTAGGGTAGAAATACGGGTATGGATATGATATGTGCACCCCTAGATAGAAGTATAGAACTTGTGGCTTCCCGATTTAGCTCTACATGTAGGATCAGAATATCGCGACATCAATACCTTGCGAGATCAATAAACGACAGCATTGCGAAGGTGACGCAGGGAAATAATATAAATGACGCAATGGATGACGACAGCCAGAACATGAGAAAAGTGTGAAGATTTGGCGAGATTTAGGAGTGTCGCGAAGACGAACACTTATACACTTGCGATACTTCGCGAGTTATTCCCGAAAATAAAGTACAGCTTAGCTGTCATCCACTATGTAATACCCTATATAAAGGGTTGAGTAAATCTGTTGTGTGGGGGGTTCTTTTTGAATTGTTAAGCAAGTCATTAGGAGAGAGAAAGTTAAGAGTGATTGTAATTTCTTTAGCTCTGTTCTATCTTTCTTTGTAACACTTCAAGAAAATAATCAATAAAATCTATTGTTACTCATCTTCAAATGGATTAGTTGAGTGAATTATAGTAAGGGGTGTAGTGTGGGATTTCCTGCAACTACATATGCGCTAGAAACAGGATTGAAGATAAAAAATTGCAGCTAAAATTATCCGAATCAAGAAAATGAGAGAGAAAAATGTTAAATTAGATGAAGTAGAGAAGTTAAAAAACAAGGAATATGATGAAAATACGGAGTACAGTACAATTACAAAAGCAATGATTAATGAATTTCATGAAAATATTAGAGAAAGAATACATAAACGAGATTTTGAAGGGAAGAAGATTATAGATGGAGAGAAGACATCATCTTTGAAAGAGTGGGAAAAGCAGAAAATAACATTCACAGCAGCAGAGGTACCTAAAGAGGGTTTGAGTCATACATCCTCGTTAGTGATCACAATAAATGCATGCAAAAATGGAGAAGAATCGGCAAAAGCGGCGGAAGAATGGGCGTAAATAGAACCTTGGTGGATACGGGGAGTTTGGTGAGTATCATGTTTTACCATACTTATAAAAATTAGGATATAAAGATGAAGAAATGATTTCCCAAGCATATTATATCCATGGTTTTGGTAAATCCATAACAAAACCTAAAGGAGAGATAAAATTACAATTCTCGCTTGGAGAAATTGAAACACAGGTGACATTGAGTATAGTGGATATGGAATCGCCGTATAATGTATTGTTAGGGAGACCATGGGTACATGCAATTAAAGTCGAAGCGTCAACGTTTCATCGGTGTATTAAATTTCCTATGCCGACCGGAATTGGTGAAATCGGAGGGGATATTGATAAAGGAAGAATATATCATCAAATCGAGGTGAAGTATTATGAAGAACAAGTGAAGAAACGAAGAGATCGCAAGAAGATGGTAAAAGCAGCTAAGAAAGAAGAAGGGTTTAAAATTTACATGGTCAGAGCAAAAGAAGGAAAAGGGATACCTGGCGCAATCTCGCGGGATAAGGAAATGAAAGGACCAACCCCTATGGGAGAACCGAAAGCTAGTTATATCGCAGCAGAACAAACAAAAGAAGTGAATGTTGGAACTGAAGAAGAACCCAAGATGTTAAAAATTGGGACTAAAATGGAAGTAGATGAAGAAAGAAGAACTATTGATTTGATGCGAGATTATAAAGATATTTTCGCGTGGGATATGGATGAAATGCCAGTATAGATCCATCTCGTGGCTTGTCATAAATTGGAAATTGAAATGTAAGACCATTCAAACAAAGAATTAGAAAGATCGCAATGACATATCATCCTCAAATAGAAGAAGAATTGCGAAAATGCTAGATGAAGGAATCATTAGACAAGCAAAATATCCCGAATGGATAGCAAATATGGTTATAGTCCCAAAGAAGAAAAAAGGGATAAGAATTTGTATAGATTTTACCGATCTAAACAAAGCTTGTCCTAAAGATAGTTTCCTTACGGATATTCCACAATTGGTTGAAGTCTGCATAGAAACGAAAGGATATCATCTCTTGATGGATATAAAGGTTACAATCAAATTCCTCTCGTAGAAGAAGATCAAGAACATACCGCTTTCTTTGCTCCAAGAGGATTATCTTTGTTATACAAAAATGCCGTTTGGTTTGCGAAATCTTGGGAGCAACATACCAAAGAATGTGGAAAAGGTGTTCGCGAGATGGATACACAAAACATTAGAGGTGTATGTAGATGATATGTTAATAAAAAGTAAGAAAGCAAAAGACCACATACAAGATCGAAAGAAATTTGTGAACAAATGAGACATTTCAACATCAAAGTAAATCCGGAAAAATGCACCTTTGGAGTTGCATCGGGAAAATTTTTAGGTTACATCGTATCAAAAGAGGGAATCCAAGTCGACCCGGAGAAAGTACAAGCGGTTCGCGATATGCCAACACTGCGACGGTGAAAGATGTTCGAAGTTGAATGGGTTACTAGCTTCGCTAGGAAGGTTTATCTCGCGATCATCGATAAATGCAAGCACTTTTTCAACATTCTCAAAAAGGGATCAAAGTTTAGATGGACAGACGAGTGTGAGAAAGCTTTACAAGGAATAAAGGAACATTTAATGGATATATCAATTTTACAAAAAGCGAGAACCGGAGAAGAATTATTGATCTATCTTGCGACGACCTCGCATGCATTAAGTGCGGTATGATATTGCTGCGAGTGGACGCAGGGTAGAGAAACCAATCTATTACATCAGCAAAACTTTCAATGCCGCAGAAAGGAATTACTCAAAAATTGAAAAACTAATCTTGGCATTAGTTTACGCAACATTTAAACTTCGCATATACTTTCAAGCACACATTGTTAAGGTAGTGACAAAAATACCAATCGAATCGGTAATGAAAAATTCAAAAGATCGGGAAGAGTTGAAAGATGGAATGCCCAAATAAGTCATTGCAAACTCAAATACGAAATATTATCTTCACCAAAATCACAAGTGGTCGCAGACTTTCTAGCGAGAATTTCCTTTGGAAGAGGATGAACCAAGTAGAAGAAATGATGGACGTAGAAGAAGAACATGGAAATCCAAAAGACTTGTTAACTGAGCCAAATAGATGGGAAATATTAGTAGATGGGTCATCAAATGGAGAAGGTAATGGGATTGGAATTGTTGTGATATCACCGTAAGGCAATAAAATGGCTTTTTCTTTCGGAGTTAGAGTTTGCGTCAACCAATAATGAAACGAGAATATGAAGCTATAATACATGCTTTGCGATTCGCAATAGAAATGAAATTGGAAAATGTGAGGATTACCAATGATTCGCAATTGGCTATTCGCCAAATAAAAGAGGAATATACTACAAATGAATTATCTTTGCAAAAGTACAAGAAACTTGTTGACGAGCTGTCGGTGCAGATACCGAAAATAAAATGGAGACATATATCAAGGAGAAACAATAGACTCGCAGATGCTTTTGCCTTTATATCAAGTATGATGACAGATCCGACTGCGAGAAATATAAAAATACAAACACTTTTAACACCCTCAATTAATAAAGAAGAAGAGCAGGAAACAGATATAATGCTAATAGAAGATGGAACACAAACACTTTGTGAAGAAGATTGGAGAACAGAACTTCATGCATACCTGATGAAAGGAGAAACACCAAGAAATAGATTAGAGGCACACAAATTAAAAAGCCGTGCAACAAATTATGAATTAAGAGAGGGAGTACTATACCGACGATCTTTTGATGGACCTTCATTCAGATTGTAACAAGGAAGAAAGGAGAAACCATATTGAAGATGTTGCATAGCGGGGATGCTGGTAATCATAGTGGTGGAAGATCTTTAGCACATAAAGCAAAAATGCAGGGCTATTACTGGCCGTATATGCATGAGGACGCGAAACAAATATCAAGGCGTTGCGAAGATTGCCAAAGACATGGGAAGAAGATACATGCACCGGGAGCGCCATTAAATTCTTCAACAAGTGTGTGGCCTTTTGGAAAATGGGGCTTAGATATTGTGGGACCATTCCTACCAGAATAGGACAGAGAAGATATCTAATTGTCGCTATCGATTATTTCACAAAATGGGCAGAGGTGAAAGCGGTACAACACATTCGCGATAAAGATGTTTTTACTTTCATATTTGAGAACATTATATGCAGATTTGGGATTCCAGCACAGTTGGTATCTGATAATGGAAAATAGTTTGAAGGACAAAATATAGAATTGCTGCTTAATGCATTTCAGATACGATGTGGAAAATCAACTCCTCTATATCCACAGGCTAATGGCCAGGCAGAAGCGACAAATAAAACAATTGAAGACATATTAAAGAAGAAGTTAGAGGGATACAATAAAGGATGGTGCGAACAAGTGCCCAATGCAGTGTGGGCTTATAATACAACTAGAAGAGAAGCTACATGCATGTCACCTTTTTGTTTAACATATGGGGTTGAAGCTGTACTCCCGACAGAAGTTATGATTCCAACAACAAAGAAAGAAGCTTGGGAGAAAAATCTCAGTGCGGGTAACATTTTAATCAAATTAGATGAATTAGAAGAAAAGAGAGAGAGAGCACTACAACATATGGAGAATTATCAGCGAAGATTGGCCAGAGAATATAATAAACGTGTCAAGATACGTGAATTTCAACCAGGAGATCTGGTACTGCGAGAGACACCAATATATCAGCGTGAAAGTGGTGGCAAATTGGCAAGAAAATGGGATGGACCTTATATCATTAAGGAAATAGTTGGCACAGGGGCATATAGATTAATGGATCCTGAAGGGAGAAATGTAGGACAAAGATTGGATAGACCATGGAATAGGTTGTATCTCAAGAAGTATTATCCATAAAAGATGGATGAAATGTTTTTGCGACAGAATGATTGCGAGGTTGAATAAAACAAATAAAGATTGTGCGAATGTCTCGCAAGCAATACATTACAGAAAATGAATGATTGAATGAATTAACAAAAATGAATGAGTGAGTGAATGGGACGAACCTTTATGGCGTACACCCTAGTTCGCGAATGATATTTCGCAAGAGGCAAATGTAAGACCTAAAATGCGTCATATAAGGGGTATCTCTTGACATGGCTCGGGGAAAGGTTACACCGCTCCCGGAACTCCGAGTCATGGAGATTTGGGGCCCATGAAAGCCTATCCGGGAGAGATACCTTGGATTTCCAACTATATATATAAGGTTATACCCTGGTTGGACGCCCGAGGATCTTTTCCAAGGAGTCAGTGTATGCTCAAGGCGCCGGGGTACATGGTTGAGCCAAGAGTGCTTGGGGCATTTGAAGTGTCTCGGCCATTCTTGACAAGTCTTGGTATATGCGACTCGGCCAAGAAAACTCCACTTAGGGTGCGGTCTCGTAACCATAAACCATATAGGTATAAGGGATAAGAGGTCTGCGAAAACAAATGGTTGTTGTTAAGACCGGATGGGAGGAGCTAGTCTTGTATGGCCGATGTACGCCTCCTTGAAGGGGCAACCAGGGGAGAAGATAAGGCGGCACCCTCCATTAGGAGCCGATAAGTGTCAAAAGACGCAAATGTCATGAGGCTTTATCTTCGCAAGGAAATTTAGGCTTGTCATATTTGTGCGATGATCCTGTAGAGGCAATAATACTGACGCCAGGATAAGGCGAGATCAATGGGTTTTTACATGAAAATGTAAATACGTCCTGCGATTTCGTCGCGAAGACGGCAATGTCATGGGATTTTACATTCGCAAGAATATTTAAGCCTGTCATATTGTCGCAAATAAAATATCCTGCAGAGGCAAAAATACTTAAGAAATGATAAGACAAGGTCAATGGGTCATTACATGAAAATGTAAAGACGTCCTGCGATTTTGTCGCAACGAGGGGTGGCGAAATAAGACCTTTAATTAGGAAGGCAAAATAAGACCACACAATCAATGATAAGACAAGATCAATAGATTTCTTCATTTGAGAAGATATCCTGCGGTCTTGTCGCAATGATAAAATTTCAACATAAATAAAGGTAAGCAAACACGCTTGCGAGAGTAAAATTGCAAATCTAAAATGAGATAGAAAGAGAAGATAAGGGTTTATTCATCAAGGGATTTGGTCTTTCCAATCAAAAAGAGTACTTCAACAGAAATTGAAAAACATCCCATGCAAAAAGTCATACGAGAAAAGAGAGGCGGAAGATATAAAATTACGGGAGTAGATTAATTTTCTACATCTATATTGGCATTCTCAACAACGGGAGATGATAAACGTTCCTCAACAATCTTATCGGCTTCATCTTCGCCCGATTGGAGGATTTTCATTAGAAATTCCTTCATTCGGATTCTTATTGAAAATTTCATCATTAGTGACTTCCTCGCAACTTTCATAATCATAATCGCTATCGGGGAATCGGGAACTTCATCATCACTTACTTCCAGAGGTGCGATGGATACGGGATCAAGAGATTTAGAGAGTAAAACATCATTCACAAGAACTTGACTTTAAGATGAAGTTGGCGAAGGAGCGTTTTCTGCTGATTTTTACTCTCTATATTTTTAAAATTACACATATAGTCGAATCTTCTTTCTGCCCTGTCGCGAGAATGCATAAGGGAAGTAACAAGCATTTTATTCTCCTTGCGAATTTTTGAGTGGTCGGAACAAAAAATAAAAACAAAAAAATATTATAACAAACAAAAATATGAAGGCCCGATAAAGGAGAATAGATGAGGCAGTCAACTTCTATGACTACCTTCCTTTTGCGAGATAAGATGCTGGGTTAAAGCTGAACAACTATTCTCCAGTTGATCCATGGCGTTGTCAAAATTATCTCCAACTAATCCTTTCAGCATTTAGAGCTCGCCAATTTTTTCGTTAGAAACAAGTATGGCATTTTCTTTGGCAAGGGAAGAATTGGACTTTTCTAATTGGGAACATTGATCTTTGAGTTGGTTTGCTTTTACACTTAAGGTTATTCTACCCTGAATGAGTTTATCCTTCTCGGCAGTAACTTCTGCAAGATGACTCTTCAGCAAGCGAAGGGATTGTTCTTGCTCTTTACATAATTTTTGACAAATATCATATTGCTGCGAGTAAACTGCTACCTTGTTTAATAGAGTTCGCTTCTCTTGAAAAAGAGTTCCATTCTCATCTGATAAAGTTTCCAACTCTAGATTAGCTTTAGTCAAAGAATACGAGAGGCGAGATAAGTCATTACTTAACGAATCGTGTTTCTGAGCTACATCAGCATTTTCTTTAGAAAGATTATCTATTTGATCAACAACATATGTATGAAGATTATCTAATTGGTTATATTGCTCCATCCAAGCATCTTTATCAACTCGAACTTCTTCAACAGTAGATTCCAATTGATATATCTCCATTTTTCGTTTCTGGTTTAAAGCTTGAAGGGCGAACAAGGGTTTGAGTTTTTTTTTTTTTTTTTAAAAAAAAAAAAAGAGGTAAAAATATACCTTTTAATTCTTCGTTCTTCTTGCGAAGATTGTCGCGATCCAGCGAAATGTTGAGAAGGCTATTTTTCAAGACCTTAATTTCTTGCTCCAGAGATGTTCGCGACAATGTGTCAGAACCAAAATATTTACTCAGGGATTCAAAAACACTAGACCCAATAGGATCAGTGGAGGTTTTCTTCGCATCATTCATGACGTCTGATAAAGTTTTGAAAGCTACATCTATCCCTTCTAAGTTTTCTTTGGTAAGAGGGATAGACTCAGAGGAGGAGGAGGAAAAGTTGAATCATTCTTGGTTATAAGAATGCCCAGTTGAAGAAACCCGATTAACGGTGGGGGTGAGACGAGAAGTATTAAGAGTAAAAGTGGAGAAAGGTTCATTTTGAAGAATTTCATCGACGGAAAATTCGAGGATTGATTTATCTGCGAGGATATCGCAGAGGAGACAGATTATCTTGAGAAGAAGGAGTTGGTTTATTCTGCGAAACAATCGCTAGAGAGGGAGGATTGTCCTGCGAAGGCACTATAGGAGAAGTAATAAGTTTAAACCCAGGAAAGGAAACACGAGGTGCAACTGGTTTAGAATGGCGAGACCTCTTGGGAGATCTACCACCATTTTTGTCATCCTGCGAATTACAAGTAAAATAAGAAACATAGGCAACAATATTGTTATTAAAAGAGTAAATGTTTCTTAAGTACCTTGCTACTCGCAGGCTGCCTTTTAGAAGCAAAGGATTTCGATTGTGAACCTGAAGAAATGTTAGGGTTCGTACGGTGAATTTGGTGTTGGGCTTGTTCTTGCTGAAATAAAAATGGTAGGAGAAACATTAAAATAAGAGTAATATCCAAATAAAAGACTACAATAAGAGAGATCAATCATGAAATAATCAAAATTAGTAAAATCAACAGACCTTGATGCCATAGAAACAGTAGCAGAAGAATTATAGCAGGAAGACGATGAAGAAGACGATGGAGGAAAACGGCAGAGAAAAGTTGCAGACAATAAAGAAGATGAAGTAAAAGAAGAGAAGAATTTTCAAAGGGAAATCCTCTTTAAATAGATGGGAGAAGAGTAACCGGATGAGCCGGTAAAAAGTAAAATTTTGGATACGTGTAAACAGCCATTCCTAAATTTACGGAATCTTGTTGGTAAAAAAAAAAAAAAAATGGATAGAAAATAAACGGTGGCGACATTTCAAAATGATAATTCTCATGACATTCTCTCCTTCGCAGAGAAGACATGAGAAGAGGCAAGATGTAGGATCAGAATATCGCGACATCAATACCTTGCGAGATCAATAAACGACAGCATTGCGAAGGTGACGTAGGGAAATAATATAAATGACGCAATGGATGACGACAGCCAGAACATGAGAAAAGTGTGAAGATTTGGCGAGATTTAGGAGTGTCACGAAGACGAACACTTATACACTTGCGATACTTCGCGAGTTATTCCCGAAAATAAAGGACAGCTTAGCTGTCATCCACTATGTAATACCCTATATAAAGGGTTGAGTAAATCTGTTGTGTGGGGGGTTCTTTTTGAATTGTTAAGCAAGTCATTAGGAGAGAGAAAGTTAAGAGTGATTGTAATTTCTTTAGCTCTGTTCTATATTTCTTTGTAAACACTTCAAGAAAATAATCAATAAAATCTATTGTTACTCATCTTCAAATGGATTAGTTGAGTGAATTATAGTAAGGGGTGTAGTGTGGGATTTCCTGCAACTACACTACATATCCAATCTCTCTCGGTGAATCTCGCAAGTGGGGGAAATATGCAAGGATTAAAGTCAGAATTGATATTACCAGACCTCCGCTGAAGACAATCAAGGTCACTCTGCATTCGAAAAAAAGTTATTGAGGCTCAACTCATGTATGAGAAATTACCAAGGCTTTGTTATTTTTGTGGATTTTCGGCCACTTAATTAAACAATGTCCGACATTGTCTCGAGAATGCGAAAGACTTGGTATCGATCTATCACAAGGTTTCCATCATAAGATTAAAGATACGAATCTTGCAAGGTACCCTGAGGAGATCAATGCCAATTTCAGGTTATCTAATGCCGAAAATACCAAAAGTTGGTCAGGGGAAATAAAAAGATTGTGGTTTCCAGTCATAATCCTTCATCGCCGGCTGTCACAACATCATTGATGACTCACTATGCATTACCACAAAATCATAACACAAGTATCATCAATGTCATTGATAGTTACAAAAGTCCAGTACCTTCATCTTCCACCAATCACTCCTCAATAAATGTCTCTCCATCCCCTGGTCATAGCCTAAATTCCTGCTCGTTAAATCCTATTAATAACAAGAAGTTAAACGCAAAAGGAAGAATGGTTATAGCACCCACCACCACTCAATACCCAAGCCCATAGACATCCTTACCCCCTTCGGACCCGGACATAACACTACCCATTTCCCAACTCTCAGTACCCGAGAACTTCAACCAATCTCCAATTTTCAAAACACCATTTCCATCACCGAAAACCTAACCTCAAATACATAGCATCCTCAACACCAAAGAGCGAAGACATCTTCAAAAAATTCAAGACCAATTATCATTTAATCAAGTTCGAGAGTGTCTGAGCATAATCTACAACCTATTCCATCACCCACATCATCCCATATCAATAATCTCTTCCATGATTCAGAATCCATCCCAACTTCACCCTCGTCCCAAATTTACCAAATCCCCCAGACACAAGGAAATGGAAAAGAGCTTCTCATCGCCACGGTAATAATTCTGGTTCAATTAGCATCAAATATGCAGGTGCAAAAAGGCAAGCAACACTAATGGATTGTGATCCTCCTCTCAAATATCTTTACAGTGATCAATCTATTTCAAGGGTTCTGGCAGCTAATCTCCAAAAGATGTTGTGACTACTATTTTTCTCATAGTCTACTTAATGTATACAGCTCAGAGAATCCGATACTAAATAGTAATGATATCTCAGTTGAACTGATATGGTCAAGTAATAAAAGGTACTCAAGATAAAGACAATAATAACGAACAATACTAAGGTAATGTAAATGCTACTAAGTTATCAAGAGACACAAGATATTATGTCGTTCGACTTTTGTCTACTTCCACGGGGTAATGAGTGATTGTTTGTATTAAGTGGTAGTTGTTACAAAGATCTTAAATGCTTTCCAAAGTAATAGAGAGAACTCAAGCTATAATAAATACTTAAGTTCTAAACAGTAAAGAGGTATAAGCTTAAGACTAGATCTTCCTTCCGGTATTGAATACCCTTATTTGTTGGTGGAGTTTCGTATTTATAGCCCCTTTTACTCCAGAAACGTCTTCGTTGTCTTTGTGTCCATCGTATCCTGATGTATCTTCCGTACAAATGGTATCTTCGTTGGCCGCGCGCTTTATCCAGTCGAGCTCTACCACCTCAGCTGACCCACGTTCCTCGTGAACTTCCCAACCTTAGTACAGGTTATACCTTCGTTCACCGCATGCCTTCGCCAGTCAGACAATACCATCTCACTTTCTTCCACACGCTTTGACCAAACGTGTAGATAAGGGCTTGCGGCATTAAATGCTGATTAGATATGTCAGCTACTTCTGTCCATTTGACAGCTACCACCTCCCTATGCTAGGATCTACTTTACCATCTGAACCATCGAGGTATCCTTTCTCGAGATGAGGTAAAGTAGATCAGGAAGGGATATGCTACTTCTCAGATACCCATGTATCACTAGGGAAATTTCGTTAACTTTCACATGACTGCCAAATACGTGACACGTGCCCAAGAGAATATTGGTATTCACAGTTTACCTTTTTTTTTTTCATATTCTACCAATCGGTAGGATTGGAAGAAAAATTTTCCATAACGCCGCCACTTTTGCACGCACGGATTGGGTAGTCCCCATGTGTCCTTTCATGCAATAACTGCCCCTTGAATTTAGGGACAACTAGATTTTTGGATTCTTCAGCCGCCTATAAGAAGGAATTTAAGAATGGATATTTATTAACTTCCCTTATCTTCTCTTACTGTCGCTCTCAATCTCTCTCCCTTTCACAGAAAACTTATTCTTCTCCATTTTCAACTGTTGGTCTTCCTGTTGATTACCAAAAGCTCTCGCCCTTGTCTTCACTCGATCTTCATCAACATGTGAGTACTCTTTCGCTTTTCTTTGATCTTGCTTGAATAATCTCCATGTTTGGCTCGATTTCTCTATCCTTTATTGCCATTGAAGTTGATGTAATGCTTGCATGTATGAACTTCGTACTTTTCTTCCTTTTTCTTGCCATTTGAGAAAATGGGTTACTCTTCATTTGTGTTTTTATTTATGATTTTCATCATGTTAATTTCGCCTGCAAGTTTGATCGTAAGGATCGATTAGTCTCCTTCGCTCCATTAGAACTCGTTAGATGATTTGTTGTTTGCTTTCCTTTGGTTGGTTTGGTCAAACCCAATCCCAAAGTTTGCTTGGTTTTGCCCCAATCAAGTTTTGGGTTGATCGCAATTTTCTCCTGTCATTTTTGATGAACTGAATTATCTGCTGATGTTAGCAAATATGAGTCTTCTGAAGAAACTTGCGCGCAAAGATTCCAGGCCCGGTCTGATACTGAGCCACCTCCGCATATGGACCATCCTGATTCTCCGCCTTGTCCGCCTTCTGAGGTTACTGAGGATACTGAGATAACTGAGGTTACTGAGGAACCTGAGGTAGAGGAGGTTGCTGCTGAAAATCTTCCCCCACCTCCGCCCCACTATGAGTTACAGAGGTTGAAGCTTCATGAAAAAAATAGCTACTCCAGCTGGCCGCTTGCTGAGATATCCAAGAATTTTCGTCTACACAAGTTTGAGATCTCCTTTTTTGATGGTCCTGACGTTCTCACCGAGTCTCTGATCAAGAGCTTTCCTTGTGACGAGAATAATTTTTTGATTACCGTTGGTCAGTTAGCCGCAGGTATGCCTCTTCTTCTTTATAGCAGGAAAGATCCCTTCTATTTCGATGTCTTGTCCGCTAGGGATGATCCTGCGAACAAGACTCAGGTTCGAGGGGTGATGCAATATACCGGTATCTTTTGGCGTACCCTTCATGAGTGTTGGTACCGCTGCAAGGGTAAGACCACTCTGAAGTATTATGATCCTTTTGCTCATATGAGGTGTAAGCAGGAGGATTTTACTCCTGCCAACTTCAACGCCATGTATGCTGATGCCATTCAAAAGAGCAACCTTTTTCCTTGGTGCGTTGGTCTGTGCCGTATTCATGTTACTGCTAAGAAAATTAAAGAGGGTAATACCCTTCGTTTGCTGAAGGAGATTGATAAGACATGGCTTATTGTTATCCCCTACTCTGCTAAGCTCTTTCTGATCGTATTCGTATGGATCATGATAAGCGTTGTGCACATACTCCTCTTCGTGTGGTTGATCCTTGGGTCAGTGGGTTTACTACCGCAGATCCCAATATTCCTCGTCTTGCTTCGTCCATGCCCTCTAAGTATGATGGATACCAGCCTTGGGTTTTCAACCCTGCTGTTCCTGACGAGGTAACCTTTGGGATAATTTATTTATTCTTCAATCTTCGTTGTGTTGAGCCTTTTCCTAAAAATTTTGATGCTCCTCTTTGCAGCCTGCCCCTGCTTCTTCCGCTGGGACTGCTCCTGGTTCTGCTGGTAACTCCGTAGCTACTCGTACGAGGAAAGCTTCGATTGAATATGCCAAGTCCACACCTGTGGAGGTAAGGATTATAATCCTACCTTAGTATACGTAGATACCCCGATACTTAGCATGCGCATGTGTTCTTTTATAGTCTTCCAAGAATAATGGCAAGTTGAAAGTTGTGATTGATGTAGAAGCATCCTATGAAGACCCAAAGGCTGTTGAGGAGGAACTGAGGATATTGAGGACCTGGAGGATATCGAGGATACCGCCCTTAGCCCTCATTTGGATGATATTGAGGAAGACTTTGCAAAGGATAATCCTAGCCTTGTTCGTGCTATTTCTGCAGAAGGTGATAACCTTTATGTTAGTGGTGGCTCTTTGTTGGCGAGCCAAGTGACCAGTCAGGTTACTGCGATCTCTGCTTCCTTGTCGGAGATCCCTGCGCCTTCTGCTCCTAGTAGTATATAGCCTGCTGCTCCGGCTACCACCAGCGCTATAGTGTTGTCTTTGAAGGGTCCTTCGTCTTCTCCAGCCACCTCTCATCATTCAGGTGGTTCGTTTGCAAAGGGTGCGGTTCCGGTGGTAAGGGTCAGTAGTTCAGATTCTCAGCCGAAGAAGAAGGTTGTGATTTTTCTTGGCAGCTTCTCCTTCAATGCTACGCCTACCTCGTTGGGAAGTGTTCAATCTGTTTCCACTTCCCCTGCAAGTAAAACTGTTAGTGCACCGCCTTCGACGCTTGATTGGACCATCCTTGGTAACCTTCCTTCTGCTGGTGACATGAACTTAGGTAGTACTTCTGGCAAAGCACCGATTTATGTTCCCAACTCTTCTACTATGCCATCTCTTCGTCGTGGTGATGATCAAGTACTGGTATCTCATGCTCGCTCCTAAGCAATTGGTGGGACATCTATTGATCGGGGACAATGTAAGTTACCTGAGAATCTGAGCCTTGAGAGCTCTGACGATGCTATTCTTGAAGCTATACTGCGAAATTCCTGGGGTCCTTTTTGCTGAGGTTGGTTCGCATCAGTTAAGTAACTCCTTGGAGATTGCTTCTAAGCTGGATGCTTTGACAACTCAGTACTAGATGGCCAAGGATCTATTCTTCGTTCCAGACTGTCTTCGTTCTTGCCAAAGCCTTGGTACCATCCGAAGGGGTAGTATTCAGGAAATTGAGGCTTTCATGGATAGTTATGCTAGGTTTCTTCCCCGTCTCTCCATGTTCTCGGTAAGAATCTTCTCTTCTTTGCCTTTTTACTCCATTTGTGATGTCGTATGTTCTTACATCTCATTGGTTGCAGCTTTGTAAGCAAATCGATGTTGGCTGCACCTTGTTCAAGTTTTACAGAGCTAAGTGTACTCATTTGAATGCTCTCCTGGAGCATGCACGTCAAGATTATGCCTTTGTACTAGCCCGACAATCTGCTTCTGGTGATGTTGCTTCTTCTGCTAAAGTACCTTTGTTAGAAAATGAGCTAAAAAAGACTCAAAGGTCTTTATAAGAGCGCTTGCTGGCTCTTTAGAAGGCCAATGATGCTGTGAAGGTTTCCGAAGAGTGGAGTAAGACAGCTGTCACTGCTTTGGCTTCTGAGTCTTCAAAAGTTATAGGTTCGTCCCCTCTTCTCCTTAGTTTTCTTTTTGTTTCTTCTAGTAGCTACGTCCCGAGAGTGCCTAGGGTGCCAGTTGGTAGCTTCGATGAACTCGAATGCCTTCTGAAGTAAGTGACCAAGTTGACCTCCGATGTGTGGTATTATCAGAAGAAATCTGATAGGTTGATGAACGTGACCGTTCATAATGAGGCCCAAATCTCCCTTAAATCTGCTCATAATTCAGACCTTGTGAAGAAGATGTCCCTCCTTCGTGAATATAGTTAGAAAACTCTTAAGTGAAAAGATAATCTCATATTAAAGCAAAAGGAGGATATTGCTTTGGTGGCGATAGGTGTAGAATACACCTGGATTTAATATCTATTGGTTATGCTTTCTTTGCTATTTTTATTGTGAATTATGTATTTTACGTGTGTTTTTGAGTTATAAGTGATAGGTGTAGAATACACCTCGATTTACTATCTATTGGTTATGCTTTCTTTGCTATTTTTCTTGTAAATTATGTATTTTACCCGTGTTTTGAGTTTTGTAGCTACTTTGGAGTCATGCGGAAGAAAAGAAGAATAAATCACTCAATTTGAGCTGAAAGTGCAAAAAGGTCATTTCACCGGCGATTGATATATGAAGTCCAACCAAGGATAAGGGGCAACTCTATTTGGAGAAGCACTAAAGACAGACTAGCTGAGGATAAGGGGAGCTACCATCAGGGTGGTTCTTTTACATTTGGGCGTCCGAATCCTGCCTTAAAACTATAACCCTACCCTAAAGCCGAGAGACTTCTTTCTCTTATTCATTTCTCTGAAATTGAGAACGAGAAATTGCCGTGCGTTATCATCCAAAAGCCCAGAATTGAGAGAGATTGAGAGAGAGAAAATTGAGAGCCAGAGATCGAGATGCAGAGAAATTGAAGACAAAAACAGTTAGAATTGAGTTGTTGCCGCTAATGAATCTTGAACAGAATTCCAGATGGAGTTAGGAATTGGATTCGCGAGAGAAGAATGGGTTTTGAGGCCAGAAAATCAAGACAGGGAAGATGTTGATATTCATGGGTTCGACTGAAATTGAGAGGAGAGATCGAATTAATGGGATTCTGGTAATAAAATTGATATGGATTGAATTTACAACCATGGATGTTGTGGTTCAGATTCATTAGATCGAGAAGAGCAGATAGGTTTGGTATGAGTAGTCTGCCACTGCTGTTATAAGAGAACACTAAGAAATGCTGTTGTTTTAATGAAAATGGGGTTATGGATGTTGCCAGGAAGAGAAGGAATCTGTTGTCGCTGTTGAAATTCAATTCGGTTGATACAGGGAATATTGAGAAGTTCTGGTGCTATTGGTAGTGCAGTGAAGAATGCTTAGATGTATGTCAGGATATTGAATGAATGATTGCAAGGGAAGAGTAATAGAGAGGCTTGAATTTGGCCGGGAAAATCCCAGAAAACAACCGAGACTCTGTCGGATTTTAATGCCGACGATTCGACTCATGCCGGCCGATGACCGATCCAACTCAGCTGAGTAAGACTAGTTAGCCGAGTAAGATGTTGACTCGGTGTCTGACTTCCCCTTTCTTTGACCCCATTGACTGACGGTGACTGTTAGTTTGACAGTTAACTCTAACGGAATATTCTGTCGACGGCGACAAAACTCTGGTGACCGGCATGCAGAATTCCGGTGATCCCAAGAACTTTTCAGGCGACCAAAAGTATAGAAATTTGTGAAGAATTCTCTAGACTCATGGGTTTGTGGAATTGGACTTGAACTTGGAAAGAAGACTTATAATGGAAAAGGGATTCTATTCCTAAGAGGATTGCAAGGAAATTAAAGCTTATAAATAGAGAAGTTCTCTACTTTTCTCCACACACTTTTACACCTTTACACACACAACACTTCTCTTTTCTTTATTCTTTGTGTGAACTCCTTAGCATGAGTAGCTAATTTTATTATTGATTGAGGATGAATTCCTAGTTCTTGACATGTTTTGAGTTTTGTTTTAAATCTACTTTGAAGTTTTCACATGATTATCGTTTGTTTTTACTAATATGACTGTTTATGATTGATTGATAGGTTGTTTAGAGTGCACGCTAAATCGATTTGTTAACTCAATCAAAAGCTAGTGAAAGTTAGGGGATAAGTAATCGTTTCTTGACTCTTTACATAAGTAGAAAACACGAGACCTTGTGGAGGGATTCCATGGAGCAATTGTGTGTGAAAACAACGTTAGCAAGTAGACCTTGATCTAAGAGTCTAACTACTAATATCAACCTAATAAATTCATAAATCTTAATGCGTTTAACTAAATTACATCTTGAGTGATCTACTACTAGGTGGTTTGGTAAATAGATCCGGTAGTCGAGAACTTCCGTATCCGGTGATACAAGGGATATAGGGGTTAGCACTGATCTAGCTGCTATATCTACGGTTGGTGATAATCTGTGACTAATGACAAGTGGAAAAGAACATAACTTGAACCATTATTTTGCAACGAAGAAGGATTCCTTGATCTAGTCTCTCTTATTGATTTCAGCTTATACTTTTAATCGCTTTATTTACTTTCTTTTGCATTTAAAATCTTAAACCAAAACCCCCCTTTTGTGACATTATAAGCCAACTAAAACCTCTTGCTCCTCGTGGGAACGAACTTAACTACCACCATATTACTTGTTAATTGAGTGGAAAAATATTCACTAATTTGTTGTGGTTACGACATACGCCGCTGCCGGGGATCAACGAACAATTTTAGTTGTTTTCTTTTTACTTTGTGCTTTATTCGTGCTTTGTTAGATTTTATTATCGTATCTAACATAGTTTTTGAGAATCTTGTTTTCAAGTACTTGATCTCTGGCACCTAAACATTGGGATTACCAACGTTGTGGGATTACAACTCGCTAGGGAACAATACTACAAGAAGCTCGGAACTTGCAAGAAGAGCCTTCTACATCAACAATGGTAGGCGGTACAAATAATCCACTACCACCTCCACCTGCGGAGAAGAAGTTGGGAGAGTTAATTTCTCCGAATTTGGATTCACAACCATGGAGTATCACAATAACTGATCCAGTGGAGATGAAGTCAAGTCTTATTCACCACTTACCAAAGTTCAAAGGACTTCCCGGAGAAGATCCGAATCGTCATCTTCAATCGTTTCAACACAAGATGACAAGTCTTAGGAAAGGTACCGATGACAATGATACGGCTATGTTACAAGCTTTTCCATTCTCCTTACAAGACTCGGCCGAAGAATGGTTGTATTATCCACACTCAGGGAGTATTACAACATGGATCGAGATGAAAAAGCTATTCCTAGAGAAGTATTTTCCAGCTTCCAAGGCGGTTGCGGTTCGTAAAGAGATTAGTGGAGTCTTACAAATTTCAGGGGAATCACTCCATGAGTATTAAGAGCGGTACAAGAAGTTGTTAGCAAGCTGCCCACACCACAATATATCACAAACACTCGTCATTCAGTATTTTTATGAAGGATTACTCCCGGGAGATTCTTCGAATGATGACAAGTTCAGTGTGATAATGCAAAGCATGCAAGGTCTCACTTCTATGTTACAAAAAAGTCAACAAAACCAGCAAAAGACCGATTCGGCGATCAAGGATTTACAAACTCAAATGGGGAAATTGGCGACATGTGAACCTATTGAAAGCTCAAGCATCCACAAAGCTTCCTTCACAACCATTTTTGAATCCAAGAGAGAGCGTTAATGCGATTACTTTGAGGAGTGGAAGACAAGTTGAGCAATCAAATCAACAAGATGAGTTGCATGATGCGAAAGAGGAAGTTGAAACTGCACCAAAGGAGAATACATCCCTAACCAACCAACCCAAGGAGACGGTTCGTACTTTCACAACTCCACCCCCGTTTCCTAGCCGATTTGCTAAGACAAAGAAAGAATTGGAATACAAGGATATTTGGGACATCCTTAAGAAAGTACAAGTCAATATTCCACTTATTGAAGCTATTCGAAAAATTCCTCGATGTAAAAAGTTCTTAAAGGAGTTGTGCATGAATAAGAAAAGGTTAAAAGGGAATGAAGTCATGAGTGTGGGGGAGAATGCCTCGGCGTTCCTTCTCAAGAAACTCTCACCTAAATTGAAAGACCCCGGTAGTTTCAACATACCTTGCACAATTGGTAAAACAAGGTTTACTCGAGCTTTGCTAGATTTAGGAGCATCCGTTAATGTTATGCCTTCTTCGATTTATGATTCGTTAAATCTTGGTCCTCTTAAGGAAACCGGGGTAGTTCTTGAACTTGCTAACGGATCTAATGTTTACCCGAAAGGGATTTGTAGGATCAGAATATCGCGACATCAATACTTCGCGAGATCAATAAATAATGACATTGCGAGGGTGTCGCAGAAGAATAACATTAATGACGCAATGAATGACGACAGCCAAAACATGAGAAAGGTGTGAAGACTTAGCGAAATTCAGGAGTGTCGCGAGAATTAATACATGTACACTTGCGATATTTCGCAGGTAATTCCCGAAAATAAAGGACTGACTTATTTGTCATCCACTATGTATTACCCTATATAAAGAGTTGAACAAGTCTGTTGTGGAGAGGGTTCTTTTTGAATTGTTAAGCAAGTCATTAGGAGAGAGAAAGTTTTAGAGTGATTGTAATTCTATAACTCATTTCTATTTCATATTGTAAAGATTCAAGTATTCAATGAATAGGAATCATAATCATTCATCTTAAAATGACTTAATTGTGTATATATTCTAGTGAGGGGTGTAGTGTAGGATTTCCTGCAACTACATATTGTCTCTAGAAACAGGAACTGAGTAGAGATCAACCTTGTGAATTGAAAGAATCAGGAGTAACAAGAAAGAAATTTCGTATAATTTTTAACAACTTACTGAAATTGAGAAATGGCTAGAAGAAGGAATGCATCAGAACAACCAACAACCTGTTAGAAGAAGCAGGAGATTAGCTGGAGAAAGGAGAAATGAAGTAGGTGAACCATCAAGAATAAACGCAAGAGATAGAGAAGAAGGTCAAATTCAACCACCAATTCAACCAGCACCGAATAGAGTAATAGATTATGATAGGGTGAGTGTGCATACATGGAGATCAGATTCTATCGAAGAAAGAGAAGAAGTGCAACAATTGATAAATAATGGACAAGAGGAGAGAAATCGAGAAGAGATGGGAGAAACAATTCATGGAAATGAAGAAATCGCAGCGTTAGAAGCATTGAGACAAACAATACATGAAGAAAGGCGGTTAGAAGCGGAAGAACGTGCAAATTTAACAAGGCAAAACCATGAGTTAAGAATGGAAAATATGAGGTTGCAGAATAGAAGGTCGAGAAGTAATACCAGGTCAAGATCAGGATCGGTTAGAGAAGATATGAGGAGAAAATTACCTGTAGAAAATGTTAATGAAGAAAATCTAGAAAGAGAGACAAATCTCGGTGAAGGATGTTGCGAGAGAAGAGAAGTGGTAGAAGATCGTTATATTCCACGTCCTGAAATTCTACAGAATGGCCAAAATGACGGAAATCAAGAAAATAGGCAGCGTCAAGGGTAGAATAATCCAATTGGTGAAGAAAATCAGGAAGAAGGAAGAAGAATACTGCATGGGAGAGAAACACGGAGGAAACAAAAGGAGATTGAATATGACATCGAAAAACATTATATTGAACAAGCGCGTCTAGCTTGCGAAAGGGAAAGATTAAGAGTAGAAATGGAAGAACGGGAATTGGAGGAAGCAATTCGGCAGAACAATCATGACAATCGAGAAAGAAGGCGCGAGCAAAATCACAACAATGGAAATATCAATGAAGAATATGAAAGAATACAAAGGAGAACTGATAGACAACCAAGAAGAGAAAATGATAGATATAATGGTGTGCGAATTCGTGAACGAGATGAAGGAGAAAGTCGCAGAGAAAGAAGAGAAGAAAATGATGAACAAGAAAATCAAAGTAGACATGAACGCAGAAGGAGAGAGGCAGAACTAAAAAGACCAATAAATTCGAATCCTGATGTAAATGAACAAATCTTGAGAGAGTTGGCAGAGATGAGAGGAATGATGAACAATAGAAGGGGAGGAGGAAGAAGACAATTGGATGAGGCCATCGAAGAGGCTGCGAAAACCCCCTTTACACTAGAGGTGCAGTTAGGAGGAATACCCCCAAAGTGCAATTTACCCGCATTAACCAGCATTTTTGATGGAACAACTTGTGCAATACAACACATCAAAGCGTATGTGAGATGTATGTTACAATGGGAAAATCATGATGCCATATTGTGCAAATATTTTGCATCAAGTTTAACAGGAGAAGCATTGAAATGGTTTGAGGGTTTACCAAGAAACACAATCACGTCATTCAACCATTTACAAGCTATATTCTTAGGGGCATATATAAGTAACAACTCCTCGCGACCAGGAATTGAAGATGTATTTGGGCTGAAACAAAGAGTTGGCGAAAGTTTGAGACACTTAACTGTGAGATGGAAGACAATGTGTAGCGAAATGGCTGGACGAGTGGATGAAAGATATCTTATTCTATCATTCATAAACGCTATGTTCGCAACCAATTTGTTATATATTCAAATTTTTAGAGTCAAGAATACAATTACAATGACTGAGTTGCGAGAACTCCAGGAGGAATATATTGCTCTAGAGTAAAGGCAAAATGAGATGGAATCATACCCAGTTGCGAATACAAATTCAAATGTCTGCGAATGCAAGCTTATTACCCAAATTGATAAACACAAAGAGCGAGTACTTCGCAAGGGCAACAAGAAAGGATAATAGATGATGGACAGCCAAAGATAGTAGCTATGGGAAGCCGTGATCAGGAAGAATTTGAAAGGGAAAGGAACTACTACAACCGTGGCGGCAATAAAAAAATTCAAAGACTTGATCATCCGCAAGAAACTTATGGAGGTCGAAGGCAGAATTATCATGGAGGGCAGCGAAGTCACAGAGTAGTATGGGAGGAAATCAAAATGCCACCACTAAATACTAGTGTGGAAAAAATATGGGAAGCTATACTCTTGATGGAAAACATACCTGCACCATGGAACATGGGGAATGAACCGCCACCAGGTGATAGAAGTCACGAATTCTGTTCTTACCACCGCTTTCATGGACACCTAACAAATGACTGCAGAAATATAAAAAGAATCATCCTCGAGAATGATTGACCAAGGAAAGTCTGAATCATTTTCTAAAAAGTGAAGAGAAGATTCAACCATTACCACCACCATTTAGGAAATGCATAGGACAAACTCAAAGAAAGGGGAAAGAAACATTCGTAATAGAAGTTGGAGCGAAAGCTAAAAATTTGTTTTGCAACTCCATTGTGCATTCATACCGAACAATTGAAGGTTTTCATGATAATGTTCTCAGTAGGGTTTTTGCGAGGGATGCTGATAATAGAGAAGTGATGAACATCGCGAAGACATCGCAGTTAAAAGAATGGCAAATGCAGATTATTTCTTTCACTGCAGAAGAGATTCCTAAAGGCAGAGAGACACATGATAGCCCATTGGTCGTAAAATTGGAAATTAATCCAAAACCTGTAGATGGCGAAGATGATGAAGCAGAAAATTCCTGGGCGATCAACAGAATCTTAATTGATACGGGGAGCTCAGTAAACATCCTTTTTTACCATACTTACAAGACTATGGGAGGGAAGGATGAAGATTTGATACCTTCGACTTATAAAATATACGGCTTCAATGGCACAACGAATAAGCCTAAAGGAGGAGTTCATATGAGAATACCCTTGCAAGGATTATCAACTGAAGTTTTGTTCTGTGTAGTCGATGTGGAATCCCTTATAATGCATTGATCGGACGACCATGGTTACATGAAATTCTGGGTGTAGCGTCGACTTATCATCAGTGTATAAAGTTTCCTCATCCTAGCGGTGTTGGAGTTATAAAGGGAGACTGGATGGAAGGACAAAAATGCTATGAGATTGATGGGGAGAGTTGTGAGGAAAGAGCTGCAAAAAGGAGGGCTGGAAGCAAAATATAAAAGATGAACAAAGAAGAGAAAGGTTGATGGTGGATACCATAGATACAAGAGGTGAAGATACATTGCGAAGCAAGTGCATAAAAACAGTTGAAAATTATGATGGAAAGGAACCATTAAGAGGTTTGAATGGTGTAGAGGCAGAGAGCAGCAGGAGCAAAAGGTGTAAGAAATGAATAATCATTATTATCAAAATTAATGACAAAGGCATATCAAGAGTAGTAGGAAGAAATAATAATTGAAGAAAAAATGCGCGAGAATCTCGCCATCAAGAATGTATGAAAATTTGATTGAAGAATTGAAATGAGATTACAATAAACAAAGCAAGAATGTGCGAATATCTCGCAAATGAATTAACAAGAGATAACCAAAAATGAATGATTGAACGAATTGACAGAAATGAATGAGTGAGTGAATGGGACGAACCTTTATGGCGTACACCCTAGTTCGCGAATGATATTTCGTAAGAGGCAAATGTAAGACCCAAAGTGCGTCATATAAGGGGGTATCTCTTGACATGGCTCAGGGAAAAGGTTACACCGCTCCCGGAACTCGAGTCATGGAGATTTGGGGCCCATGAAAGCCTATCCGGGAGAGATACCTTGGATTTCCAACTATATATATAAGGTTATACCCTGGTTGGATGCCCGAGGGTCTCTTCCAAGGAGTCAGTGTATGCTCAAGGCGCCGAGGTACACGGTTGAGCCAAGAGTGCTTGGGACATTTGAAGTGTCTCGGCCATTCTTGGCAAGTCTTGGCACATGCTGCACTCGGCCCGAAGAAAACTCCACTTAGGGTGCAGTCTCGTAACCATAAGCCATATAGGTATAAGGGATAAGAGGCTGCGAAAACAACCGGTTGTTGTTAAGACCGGATGGGAGGAGCTAGTCTTGTATGGCCGATGTACGCCTCCTTGAAGGGGAAACCAGGGAGATGATAAGGGCGGCACCCTCCATTAGGGAGCTGATAAGTGTCAAAAGACGGCAATGTCATGGGGCTTTAAGTTCGCAAGAATTTTTAGGCCTGTCATATTGTCGCAACATAAACATCCTGCAGAGACAAAAATACTAAGAAATTGATAAGACAAGATCAATGGGTTGTTACATGAAAGTGTAACGACGTCCTGCGATTTTGTCGCAAGACGTCAATGTCATGGGACTTTATGTTGCTAAGAATATTTAGACTGTCATATTGATGCAAAATGAGGGGTGGCAAAATAAGACCTTTAACTAGGAAGGCAAAATAAGACCACACAAAAACAATGATAAGACAAGATCAATGGGTCATTACATGAAAGTGTAACGACGTCCTGCGATTTTGTCGCAATGATGAATTTCAACATAAACGATGATAAGATAACACAAGAAATTGAGTAAGCAAACAAGCTTGCAAATACGACTATATTTCTTCATTTGTGGAGAATCAGCAACAGCAGTTGCGAAATTAAGAAGTATCATTACTTAAAGATTATCGACTTAATTTCTCTCATGTGAAAATAAATAACAGAGGCAAGTATGGGAATGATTAGAATAAAAACTTGTTATTTATTTTCATATGATAGATTTACAGTAAGAGATTACAAAATGGAAGGTTAGAAGGATAAATGTACAAGCATCACAAGAAGAGAAAGGAAAATGGAACAATCTAGCAACTTATTCTTCTTCATCAGATTCCTCTTCTTCGCTTACATCACTATCAGAGACATCTGAGCAAGGCATGTTTTCAGGAATTTCATCGAGAAGACAAGGATATGAAGAAAGAGGAATGTTGTGGTCATTGCAAACAGTTTCAATAGTTTGATTGCGAAAACGAACAACATCATTATTGAAATTCGCCACAGTAGTTTGTAGTTGCTTCTTCAGCTTAGAATATTTGTCATTACGAAGAGAGGAGTCTTTTGCAAGTTGTGATTTCTCAGATTCAAGTTCCTTGATTCTAGTTTGAAACCTCTTCTCAGATTCTGCGAACAAATGACAATGAGTTAGCAGCTTAATAACAGTTTCATAAAAAAGAGGCGGAGAAATAATGAAGAACAATAAACAACCTTCTCTGTTAGAAATCATATCTTTAACCAAGGCAGTATGCTCGGCATGAAGACTAACATCAACACCTAAGTTATTTCTGGCGTTATCTAGAACCTTCGCAGCCCAAGCAAATTCATCATCATTATTTATGACAAGAAGTGAATGAATTTGATTTTCTCGCTCATTAAGTATGGCATTTTGGCGAAGAGATTCATCTCGTTCAATTTGGACTTCAAGAAGAGTTTTTTTGGAATTTTGCTAATGCTTGTGCACCTTGATTAGCAATGCGATCCTTATCATCTATGAGACTACTAATTTTCTTCCTTAGAATATTATTACTCTCCTGGGAGTCAAGATATAAACGTTTAAATCGGTTGGCTAAACCTAAACTATATCTATGTTCAATCTCTAAAAGATGAAATTTGGTTCGAAGTTCATTCAATGAGAGAGAATTAATCTTGTTTGAAGAACTACTTAAAGATTCATTGAGATGAGCGAGAAGAGTATCATCATCCATAGGTTCGGGGAATGAATGGAGAAGGATGGCTTCGTCGGAAAAGATTATAAATGTCTGCGAAAATGATAAGTCGGCAAAGAAAAATAAATGACAAAGTAGAAATAAAGAAAAGAGGAGGGTGTTATACCATAAAGTTGCTGATTAGCACTTTGAAGAGTAGATATTTTGTCCTTCTGGGAAGAAGATTCAACTTCCAACTGTTGAATTTTTTCATCCTTTTTGCGAGATGTCGCAACTTCAATTTCTAGTTCTTTGTTCTTCTCTTTAAGCTGAAGATTTTTCTTTTCAAGATTGTTGCGTCTTTTCTCGAGGTCTGAGGCAACGACAAAGGAAGTTCTTCCAGACTGTAAAGGAAAGTAAAGAAATTGTTAAGATAAGGTTTATAATCGAAATCACAAAGAAATAAAGAAATATGAACATACCAAGGCACTGAGTGCATTTAAGAAACTGGGAGTCATTGTTCGAGAAACTCCACGAAAAGAATCATTATCCACCAGCAGGGGGGCATCGCAAATATTTGCGAGAGCTTCGCAAGTAGCAGATAAATGATCGTCTCCCAATCCTTGCATAGAATCAGAGAAGACACTAGACAATTGCGCCATAGCAGACTCGACCGAATGATTTTCCTTAGCAAAAGAAGTATCAACCTCATTTTCATCTTCGTCAGAATTCTCGCTGGTTTGGGAATTAGAATGAGAAGAGGGATGGATTTTCCGTTTTTTAGAAGATGGAGCAGAAGATTTATCCTTGCGAAGAGTGATTTTATTCTTGCCTTTAACCTTCGCAGCTTCAGGAATGTCAATTTCTTCAACGCCAACCTTCACACACGAATGAAGATAAGAAACAGAGGCAACAATATTGTTAAAAATAATAAGGGAAAATATTTCTTACTTCATCCGTGATTGAACAAAGTATCGCCAGAGTACTTGCTTTTGGATTTTTTCTGTAGCTCTTTCTCAATTTGATGATCTAGAAAAAATCGCAATAGATATAAAAGGGAGTGAAGATTGTAAAATAAGTAAAAATTAAGAAGTATACCTCTTTTGCCTTTGCGGGCTAATTAAATACCCAAGGCTGATAATTTGCGAGATTTGCAGGGAGTACATTGGAACCAGAAATGTAAGGTCCGCTCAAAAATAGTGGAAAGACAGACCACCTCTCATCTTTAGAGTATCGAGGAACGTTGTTCTTGCCAGAATGCCAGTCGATATCTAGCATGAGTATCTTATCATCGGATACGTTCTCTTTTCGTTTCAATCGGGCACCCCAGCGAGATTTATCATTTTTCATGTTTATTACTTCATAATTTTCAAAGAAGTTTTCTACAGTGTATTTCGCGGCGACTATCTCTAAACTTGCGAAATTAGGATCTTTAACGTTATCAGGATATAGAGATCCCTTACCAGCACCGCGATTAGAGAATTCAAGCATTAGACGGATGCAATCACCACTTAATTGGTAAATAGCTCGCGAGAATTTCTCATGAGCAAGAATTTCATAGAACAAGGGTAATTCGGGATCGGAAGACCTGCGAGGGATTTGACCGGAGGAATAGGAAGACCCGAGAGGATTTGACCTAGCGAGATTATGATTTTCCGATCATTACACCGATGATCGAAAGGGGGTGTAAACAATTTAAAAGATAAAGTTGAAAGAATAGATGAAGACTCTTGATTGGGAATAGTAGATAAGGTGAAACCCTTATCTTGTAATTTCTTTTGAGTTTCATCAAAAGATTTTCATATTTACGGCTTATGTAAAGAGTCAAGAAGGGAGCCATTCTTGAGTATGGGAATGATTAGAGAACTCATGTTAAAAGAAGATCAAGAGAAAGAAGAAAAGGAAGATTTACAAGTAGAAAATCGAAGCGCAGAATTCCTAGCCCAAGTTGCGGAGGAAGAAAGTTGAAGAAAAGTTGCGAGGGAAAACAAAAGAGAAGAAAAGAAAGGTGAGAAAACTATATATAGAGAGAAGAATTCTCGAGAAAACAAATGCATTTAATGCGAGATGGGACATGAATGGTCAAGAATAAACGGTTGAAAGAGACGTGTCAAGAAAAGAGTGGAAGAAGAAACATACGTCAAGAAAAGAGTGGAAGAAGAAACATACGTGAATAAATTCCGTGTAAAAGTACGGGATTGAAACAGAGATAAACATGAACAGATTGCGGCATTTCAAAATATTGGTTCTCATGACATTCTCTCCTTAGCAGAGAAGACATGAGAAGAGGCAAGATGTAGGATCAGAATATCGCGACATCAATACTTCGCGAGATCAATAAATAATGACATTGCGAGGGTGTCGCAGAAGAATAACATTAATGACGCAATGAATGACGACAGCCAAAACATGAGAAAGGTGTGAAGACTTAGCGAAATTCAGGAGTGTCGCGAGAATTAATACATGTACACTTGCGATATTTCGCAGCTAATTCCGAAAATAAAGGACAAACTTAGTTTGTCATCCACTATGTATTACCCTATATAAAGAGTTGAACAAGTCTGTTGTGGAGAGGGTTCTTTTTGAATTGTTAAGCAAGTCATTAGGAGAGAGAAAGTTTTAGAGTGATTGTAATTGTATAACTCATTTCTATTTAATATTGTAAAGATTCAAGTATTCAATGAATAGGAATCATAATCATTCATCTTAAAATGACTTAATTGTGTATATATTCTAGTGAGGGGTGTAGTGTAGGATTTCCTGCAACTACAGGATTGTTGAGAATGTCTTGGTGCAGGTTAATGGGCTTATATTCCCGGCTGATTTCTATGTCTTAGACATGCATGATGAGAACTCGTCCAAGTCTACACCTTTGTTATTGGGTAGACCATTCTTGAGTACCGCTGGAACGAAGATTGATGTCCAAACGACGCCTTGACTATGGAGTTTGATGGTGAAGTCATCCACTTCAATATCTTTAAGAAAATATGATACCCAAGTGATGTGAAGTCATGTTTTCCCGTTGAAGAAATTGATGCGGGCTAATGAATCTTGCAAGAGCTAAGTCGGGCCGACGACGTTAAACCAAGCGCTTCATGGGAGGCAACCCATAGGTTTTGTATTTCTTATCCTTTTGATTATTTTTTTTTTGTTATTTTTTTTCCTTGTTCCATATCATGTTAGGATTTCCCACCTTGACTTTACTAGGACGATTCAATTACATTGAGAACAATGTAAGGTTTAAGTGTGGGGGAGTGGTTAAGCATATTTAAAAAATTTTTTTTGCATAAAACCTCCAACTTGTAGAGATTTTAGAGTCACTAGCATACTTCTAGGTATGTTTACATAGAGAATTCTGACCGACATAACTGAACTTGGGAGTGTTAGGGAACTACGTTCGGATTTCTTACTTGTTAGAGTGTTAAATAATAGATTTAATCATGCCGGTGATGCAAATGAGGTGCAGAGGGAAATGCATTATTAGAGTTGCTGATCAATCATTAGTGGAGACTACCCGTATTTATATCATGTGAGGCACCGACCATAAATTCTTCGTAGCTGACTAAAAAAGCTTTCTTTTGAGTGTGTGTCACCATACGTTAATTCCGGGTAGAATGATGAGCTACCCAACCACCCCACCAATTTTCAGCACTATTTTTGATCTCTTGAGTGCTAATTTTGTCAATCATGAGGGTGACGTCTATGGATGAAAACCTCATTCTTGTAGTCTGATTTTCAGTTAGCACCATTCTCTCTCTCGACAACAACGGGTCCATAGAAACACCATTATCATCAACAAGGGAGCGACATCATAATCTACAAGGAAAGTTGAAGACGTTTAAGGTTAACAAGCAACGGAACAAGAGAAGAGCTAATTTCATATCCAAGTAAAGCAATATACAATGAGCAGATTTTTACATATATGTTGAAGACTTACAATACAATGAGGTAATTCTATATCCAAGTATGAAGACTTATTTACAAGAGTGAAGAAAATCAAAAGGTGAGGATTATTGAAGTTTATGATTTTGAGACGATACAAGTTGTGAAGAATCAAGCGGTAAAGTACTTTTCCTACGACCATGGTTTGTTTTATTTTCACTTTGTTTTGTATTTTATTTCTCTTGTCTTTATAAAAAAAAAAACTGAAAAAAAAATTTAGACAATCAGGCGATCTCAACACAACTTTTTTCCATACTAAAGCCACCATTCACAGAGCCTGCAACAATATACATCAATTACAAGATCAACAAAACAACTGGATTAACAAGAAAGGATACGTTATTCAACTCATTCTAGACCACTACTCTCAACAATATACGGCCCCACCTACAATAATTAATGAAGATCATTTTACAAATATCAAACCAAGATTAACTCCAAGGCAATCAGACCTACTCACAAAGGAAGTGACTACATCGGAAATCAAACAAGCCCTATATTAGAGCATGGCTCGGTTGAACCCACCAAGCGTTGGTATGTCAAGTTTGGTTGTCATATTTTAGTGAATCAAAACTCATGTTAAGAGTCGCTTGATTATGTACTAGAGTTAAACTTCGTATAGGTTAGCTTGAAAGTATTAAGATATGAGACATTACAAGTATTGCGAAGACTTGAAGATGTGAAGAAGCAAGGAGCTACAACGACAACAATCAACCTTCCACTTGAGGTTAGTGATATTTGACTTGAACAGTTTCATTCCCTAACGTATCTTTCAAGTCGTGCATATTGAAAACATAAGCTCGAAGCATATTTGAACTCTAGATAGACATAGTATTAAGGAATACAATACGAGGTTTATTGCTTAACCATTAAACTTTGTAGATAAGACATCGCCATAATCATTTGAATGCTATTGTGATTATGTATGGGTATGAGGTGAGGATTTCATCCTAGGGAACAATGTTTACATGTGTTCTAAGGAAGTAAGTTCATAGACTTGTTAATGAACCGAAAAGGAAATTGCCAGGTGTTATTGGTTTTGTTATTCATTGCATATCTTATGAACAACCAATATGTGTGATAGAGTATAACCGCTCACAACTTGTTGTGTTCTTGGTAGAACTGTTCACAAAGGCCTGACTTATGTATTGGTATAACTTTTCTTAGTAAAACCGATCTTAAGTAATCACCTGTGGTATGATCGGATTTTGTATGCCTGACCTTGTAAGGGAAAGGGAACCAATCCTAGTAAGGGAAAGGGAACCGATCCTAGTAAGGGGTGCAGTACATCAAAGGGAACCGATCCTTGTATAGGGTGCAGCAAGGTTTATAGCAGAAAGGGGAACCGATCCTATGGACATGTGCAACACATATAAGTTAGATACCATATATATGTGGGGAACCGATCCTAGTACCTAGTCAACCGAACTTTTGGGAAGCTAGTGTGACTATGCACAATACTCACATGGAGGTAGAACCAAAACTTGTTTTGGTAGAACCGTAAACCCATGATTGTGATTGAATGTTGGTTTGATCAATCACATAGTTCTTGAAAGTCAGATGAACCAATTCTAAACTTGTTTGGAAATGTGGCAAATCGGTTTCAAGGTTGTAAGTGCGAAAGAGAACTTACAAAGTTAAGATGTCAACAAACTTTGAACACGTGCTGTGAATGTTTATTTCTATAATTGTTCAAAGATATTCCTTAACGGCTAAGGGAAGAGAATCCCAGGATCGAAACATAAGTAAGTTAAGAATCTTTTAATTAAGGTTATTAATTTCATTTTGTAGGGAAATTACGAGAATTAGTAATGTATTTACTAATTAGATTTTCCGAGAGATTTCGATCGTTATTTTTGGATGAGAGCATTTCGGGAATTATGAAAACCGAATCTGTGCTTTTATGAATATCTTGAGAATATTTTCGGTTTTGGAAATTCCTTGGTGTCCAAACTTCCTTGTCTATAAATACACGAAGTTTTCCTTTCTAGCAAACTAATCCTTCGTAACAACATATTTACTCTTTTGTTGTTGTTACTGGTGTAGCCGCCTATTCGGAGAGGAGAGTAACCTAATTAGGCGAAATCTCTTACGGCCGCTCAATTTAAAGTCTTCTTTGGGATTGAGAAGCTCTAGCGCAACCCGTTGGTGGGAAACTAGATAATTGCGGTTTATCTTTGTTTTCGATTGATTTGATTGACTAACGGTGGTTGAAATCTGATTGCACCTAGTTTGTTTATTCTTGAGAATCTTCTCTTCTGATATAAGATTCACTCAAACTAGTTCAGAGTTTCGACGAGGATCTTTAGACTTTGTTGTTAGTTCTAAAGACGATCTTGTAACAATCCATTGTTAATGAGACTCCGTTAAGTGCGTGATTGATCACAAGAGATTCAAGTGATTGTGTGCAGGTTTTTATTGAAGATTTAAGAAGATTTGAAGACAAAGAAGATATTGAAGATCTAACTTGGGTTTTATAATCTTTGGTGTGCACAATACTTGTTTCGGTAAAAGAGGATCCAATTAATAATCGGTTTATCCTTGTGGTAGATTGGATTGATTAACTGAGTAGATCGGCATCAATACGTTTCCTTGTGATTAAAGGTATTGATTGGCTTAATCTTAAACGATTACCTTTGGGTGATTGAACATAAGATAGATATAAGGACCCGACGAAGGAGTTTATGTTAAGATAAACAGAAGAGCCATTGTCTGACTCATATCACTTGGTTGAATAGAGTTGATACCAAACAGATTTGTTGTTCCTTTACTGTTTGGAATACGAACCAAAGGAATTGTTCCAAGTACGTGACTTATTCACAAGTCGGAGGCGTGGGAATACAGACGGAACTAAGTGAACTATAGGGTTAGTTACTTGGTCTCAACTATACGAAGTTAGGTGTAATTTTGTGTAGCGGCTTAATCATGAGAGTATTCAATTCTGGACAAGGTCCCGGGGTTTTTCTGCATTTGCGGTTTCCTCGTTAACAAAATCTTGATGTGTCATTTACTTTTATTTTACGCATTATAATTGTTTTATTCTAATTAAAGTAAATCACACAAACGTTAATTCCTATTTACTTGATAAGCAATCCTATTGTGTTTGGGTAAGTCCGAACCTTTGTATCAAGTAAACATACTTCGTTGTTGTATTGTCTCGATCTCGTATCCATAGACGATCACACGAAGTGTGAACCGATTAGTTGTATTGTCTCGACTCAGTCCATAGACAATCACTTTCGGAGAAAGGACTTATAGGTAGGAAAAGTTTTAGCTTGAGGTATATTTGGGTACCCTCGCCTTTTCACCCTCTTCTCCATAAATTCAGAAAGCGCTCCAGGTCTAGACGGCTACACAAGTAAGTTTTTTCAGGGTTTTCTGGGAAACAAATCACCAACAATTGATAGCAATGGTTCGAAGTTTTTTTGATAACCTAAACACATACATCCACTCATGAATCACACAAACATAACACTAATACCTAAAATCGACCATCCATCAAAACCATCTCAGTTCAGACCCATAGGACTCTATAACGTCACTTATAAAAATCATTTCAAAAATTCTAGTCAACCGAATTAGACCCCTTCTCCTATTTCTAATAAGCCCTTACCAAAGCGCTTTTGTTCCACAAATATCAATACACGACAACATAGCAATTGCTGGAGAACTATTCCACCATATCAAAACATCTAACCGCACCAAAGATCCAAAAATAACTCTCAAACTAGATATCCAAAAAGCCTATGATAGCTTAGATTGGGGATTCATCAAAACCTCATTTACAAAACTTGGATTTCCATCAGCCTTTATAGACTATATCATGTTATGTGTCACAACAGTTACATATTCAATCAAAATCAATGGCACACCCCATGGCTACATCACTCCAACTAGAAGCATCAGACAAGGAGACCCACTATCTTCATATATTTTCATTATATGTGCTGAAATCCTATCTACAAATCTAGGAAACCTACAAAAACAAAATTTAGTTCAGGGACTTAACATATCGAAAAAAAGCACTACCCATTATTCATTTAATGTACGCGGATGATCTTCTAATCACTTATAAAGCTTCCAATCAGAGTAACCATCACCTTAAAACCCTACTACACTCTTATAGCACATCTGCATGACAAACAATTAATACTTCCAAATCAGTAATCATCTATCACCCAAAACTAGACCCAATCAAGATAAACGAACTTCAGCAATTCTTTAATATGTCGGCTACCTCAAAACCTCCAATCTATTTAGGAGTCCAATTCAAACAAGGAAGAGCATCCTACAAAGACTAGCCCGAAAAGCCAAAGGATGGATGACAAAATGCTTAACTCTAGCCGGGAGACTCATTCTCATCAAAACCTCCCTAACTCCCACCACAAATCACATTATGCAAACACAAAATCTACTCAACAATATTCATAAACAAATAGATCGTATCACCAGGAATTTTTTCTGGGGACATGACTCAACCACTAAAAAACTTCACCCTATAGGATGGGATAAAGTAACAAAACCAATATCCGAAGGGGGATTAGGAATAAGGAAGAGTAGTGATCACAATAAGGCACTTCTCATGAAGAGAATATGGAATTTACATGAACAACCTAACTCTATTTGCGTAAACCTCTTCAGTGCAAAATATTTCAATCAACAACCAATTCTTCAGGGAATTAACTCAATACCCTCCTCCTCCAGTCCTCAATGGAGACAACTGGCAGCAATTGTCCTCACCATACAACACTTGATTTTCCATCGTATTGGAAACAGATTATCAACTCCCATAGAAGCCAATTGGATCCCGGACTCAACAAACCTAAACCCATCATAATTCTATCCGATCCGAATGGTAGCATATATCATCGATCCGATTTCCCACTCCTGGAATCATGAAAAATTAAACTCTCTGCCCAATTCCATAACCCAAAAAATCATGAACATCCACCTTCCCCAAAATAACCCTCAGGACAAAATTATCTGGACACACTCTAAATCTGGAAACTACACTACATCTTCAGGATACAAATGTCTAACCCAAAATCAACCAACTCACACTCCTCTACCAGCCACCAAATTCTTATGGACTTTACCATGTCCACCAAAAATACGGCTTTTCTTGTGGAAAGCCATTAATGAAGGATTGCCAACATTCTCACTCTTACATCACATCCATTTGACCAACACAGACATGTGTCCCAGATGCAACACTGAACCAGAACTAGCAAGTCACCTTCTAATTCACTGTCCAATAACAACTACCTCCTGGAACACACTAATCACTCAACTATCCATTACAACCTTCACCATTACGCTTCAGAAAACCATTTCACAAATCCTACAACAACCAGCGTCAACTTCTATAATCTCCTCATTTTTTTTTTTCTATTCTGGGCCCTATGGCTAGCTAGAAATAACCTAATATACCAACAAAAGCAATCAACTTCGGGTGAAATCCTAGCTTGGGCACAAAAACTGCAACAAGAATTCTATGGAGCATTACACTCTTCACCACCAATCGTACCAGGAGATGCACCATTATTTAACCACCCAACGAGAAACAAACGGATATCAACAATATTGGTAGGATGGTCCATCCCGCACATCAATTGGATTAAAATTAACACAGATGGAGCATCCAGAGGTCACCCAGGATTTACGGGAGCAGGATTCATATGCAGGGACTCTGATGCGCGAACTTTAATGGCTCTAGATCAACCACTAGGAATCACGACTGCCTTAACTGCAGAAACCTGGGCGCTGCTATTGGCATAAAAAACTGCAGTAGAAAGACAATGTCCAAGAGTTCTCTTTGAAACTGATTCAGAAAACCTTCTACGATTCATCACCTCCTCTGCCCCACCACTTGGAACATATCGGGAATGATAGAGGAAATAAAAAGCAAATTTCGAAAAATCCCACAAGCTGTTATTCAACACAACTACAGGGAATGAATCAAGCCGCATACGGACTAGCCAATCATGCAACAGATGGAAGTCAAACGGGGAATCTATCAACTAAAATATGGGACTAGGCAATCCCATCTTTTATTAGTTAAATTCTATTTTATGATTCTGTGGGTACCACATACCCAAGATAAATTGTAATCTAACTTCTTTTATTCATTTCATGCTTAAAAAAAAAACAATAGTTTAAGCCGAAGACGAAGACCAAGAAGATGAAGACGAGGAGCGGCAGACGTTTCTATTGGATGCTGTGAGAGTGGTGTTATCATCATTTCAATCGGATGTGAAGGTGAGTAAGTAATCTCATCCTCGATAATAGTGGCTGATTTCCTTTCTTAGAAATCGTCAGAAAAATGGTTTTTCAAAATGTTAAAAGATGTGAGTTTTTAAAAAAAAAAATCGGAAGTTGTCCTTCCCACCATTCAACGTGTTGCAGGATTTCTCTTTTCATTCCTACCTGCACACATGTGAGAACCATAAAAGTACGTTTTTTGAGTGCAATTTCATAAAACCCTTTTTGGTGAGGCAGAAGTCGAGGCGAAATGCTTATTGATCGCTCTCAAACACGCGTTCTCTCATTATGGTGTGGTTATCTCTCACTCAACATTTAAGAATGAGAATATGTTCTTTAGTATTTCTAAGTTCTAACTTCTTATTACTAGCATGCAGAAACTCTATGTCCTCATAGCTCTTTGGATGCTTGCGACGCTGGAACGCTTTGAAGTTGGAGTAGGTTTTGTGGGTATATCTCTAGTAAGCCCTCACGAGACTATAACTTGTCCACTAGGGACACCTAGGGGTTTAAAGGCTTGTTATACATGCTAAGTTTAACCGTATTCTCGACGAAATGGAGTTGTATGTATTTGTTTTAGTTTAGTTTGCTCGAGGACTAGCAAAGACTAAGTGTGGGGAATTTGATAGGTGTAGAATACACCTCGATTTACTATCTATTGGTTATGCTTTCTTTGCTATTTTTCTTGTAAATTATGTATTTTACGCGTGTTTTGTAGCTACTTTGGAGTCATGCGAAAGAAAAGAAGAATAAATCACTCAATTTGAGCTGAAAGTGCAAAAAGGTCATTTCACTGGCGATTGATATATGAAGTCCAACCAAGGATAAGGGTCAACTATATTTGGAGAAGCACTAAAGACAGACTAGCTGAGGATAAGGGGACCTACCATCTGGGTGGTTCTTTTACATTTGGGCGTCTGAATCCTGCCCTAAAACTATAACCCTACCCTAAAGCCGAGAGACTTCTTTGTCTTATTCATTTCTCTGAAATTGAGAATGAAAAATTGTGGCTGCTGTTATCACCTGAAACAGTAGAATTGAGAGAGATTGAGAGAGAGAAAATTGAGAGCCAGAGATCGAGATGCAGAGAAATTGAAGACAAGAACAGTTAGAATTGAGTTGTTGCTGCTAATGAATCTTGAGCAGAATTCCAGATGGAGTTAGAATTGAATTAGCGAGAGAAGAATGGGTTTTGAGGCCGGAAAATCAAGACACGGAAGATGTTAATATTCATGGGTTCGACTGAAATTGAGAGGAGAGATCGAATTGATGGGATTCTGGTGATAAAATTGATATGGATTGAATTTACAGCCATGGATGTTGTGGTCGAGATTCAGTAGATCGAGAAGAGCAGTTAGGTTTGGTCGTTGTTGTTATAAGAGAACACTAAGAAATGTTGTTGTTTTAATAAAAATGGGGTTATGGATGTTGCCATGAAGAGAAGGAATCTGTTGCCGTTGTTGAAATTCAGTTTGGTTGATACAGGGAATATTGAGAAGTTCTGGTGCTATTGGTATTGCAATAAATAATGCTTAGATGTATGCTAGGATATTGAATGAATGATTGCAGGGGAAGAGTAATATAGAGGCCGTAATTTGGCTGGGAAAATCCCAGAAAACAGCCGAGATTCTGTCGGATTTTAATGCCGACGATTCGACTCATACCGGCCGATGACCGATCCAACTCAGCTGAGTAAGACCAGTTAGCCGAGTAAGATGCTGACTCGGTGTCTGACTTCCCCTTTCTTTGACCCCATTGACTGACGGCGACTGTTAGTTTGACAGTTAACTCTAACGGAATATGACGAAATATTCTGTCGACGGTGACAGAACTCTGGTGACCGGCATGCAGAATTCCGGTAATCCCGAGAACTTTTCATTCGACCAAAAGTACATAAATTTGTGAAGAATTCTCTAGACTCATGGGTTTGTGGAATTGGACTTGAACTTGGAAAGAAGACTTATAATGGAAAAGGGATTTTATTCCTAAGAGGATTGCAACGAAATTAAAGCTTATAAATAGAGAAGTTTTCTACTTTTCTCCACACACTTTTACACCTTTACACACACAACACTTCTCTTTTCTTTATTCTTTGTGTGAACTCCTTAGCATGAGTAGCTAATTTTATTATTGATTGAGGATGAATTCCTAGTTCTTGACATGTTTTGAGTTTTGTTTTAAATCTACTTTGAAGTTTTCACATGATTATCGTTTGTTTTTACTAATATGAGTGTTTATGATTGATTGATAGGTTATTTAGAGTGCACGCTAAATCGATTTGTTAACACAATCTAAAGCTAGTGAAAGTTAGGGGGATAAGTAATCATTTCTTGACTCTTTACATAAGTAGAAAACACGAGACCTTGTGGAGGGATTCCATGGAACAATTGTGTGTGAAAACAACGTTAGCAAGTAGACCTTGATCTAAGAGTCTAACTACTAATATAAACCTAATAAATTCATAAATTTTAATGCGTTTAACTAAATTACATCTTGAGTGATCTACTACTAGGTGGTTTGGTAAATAGAATCCGGTAGTCGAGAACTTTCGTATCCGGTGATACAAGGGATTTAGGGTTTAGCACTGATCTAGCTGCTATATCTACGGCTGGTGATAATCTGTGACTAATAACAAGTGGAAAAGGACATAACTTGAACCATTGCTTTGCAACGAAGAAGGATTCCTTGATCTAATCTCTCTTATTGATTTCAACTTATACTTTTAATCGCTTTATTTACTTTCTTTTCCTTTTAAAATCTTAAACCAAAACCCCCCTTTTGTGACATTATAAGACAACTAAAACCTCTTGCTCCTCGTGGGAACGAACTTAACTACCACCATATTACTTGTTAATTGAGTGGAAAAATATTCACTAATTTGTTGTGGTTACGACACGCATCAATAAGGTACTCTGGAGTCGTACGTAGGAAAAGAAGAAGAAATCACCCAATTTGAGCAAAAAGGGCAAAGTTGTCATTTACTAGGTAAACACTATCTGGAGCCCATACAAGGTTAAGGGGTAACCAGTTGTGTGGTTAAAGAAGTGCTAAAAACACCCAGAAAGAAGCTATGGGGAAACCAATCTGGGTTGACATCTAATGAGTGGGGTGTACCCATCCAACCCCAAAACACCTTCACACCCTTTATACACACTACACTTTGATTTTTGTTTTCTTTCTCTTTTCTTTATTCTTTGTGAACTCCAAACCATGAGTAGCTAATTTTCTTATTGATTGGGAATGAATTCCTAGTTCTTAACATATGATTTGAGTTTTGTTTTAAACCTACTTTGAAGTTTTCACATGATTTTCGATTGTTTTTACCAATATTAATGTTTATGCTTGATTGATAGATCGTTTAGGTGACGAACTAAATTGATTTGTTAATTAACCTATAACTAGTGGTGGTTAGGAAATACGTAATTGTTGAATAATTCACTACACAAGTAGAAAACACAAGCCCTTGCAAAGGGATTCCGTGGAGCAATTGTGTGTGAAAACAATGCTAGAAAGTGGACCGAGCGAACCGAGTCTAACTACTAATTATCAAACCTAAATTCATAAATCTTTATGCGTTCATAGAATTACATCTTGTAAGCGAACCTCAAGGTGGTTCTTTTGAATAGAATCTGATAACTAAGCGAACCTGTTATTCAGTGAAACAAGGAATTTTGGGGTTAGCTAAACGAACCTGTTAACCTACGGTTGATGAAAATCCGTGACTATTAAAAAGTAGACAAGAACATAACTTGAATCATTGTTCTGCAACGAAGAAGGATTCCTTGATCTAATCTCTCTTATTGATTTTAACTTAAACTTTTGATTACTTTGTTTACTTTCTTTTTGCAAACTTAAAACCAAAACCCACCTTTTTGTGACATTATAATACAACTAAAACCTCTTACTCCTCGTGGGAACGAACTTAACTACCACCATATTACTTGTTAATTAAGTAGAAAAATATTCACTAATTTGTTGTGGTTCCGACATGCATCAAATTTTGGCGCCGCTGCCGGGGAGCAGCAGAGCAGCTTTAGTTGTTTTTCTTTTATTTTTGTTTTTTAGATTTTATTTTAGTTTCTAACTTTCTTTTCTAGAATTTTTATTTGAGGTACCAGTTTTCCATGTATGGTGGACAAGAGCAAGCATATTACAACAATCAATACGGTTTTCAACCTCAACACCATGGCAACTTCCAACCATCCTTAGGATATAATAAAAACCAATCTTTTGGCTATGATCAATATCCTACGGAACCTTGTGGGTACTCTCATGCATATCAACAACCTTATGACGGGTATGTAAGTGAGCAACCACAAGGATGGGAGGATAGTTATGCTTTTGATCAGAAATTCTCTAGTTTTGTAGATAAGATGTGTACCATGATTGGGGAGCTTCAACAAAAGTTGCAAGAATCACTACAAAACTAGCAACCCTATGATTGGGAGGAACCACATCGAGAAATTCAAAGGAATTCAGAGAAATTATACGAACAAATTACTCAACTCGATAGAAATAGGGATGAATCACTCGAACAACTTCAAGAGGATATGAAAAATTTAAGAAGGGACATTGATCAATACAAGGATGGGAGGGATAAAGAAGAATTTTGCTGTCAAAGCAATAACTATTCTAATGTGCCTGTGGTGTGTAGTGAATATTTGATCGATGATTATGTTGGAAAAAGCCAACCTTTGGAGATTTTTGATGACACTAGTGTAGCTTACTCGAGTCTTGATCTTAATAATGATCAAGCACCTATTTAGAAGGTAGAGCTTGAGGATGATAAAATTAGTGATTTTAAAAAATTCCTTAGGGAAAGATATGAGTCCGTAGTAGACTATGAGCCTTACAACAATGAGGAAGTTATTCCAACTCCGGATCATAATAACGATCCTTAGCCTATTCAAATGGAGGAGATTGGGTGTGACTTACCTATTGTTATAAACGGTGTAACACCCTCACAAGAAGATCTTAGAATTCATACCGAAGAGACTTTTCTTAGTGAATGGCCCGATTCCGATGATGAAGATGTTGAAGAGATTATGCTTGAGAATGAAACCAAGTTGAATGAATTTGTGGAAGACCCAATTGAACTTGCCAATGATTATAATGATTCCAAGACTTTGGTTAAGGTAGACAATAACGAAGAATGGTTGTAAGATTTGATAGAGGACCACGATATACAAGAGGTAAGTAATTCACTTGAATTCTCTAAGGATGAAGAGGATTCCGTAATACAAGAATTGCAAGGTTTGTCTAACCCTTTGCATATTGATTCTTATCCTTTACCTCTTATTGGTCTGAATGTATGTGCTTCGAAAGTATTTTGAATGATTTCGTTTCTCGATATCCACCATTGGAAACACTTGATGCTAACACCATGCAGGTTTGCCAAGTGGAATCCATGGAAGCTCCCAAATTCTATGTTCTTTATACACTTCCAAGTGTAGACAAGACTAAGTGTAGGGGAAACTTCTATCAAGCGATAACATTATTATTATTTTCTTGTGCTAACATTTGTATGGAGCTATTGTTTGCAAAACAGGTACTATGGGTGGATCCCCAAATTTTCAGATTGTTATTATATGGGGAATGAAACTTACAAGAAGAAAGTCGGGCCGACGACTTTAAACCAAGCGCTTCATGGGAGGCAACCCATTGGTTTTGTATTTCTTATCCTTTTGCTTTTTTATTTTGTTATTTATTTTTCTTGTTCCATATCATGTTAGGATTTCCCACCTTGACTTTGCTAGGAGGATTCAATTACATTGAGGATAATGTAAGGTTTAAGTGTGGGGGAGTGGTTAAGCATATATTTAAAAAAAAAAAAACATAAAACCTCCAACTTGTAGAGATTTTTAGAGTCACTAGTATACTTCTAGCTATGTTTACATACGGAATTCTCGGCCGAAATAATGGAACTTAGAAGTGCTAGAGAATACTAAAAATTAGGTGTTATTAATCTTTGCGAGAAGTCATTTAATGTTTGTGGCTCAACTTAACCATGCCGGTGGCAAATGAGGTGCAGAAAGATATTTAGTCATAGAGTTGTTGATCAATCATTAGTGGAGACTACCCGTATTTATATCATGTGAGGCACCGACCATAAATTCTTTGTAGCTGACTAAAAAGCTTTGTTTTGAGTGTGTGTCACCGTACGCTAATTTCGGGTAGAATGGTGAGCTACCCCACTTCGCACCAATTTCAGCACTATTTTTGATCTCTTGGGTGCTAATTTTGTCAATCATGAGGGTGACGTCTATATATGAAAGCCTCCTTCTTGTAGTTCGATTTGCAGTTAGCACCATTCTCTCGACAACAACGGGTCCATAGAAACACCATTATCATCAACAAGTGGAGTGGAGCATCACAAGTTCGAAGTTGAAGATGTTCAAGGTTTACAAGCAACAAAACAAGAAAAGAGCAAATTTCATATTCAAGTAAAGCAACTAGACAAGGAGCGGAATTATATGTACATGTTGAAGACTAATTTACAAGAGCAAAGAAAATCAAAAGGTGAGAATTATTGAAGTTTATGATTTCGAAACGATACAAGTTGTGAAGAATCAAGTGGTAAAGTTCTTTTCCCACGACCATGTATGGTTTGTTCTATTTTCACTTTGTTTTGTATTTTATTTCTCTTGTCTTCAAAAAAAAAAAAAGGAAAAAAGAAAGAAAAAAAAAGAGACAAGAAAAAATTTATCATTTTTTTTTTTTTTTTTAATAAGCCGTGGGAAAGGAAAATCTATAAGGAAGTTTCAAGCGACAAGGATTTAAGGTAAATAGTTACAAATTGTCAAGGATCTACGAAGTTCAAGAGTTTATTATCAAAAGTTGAAGCCGAAGCCGAAGACCAAGAAGATGAAGATGAGGAGCCGAAGACGTTTCTATTGAATGCTATGAGAGTGATGCTATCATCATTGCCGATCGGATGTGAAGGTGAGTAAGTAATCCCATCCTTGCATAAGCGGTTGATTTCCTTTCTTAGAGATCATCAGAAAAAGATTTTTACTTCCCACGATTTTGTGGGGTATCCAGAAATTATTCGGAGGGTTTCCTTCCCACCATTCAACGTGTAGCAGGATTTCTCTCTTCGTTCCTACGTACACACATGTGAGAACCATAAAAGTGCGTCTTTTGAGTGCAATTTCATAAAACCCTTTTGGTGAGGCAGAAGTCAAGGCGAAATGCTTATTGGTCGCTCTCATACCTGAAATCTTTCATTATGGCATAGGTTCACCGGTCACACTTTCTTCGATTAATCGCACTTTATATTTGAATTTTTCTAATACTTCTGATTTCTTGACACTAGATTGTGAATATTTATGTCTTTATAGCTCTTTGTATACTTGCGACGCTGGAACGCTTTGAACTTGGAGTAGGTTTTGTGGGTATATCTCTAGTAAGCCCTCACGGGACTCTAAAACGTCCACTAGGGACACCTAGGGGTTTAAAGGCTTGTTATACATGCTAAGTTTAACCGTATTCTCGACGAAATGGAGTTGTATGTATTTAGTTTAGTTTGCTGGAGGACTAGCAAAGTCTAAGTGTGGGCAAAGTTGAAATTTGAGCAAAAATGGCAAAGTTGTCATTTCCTGGGTAAACACTATTTGGAGCCCATACAAGGTTAAGGGGTAACCAGTTGTGTGGTTAACAAGTGCTAAAAACACCCAGAAAGAAGCTATGGGGCAACCAATCTGGGTTGACATCTAATGAGTGGGGTGTACCCATCCAACCCCAAAACACCTTGACACCCTTTACACACACTACACTTTGGTTTTTGTTTGCTTTATCTTTTCTTTATTCTTTGTGAGCTCCAAACCATGAGTAGCTAATTTTCTTATTGATTGGGGATGAATTCATAATTCTTAACATATGATTTGAGTTTTGTTTTAAACCTACTTTGAAGTTTTCACATGATTTTCGATTGTTTTTACCAATATTAATGTTTATGCTTGATTGATAGATCGTTTAGGCGGCCAACTAAATTGATTTGTTAATTAACCTATAGCTAGTGGTGGTTAGGAAATACGTAATTGTTGAATAATTCACTACATAAGTAGAAAACACAAGACCTTGTGGAGGGATTCCGTGGAGCAATTGTGTGTGGAAAAAATGCTAGAAAGTGGACCGAGAGAACCGAGTCTAACTACAAGTATCAATCCTAAATTCATAAATATTAATGCGTTCATAAAATTACATCTTTTAAGTGAACCTCAAGGTGGTTCTTTTGAATAGAATCTGATAACTAAGCGAACCTGTTATTCAGTGAAACAAGGAATTTTGGGGTTAGCTAAGCGAACCTGTTAACCTACGGTTGATGAAAATCTGTGACTATTAAAAAGTAGACAAGAACATAACTTGAATCATTGTTTTGCAACGAAGAATGATTCCTTGATCTAATCTCTCTTATTGATTTCAACTTAATCTTTTGATTACTTTGTTTACTTTCTTTTTGCAAACTTAAAACCAAAACCCCCCTTTTTGTGACATTATAAGACAACTAAAACCTCTTGATCCTCGTGGGAACGAACTTAAATACCACCATATTACTTGTTAATTAAGTGGAAAATATTCATTAATTTGTTGTGGTTACGACACGCATCAGCTGGAAAAGCGTATCTCAGCTCAGGAGATCATCCGCAAGAAGTACGACACAGATTTCGAAGATGCCCGCGCTTCTTTAGCCAAAGTGACCGCTGAACGTAATGTTATGTCCTCCGAAGTATGTACCCTTAGGAACAGACTTACTGAGGCATCTGAAGCCTCTTTTTTCCATGTCCCGTGCATCTATGATCAAGAGATTAGAAGAGTTAGAGGATATTCATCGAGTTTTATCCTCTTAGAATGCTTCGCTCCAGATAGATGTTGATGATCGGATCGAACGTGATACTTTGGATGAGAACCTTAATGTTGTTGAGGAAAAACTTGATGAAATTGCGCTTAGTTTATAAGATTCCCTTAACCACACCGGAGGTAGCTTAGGGCCTTCTTGTTTCCGAAGCATTCCTATACTTTTTGTTGTAGCCTTCTGGTTTCTTGACTCCTTCTTTGTATGTTCGCAGGTCTGCAGGAACAACTTGTTGGTATGAGTGCTAAGGTTACTCATCTGGAGAACCAGGTATCTTCCCTGGAGAGAGAGCGTAAATTTGATGCTGCTTTGAAGTCTAAGGCGGAGGCGCTCCAGCAGGCCAACGACCAGCTAAGTGCTCAGATGATGGAGCTCTGTCGTAAGTCGGCTCAGGATCTGGCGACTCAGGCTTCTCAGATAAAGGCAGAGATAGAACGCGCCGCTATTGATCATATTAATAACACCTTCACCGAAGCTGATCGTCAGGTTGAGGGTGTTATCTTCGATCGCTTCCCTTATCCTTGATTGCTTTAAACTGTTTGAAATTTTCTTTTGTTGTTTGTATCCTTGGCTAAGGTATCTTCCTTAGCTGAAATGCATGTCTCCTTTTCAGTACTTTGAAAAATGTGTGGTGCGTTGTGAACTCCTTTGATATCTGCCATGTAACTTTTAAGCAAGTAGAAATGTTAGGCGTATTTTGGTAAAAATGTTAATTCACCTTATTCTTGTATAAGTCTTCGGTTTAGACGTAATGTGTCTAATTGGACGCACAATCAAGTATTTACTAGGTGCTAAGGTATAGTTAACCTGGGTGGAACATTCAACGTCCTACCAGGGTATCCTTCGGCCAGAAGGTACCGCGGTGGCGAGGGTCCCTACGTAAGTAATAATTTTCTTGTAACCCTATACGTTCAGCCTGAAGGCTGCTTTACTTCGACAGGGTATCTCTATGGTGGATATCTTATCTTTTCGTATGCCTCATGGAAGGAGTCGTTGCCCCGAGGATCTGATATTGACATATGCGCAGTTATGCCTTACCCTACCTCACCGTCACTTCTGTCGACGGAGGGTGTTTATTCTAACCCGATGTATCAATTGGGCGTGTTACACACAACAAATCTAAGTTTAATAATTAAAGCTTCTTCAATTGATTAGTAAGGTTTGTAATACTTTTTTTTCCAGGGATAAAACATGGTAGGTTACTTCCCTTACCCTTCTTCTCTGGAGTTATCTTCGTTCTTTCACGGGTAGTACTTCTTTAGGTACATCGCATTCCAAGGGTGTTGTAGCACTTCTCCTTTAACTGTTATCAAATGGTAGGATCCTTTTCCAGCAATATCGTGTATGATGTAGGGTCCATCCCATGTTGGAGCGAGCTTGCCCCATTCCTTTTTCTTCTGGTAAGGCACTATTTTTCGTAGCACGTATTTTTCGACTACAAAGTTTCTAGGGATGACCTTTTTGTTGTATTCTCGATCTAACCTTCGCTGGTAGTTCACCATTCTTTGCAAAGCTACCTCCCTTCTTTCTTCAAGGTCGTCCGTTGTTAGGTTTTTCTCCCATGCCACCGTTTTCGTTATTGGAAGCGTGATCTCCGTTGGGATGACTGCTTCGGCTCCGTAGGTTAATAAGAATGGAGTTTCTCCCATAGCTGATCTCCTTGTTGTTCGGTAGGCCCATAGGACATTGTGTAGTTGTTCGCACCACCTCTTCTTGTGCGCACCCAGCTTATTTTTTAAGTTTATTGCAATGGTTTTGTTTGTTGCCTCCGCTTTCCCGTTGTTTTTTGGATAGATCAAAGTTGATTTGTTTTTCTGGATGTTGAAGGTGTCGAACAACATGTCGATATTCTTCCCTTGTAGATGCTTGCCATTATCTGAAATTATGGCAGCTGGTATCCCGAACCTGCATATGATCTGTTCGAACAAAAATCTAAAGACATCACAGTCTCTAATTCTCGCCAAAGGTTTAGTTTCTACCCACTTAGTGAAGTAGTCAGTAGCTACGATGAGGTATTTTATTTTCAATGTTCCCTCTATTAAGGGTCCAACTATATCAACCCCCCATTTGACAAATGGCCAAGGGCTAATAACCGAATTAAGCTCCGTTACAGGGGCTTTGATCTTCTTGGCGAATAGTTGGAATTTTTCACATCGTTTAGCCATGTTCTTTGAATTCTCGTCCATGAGCGGCCAGTAATACCCTTGCGTTTTGGCTTTGATTGCCAGTGATCTTCTTCCACTGTGGTTGCCGGCTTCTCCGCTATGTATGTCGTTAAGTATTCTTTTAACTTTGGCTCTTGAGAGGCATCGCATTAAAGGTCCGAGAAATGACCTTTTATACAGTATCCCATCACGGAGGTCATATGTGGATGCTTTAGATATGATCTTCCTTGCTTCTTTAACGTCTACGAGCAAGGTACCTTCGTCAAGGTATTGGTGGATCGGGATTCTCCAATCGTCTTCTGGTTTGTTCCCTTCGTCCCCTTCCGTCATGAGCTGATCTTCTTCTGATTCTTCATTTGGTTCCTCTTTATTTGGATCTTCTTCGTTTGTTTCTTCTAGAGCCAATGCCTCCTCTGCTCCTGAGGTTCGTATATCCTCCCAATTTGAACAATTTAAGTGTTTCTGTCCCTTAGCATAGAAGATATGTATGCCAAGGCATGCGTGCCTATTGTCCTTCCGACAAATATGCCTGAATATTACGTTGCTAATCTGGGATGCATGCTTCTGAACTAGTTTTAGGTACACATATAGTAGCAGATCCAAAGTTTGGTATTTGAGTTCGATTTGTCTAATGACTAACCGAGAGTCACTAGTCAGTCGAACATCTGATAAACCTAACTGCCTTTCCAAGCGTAGACCATGTATCACCGCCTTGTACTCCACGACGTTATTGGTGTACTGTTCGAATTCTAACCTGAAGGCGTAAATGAGTCAATCCCCCGTAGGTGTTGTTATCACAACTCCTATGCCTGCGCCTTTCTCTGTTTTATGAGCCATCTACGAATATTTCCCACGTTCATAGGTTCTGAGGTTCCAGCAAGTTTTCCGGGTCCTCCTTATCTTCTTCCACTCCTGGGATGTCGTCCACCTCCGCTTCGTCGTTGATGGGTAAGTCCGCCAGAAATTTCGCTAGTACCTGCGATTTTTCAGCCTTCCTAGTTTCGAAAATGATCTGGAACTGTTTGATCAATGCGTTCCACTTTGCTACTCTTCCTATCTTCTTCGTTCTGTCGAGGATTTGACCTATCTGGGCCTTTGTTAAGACTCGGATGGTATGTGCGTCAAAGTAGATCCTTAGCTTCTGTGTTGCGATTACTAAGGAATATATGAGTTGCTCCACCTTAGTATAATTATGCTCCTACGAATTAAGTGCCTTGCTGATGTAGTAGATGGGCTTTTCTTCTTTTACTTGGATCCGCACCAGTACTGCGCTCACAGCGTAGTTAGTTGCTGCCAAGTAGATAGTAAGCACCTCGTCTGGCTCTGGTTTTTGTAAGATAGGTACGGAGGCCAGGTACTCCTTGATCTTCTGGAAGGCTTGTTTGCATTTCGTAGTCCATATGAACCGACTTCCTTTCTTTAGCATATCAAAGAATGCTTTGCATTTGTCTGATGATTTTTCTATGAATCATCCCATTAAGGCTAAAATTCCATTTAGCTTTTGGACTTCTTTCACCGTCTTCGGGGATGGCATCTCCACTATTGCTCTGACTCTTTCGGGGTCTACTTCTATTCCCTTTTTTGTCACCAAGTATCCCAGGAATTTTCCTGAGGTTACTCTGAATGTACATTTCTTCGGATTAACCTTCATGTGACAGCTTCTCATGGCTTCGAATATCTCCTTTGGATCTGTCAGATGATTTTTTGCTTCTTTTCTTTTGACAAGCATGTCGTCTATGTAGACTTCCAATATCTTACCTATCCATTGCTTGAAGATTTTGTCGTTGGTATGTTTCCCCCGCGTTCTTTAGTCAAAAAGGCATCCTTTTATAACAATACAAGCCGCGTGGAGTGAAGAACGCAATATACTCCTGGTCTTCTTCAATTTGGTTGTATCCGGAGCAACCATCCATGACGGATAGCCTCTGGTGTCCTTCGGTTGCATTGACTAGTTGGTCAATATTGGGCAGCGGGTAGCTGTCCTTGGAGCATGCTTTATTGAGGTTGTTGAAGTCGATCCAGATGCGTACACCTCCGTTCTTCTTAGGTACAATTACCATGTTGGATATCCATGTGGGATATTTGACTTCTCATATGAATCCTACCGTTAGGAGCTTCTGCAACTCCCTTTCTACCGCCTCTTGGTAGATGTCTGCTACTTTGCAAATACGTTGTTTGAACGATGCTACTTCTGGTTTGATCTGAAGGTGGTGTGAGACTAAGTCCGGATCAATTCCTGGCATATCTTCCATAAACCATGTGAAGATATCTGCGTATTCTTTGAGTAACTTCTGTAACTGCACCTTCTCGTCTTCCTCTAGTAAAGTCCCAATGGTGATCATCTTTGGGTCCTTCTCCGTTCCGATGTTGATTTTCTTCGTTGGTTCTACCGGCGAGAAGGTTGGATTTTGAGGCTGTAGAGGAGTGCTTTTCTGTAATTTTCATTTGGTGGAGGTATCCGCTACCGGAGTAGTGGAAGTACTGGCTTCCTTGGCCAAGGGGGATTTTGGAACCACGAATTCTCCGTTCTTCACTTCATTGGTGTTCTCCCTTCGTCTTTTTTGTGCATGTTGCTGCACTGCGGCTCTCTCTTCGTTGAGTTGGACCTCTGCTAGGTTGCATAGTCTTGCATCTTGATGATCACCCTTGATTTCCATCTCACCCATGGGTTTTGGGAATCGAAGTTACTGATGGTAGGTCGAAGTTGTCCCCCTTAAGCGGTGGACCCAAAGTCTGCCCATAATAACATTGTAGGAGAAGGCGCCTCCACAACACAAAACCTTATGTTAGTTATCAAAAGACCCCGCGCGTACCTGTAAAACAATTTCTCCCTTTGGTCTAGAGACCGCTCCGTTGAAACCATAGATTGTGCAAGTGGATGAATCCGTATGCTCATTTGTTAAACCCATACGTAGGTAGGGTTCGTAAAACAAGACATTTAACGAGCTGCCTCCGTCGATAAGGACCTTCGTAACGTTCCATCCGTGGATGGAAGAGTGATCACAAGTGGATCATTATGCATTTCGACTTCTTGTTTGACGTCCTTTGTTGAGAATGTTAATGGCGTGGCCATCCACTCCTCCCATGTGCTAGTTGGTGGTCCACTTAGCTTAAACACTTTGTGTGCTTCTATCTTCTTTCTGTTCCGAGCTAGTTCGAGGATATCTTCGAGTAGCTTCTCCTGAGCTCCGTCCGAGAATGTGATTATGTTGATGTACTTGCCGTCTTGTGGTAGCTCCACCCTCTTCTTTAAAGTTTCAGCAATGCTGGCAGGTGGTAGCTGCACATACTCCATAAGTTTGCCATCGTCTATGAGTCGTTGAATTGTGTTCCTTAGATGGTAACACGTGTCGGTTACATATCCGTAGTATTGGTGATATGCACAGCACTCCTTAGACTTCTTCGTTTTATCTGGCTTCTTCCCCCTAGTGTTAGGGTATGGAATGTACGGCTTTGCTCCTTCCTTGTTCAGGATGTGAGAGAAGGTTGTGTTGAGCTTGGTGTAGACTTTATCTGCAAAGTCGTCCCTGTTTTTTCCTTTGCCTTTTCCATCTCCGTACTTTGATCTTTTGTTGATTCTGCCCCCAGCTTCGTTTTGCCTCTTGGGTTGCTCCAGAATTGGTTCTAGAGAGTTGGTTCGTTGCGGAGCAGCCGTTGCTTTGCTTTGTGCTTTGGGATTGTCCTTCTAGAGCTCTTCAAGTCTGATATAGCGGTATTGAACGGCCCTAAGCTCCCCTTCGGAATCAAGGATCCGATTGTGGAGCTCCACGAAGATAGATGATGTCCTATCAAGGACATACTTATAGCAATTAATGCTAATTTCTAGGTTGACTTTGCCAATTTCTTGACACATTTTCTGCCATATGTCTGTGTATTGCCTCAATGTTTTGAGGGGTTCGATAGCTAAAGAAAATAGCCTATCTAACCCTAGCTTCGTAGTCTTGTTGTACATGTACATCTCCAAGAACACGGTTGACAATTGCTCAAACGATTCAATTGAATTTGATGGTAGGTTGTCATACCATGCTAGTGCTGATCCTGTTAAGCTGGCGGGAAAGTACCTACAAAGTACTACCTCATCTCTTTCCCAATGGGCAAGGACACGAGTGTAGTATCGTAGGTGAGCTGCGGGATCTGAGGTACCATTGTACGCCTAGAACGTAAGTACCGGGAATTTCGCAGGGATATGTTCCCTTAAAATGTGATAAGACAGCGGAGAAGTTGTTGCTTCCTAGAGTACCTCCTCTAATCTCGCACATGCGTGGCCGATCTTCAATCCTTGGATTTCTTTTCGCATCTTTTCCATTTTCTCCATGACTATCTCCACGTTGTGAGCATATCTGCATAATGTCTCATCGAAACGAGATTGAGATGTCTTGTATGAAGGATCCGTCTCATTTGGATCGTGCCTTGTTCTCCTGGCTCCTCCTGGTGGGTGAACCCTTGGTGGGTTGAGACCACCCCTTCGGTGTCCGGAGATATCTCCTTGATCACGCCTCTTTAAGGGAGGGTGAGTTTAGGAACCTTCAATATGTACTTCCAGCAAATCTTTCAGGTTCTAGTTCTATTGAGCCATCATATGCATCGCGTCCTCATGATCCTTGTTGCACAGAGCAGAATTGCCACATGCGCTGCCATTTTCTCTTTGTTGTGAACTCCACCACCCTGAGGAGTATTGTCGGCCGGGTCCCCAGAGTCCTCAACTTCTTCTTCTATCACTGGAGCATCGGGATTGATCTGAAATGGTGTTAGGTTTCCCAATCCTCGTCCGTTAGGAGATAAGGTTCTGGGTAACCCTCCGTTAGCCGCAGGGGGATGCGTAACGTGAGAAGGCTCCGGTAACAGCATGTCGTAAGGTGGTTGTACTCCAGATGTTTGCCTCATCCCCTCAGCAGGAATAGGCGGTCGGTTGGCTGTCATTCTTCTTGCTATCTCACTTTGTCAGTCCTCTGCTTCGTTACTTTGATTTATCGCGAAGGGTTTTGGGACCTCCCTCTGGTAACGGCGGGTCTTGAACTTGATGGTATGTCACTTGGTTTATGCATACCTTCTGCATACCTTCGGCAGGTCTTGATCTACAAAAGTTTAACGTTTTTGAATGCGTTTGAGAAGAAGACTTTGTAGATCTATAATAGTGCAAGTCTTTTGAGGCTAAGAACTCAAAGAACTTACTTAAAATAAAGATGAACGTATCACTAGGAAGTGAGATACACCCTTTTTACACTAAGATCTTTTTTTCAAAGAAGATTTGTAAGAAACTAAAATGAAAGAATATTAAGAACACAGACTTACGGAGCCTGTTATCTAGCGCCAAACTGTGACTACTATTTTTCCCATAGTCTACGTAATGTATACATCTCAGAGAATTCGATACTAAGTAGTAATGCTATCTCAGTTGAACTGATATGGTCAAGTAATAAAAGGTACTCAATATAAAGACAATAATAACGAACAATACTGAGTTAATGTAAATGCTATTAAGTTATCAAGGGACACAAGAGACTACGTGGTTTGACTTTCGTTTACGTCCACGGGGTAATAAGTGATTGTTTGTATTAAGTGGTGGTTGTTACGAAGATCTTAAATGCTTTCCAAAGTAATAGAGAGAACTCAAGCTATAATAAATACTTAAGTTCTAAACATTAAAGAGGTATAAGCTTAAGACTAGTTCTTCCTTCCGGTAGTGAATGCCCTTATTTGCTGGTGGAGTTTCGTATTTATAGCCCGTACCACTCCAGAAACATCTTCGATGTCTTTGTGTCCATCGTATCCCGATGTATCTTTCGTACAAATGGTACCTTCGTTGGCCGCGCACTTTCTCCAGTCGAGCTCTGCCACCTCAGCTGACCCACATTCCCTCGTGAACTTCCCAACCTTAGTATAGGTTGTACCTTCGTTGACCGCGTATGCCTTCTCCAGTCATACAATTCCATCTCACTTTCTTCCACGCGCTTTGACCAAACGTGTAGATAAGGGCTTGTGGAATCAAATGATGATTAGATATGTCAGCTACCTCTGTCCCTTTGACAGCTCCCACCTCCCTATGCTAGGATCTACTTACCATCTGAGCCGTCGAGGTATCTTTCCTTGAGATGAGGTAAAGTAGATCAGGAAGGGATCTTCTACTTCTCAGTTGCCCATGTATCACCAAGGCTATTTCGTTAACCTGCACACGACCGCCAGATACGTGACACGTGCCCAAGAGAATATTGGTATTCACAGCTGTAAAATCAATGTTAGTGATGTCGTGGAATTGTCGTGGTTTGGGGAATGACCCGACAATTCAAACTTTAAAATCATTCCTCAGAGATTGCAAGACTTAACAATTCAAATAGTAGCAAGGTATGTAACTCTGTTGATTTTCGTTATTTTCATTATGTTCCTGCCAATGGTAGAAGTGGTTGATTAATTTTGCTATGGAATGACAATGTTGATCTCAAGGTCATATCTCATAACCATAACCTAATTATATATTCAGTTGAGAAGGTATTCAATCAAACTAAATGGGAACTTCTTTGTGTGTATGGACCTCCAACTCATCATAATAGAAATGGCTTCTGGGAAAGGATGTCAAATATGATTGCATCCTTATCAACACCATGGTGTATGATAGGAGATTTAAGTGTTCTCATATCACCTCACGAAAAACTAGGAGGATCACATGATACAAATATAAGTTGCATAGAGTTCGAAGAACTACTTCGAAATAGAGATGCAATTGATTTAAGCTATTCCAGGCCTACCTTTACATGGTCTAACAATGCAAGTCGAATGCCTCCAATTTATGAGAAATTGGATCGAGTTATTTGTAACTCTGACTGAAGACTTACCTTCACCGATGCATCGGTACTACATCTTCCAAGAATCTATAGTGACCATGCCCACATTATTCTCAATACCATGAGAAGACCACCTAAACGGAAGCCACGGTTCAAGTTGGAATACTTCTAGACATGTCATCCATAATTCTTAGAGGAAATAGAAAAATAATGGAACGAAAGTGGTAGCAATGTATTTGGCAAGCTTGAGGTTCTTAACAAAAGTCTCACAAAGTGGAGAAAGGTCACTTTTGGGCATGTTACTTGAGAGCTTGAAGCTGAAAAACAAAGATTAGATGATCTGCAAGCAAAAGTTCACCTGTATGATATTAGAGAAGAGGATAAAGAAGTTCAAGACAAGATAAGGAATCTGATTGTGAGGGAAAGTACGTTTTTCGAGCAAAGGAATCATGCCAACTGGATTCCTAGCAATGAAAAGAACACTCATCTCTTTCACATTTCCGTTCTCCATAGAAGAAGTGAAAATAACATTTTAGCACTAAAAAATGATTCAGGAGTGTGGTGTTCTGACTCTGCAATTATCAAATCATTATTAGTTTATCACTTTAAAGAAATTTTCAGGATAATTCTGTCTTTGCTCAAAGTTTCAAGTAAGAAAACAATAAGCAGATCAGCTCTGAAGAATGCAATCAACTTGTAGCCATTCTGCCAATCGAAGAGATAAAGAAAGCCATTTATTCTATGGTATCTGTTCAAGCTCTAGTTGCAGATGGGTATCCATCTCTCTTTTACAAGAAGTGTTAGAGAATTGTGGGATCATATGTAACGAATTTTATTCAGAACTGCATCATTAATGCTTATGGTCCAACAAATTTGAACCATTCATATTTGACTCTTGTCCCTAAGGTTAAACACCCTGAACACACAGCTGATTATAGGATTATTGCACTTTGTAATGTGCTCTACAAAGTCATCACAAAAATTATAACTAAAAAAGCGGGGGTCTAACAACCACACCCAATATTTCGTTTCGGCAATCTGTATGGACAAACTCCAATATAATTCCAAGAGAATCAACTAGAAAGTTAGACTCAATCAATGGAAATACATCCAAGAGTTGTATCTATGTTTCTCAATGTAATCAGCAAATCAAACAGATAGAAATCCGCGAGCCTGATTAATATGAGAAACTACTTGAACGGTACCAAAGACCAATGTTCAAGTGTGTTAGAGCATAGCTCGGTTGAACCAACCAAGCGTTGGTATGTCAAGTTTGGTTGCCATATTTTAGTGAATCAAAACTCATCTAAGAGTCGCTTGATTATGTAACTAGAGACAACTTCGTATAGGTTAGACTAGAAAGTCTAGGATTATGAGACATACAAGTATTACTCAAGACTGAAGAATGTGAAGAAGTAACGAGCTACAACGACGACATCATCCTTCCTCTTGAGGTTAGTAATATTGACTTGAACTGTTTCATTCCTAACGTATCTTTCAAGTCGTGTTATATTGAAAACATAACTGCGAAGCTTTGAATGATTATACTCTAGTAGTGAGACATGATCACATGATCATAGTGTTGAGCAATTAGAATACGAAGGATAACACTTATCTTTTGAACTTCGTATATATGACATCGACATAATCGTATGAATGCTATTGTGATTATGTATATGGGTAAAGGTGAAGATTTCATCCTAAGAAACAATGTTTACATTTGTTTAAAGGAAGTACATTCATGAACTTGTTTTATGAATCGAAAGGGAAGTCGCTAGGCTTATTAGTATTGTTATTCATTGCATATCTTTGGATTACCAATATGTGTGAGTTAGTAGAACCGATCATAACTTGTTATGTATCTTGGTGTAACTAATCACAGTGCCTGACTTATGATTTGGTATGACTGGTTTTTATTAATTAATGTAACCGATCCTAAGTAATCACCTGAGATGGTATGATCGATATTTGTAATTGGTGTGACCGATCCTAGTAATTGGTGTGACCGATCACAAAAGGATTATGTAATCGATCCTTGTAATTGGTGTAACCGGTCCTAGTAATTGGTGTAAACGATCCTGGTAATTGGTGTAACCGATCCTAATGACTTGTGTAACCGATCACAAGCAATACCATTAGTATATGGTAACCGGTCCTGGTAATTGACGTAACCGATCCTGGTAACTGACGTAACCGGTCCTGGTAACTTGTGTGTTTGATCATAAGTAATCCATATTAAGGTAGAACCGATCCTTGTGATTGGTAAAACCGATTGAACCCATGATTGTGATTTGATATTTGATCAATCACATAGTTGTCTTGGAATACAGATGAACCAATTCTAAACTTGTTTGGAAGTGTGGTATAATCGATTCCAAGATTGTAAATATGAAAGAGGATTTACAAAGAAAAGATGTCAATATACTTGAACACGAATAGTAACTCTTTATATTTTATTGTTCAAAGTTATTCCTTAATTACTCAAGGAGATCCCGGTCCGAAATAAATTAAGAATCTTTTAATTAAGGTTGTTAGTTTTATATGCTTTAATTACCATCAATTAAATGCATATCTCTAGATAATAAAAATTAGTAATGTGCATTTACTAATTGGAGATTTTCTATTGAGAGATTTCGGAAAATATTGGACAAAGCATTTCCAGGAATTATGAAAACCGATTTGGGCATTTATTGCATATCTTGAGAATATTCGGTTTTGGAAATTCCTTGGTGTCCAAACATCCTTGGTCTATAAATACCTAAGTTTGCATTTCTAGCAAGTTATCCTAAGAGCCAGGCAAACTTCATCTTTTTGTTGTTTCTGGTGGAGCCGTCTATCCAGAGAGGAAAGTACCCTAATTAGGCGAAATCTCTTACGATCGCTCGTTTAAAGACTTCTGTGGGATCAAGAAGCTCTATGAGTACCGTTGGTGGGAAACTAGATAATTGCAGTTTATTAGTTTTCGATTGATTTGATTGACTAACGGTTGTTGAAATTTGATTGCACCTAGTTTGTTTATTCTTGAGAATCTTTTCTTCAGATATAAGATTCACTCAATCTAGATCGAAGTATCGATGTGATCTTTAGAACTGCTTGTAGATCTAAAGATATCTTGTGATAATCCATTGTTAACAGACTCCGTTCTGTGCGTGATTGATCACAAGAGATTCAAGTGGTGTTGTGCAAGTTTAATTGAAGATTAAAGAAAATTTGAAGACGAAGAAGATTTCTGATTGGTTTCTCATATCTTTGTGTAGCACAAACCTTGATCGGCTGGGATCCAACTAGAATCAGATTTATTCGATTAATTAGTTGCGTGAGATCGGCATCACTTTATAGTTTCTTGTTGGATTATATAGTGATTGATTGCAAATCTAAACTCTGCTACTTCGGTAGTTGTTGGATAGATTGATCTAACCAGGCAAAGGAGTTTATTAGTTTAAATGGAAGAGCCTTTGCATATGACTTGAGATTTCTTTACTGGAAAGAATCAATAGAGTTGTTACCAAACAGATTTGTTGTTCCTTTATTGTTTGGAATATGATCCAAACGAATTGTTCCAGTGCGTGCACTTATTGAATGTCGGAAGCGCATGGATACTGAAGAAACTAAGTGAACTAGGTTTAGTTGCTTAGTCTCAACTATACGAAGTTTTGTCTAGATTTTGTATAGCGGCCTAATTCTGAGAGTATTCAATTCTGGACTAGGTCCCGGGGTTTTTCTTCATTTGCGGTTTCCTCGTTAACAAAATCTTGGTGTGTCTTTTACTTTTCTATTTCCGTAATTATAATTGTTTAATATAATTAAAAATAAAATACACAAACGTTAACTCCGTATTACTTGATAGTGATCCTATAGAGTTTGGTTAAGTCCGAACCTATTATCAAGTAATCACACTTTAATTTTTGTATTGTCTCGATCTCGTATCCATAGACGATCACACAAAGTGTGAATACCGATTTGTCGTATAATCTCGACTTTGTCCATAGACAATCACTTTCAGTAAGAGGACTTAAAGATGGATATTTTAATGATTGTGGTGTATTTGGGTACCCTCGGTAAGAGGAGGTGCGGGGATTAGGTTTCCCAGTTGCTGGAGTTCTCCCTTATATAGTCTTCAAATCATGGTTTGCAATCAATGTTACCTTGGTAACAAAGCATTCAATATTCACCGTTAGATGAAAACCTGAATAGAATCAAGCTAATATCTTTCAATCGTTGATTGAACTTAGCTTGTTACACACAAATGAAATGTGCCCTCATTTAGATATGGGTGATCGTACCTAAACGTGTACACTTTGTTGGATCAACAATAGTTAACCGAAGTTAGCCATATGAACACTTTCATATCAACTTTGTTCATGTTAATCACAACTAGTTCATACGACTCAAATGAAACTAGTAATAGAGTTGTTCAATTGTTTATATTCTCATAGAAGTATACAAGACACAATTGAAGCAAAATCGATTTTGATTCACTCGAATCAATTCATGAACATTTTAGCCATTGTTTGCAAAAATTGCATTCCTTATTAAATATAAATAAATGTATTTGCTCATGAACAAACCGATTTTAGAACTTAACCCACTCAGGTATGCAAACGGGTACGCATACCTAGAGTTCCCGGACATGGTCTATTCGCCAGTATGCAAACTGTACGCATACTATCGTTCACGACCAAACTTAGTTGAAATCAGTACGCATACGGGTATGCATACTATGGTTCATGGACATCAAATGTTTAACCAGTACGCGTACGAGTATGCATACTAAGTTCCCGGACTTGGAATACATTTGTAACAGTTACCATACAAATACGCATATATCCAATCATTGTTAATTGTCCTAAACTCTCATTTTAATCATTGAAACATTCTTAGAAGACGAGAATAGATGTCTCACACAAACTATTAGATTCAAAGCAATTTTCAAGTGATCAAACGATCAATACGAAACATTCCTAGTCTACATCAAATGACTGTCTCACACAAATCATATAAGATGTTACCAGGCGATTTTCACATGATCATCTTTTGACTTTCGTCAAGAATAAAAGATGAACTTGGTTAAATCGAAAGCTTACCAACACATATTTCGAGAAATATGTAAGCGAGTTAAACTCAACTCGAAATATCAAATGTGTATAATGTAAAGTCTATATAGCTATACGACTTTTGTCTCAATAGGAGATAAAATAGAAATAGACTTCTGAGTGATAGATGAGTTCAAGTCTCCACATACCTTTTTTTGATGAAGTTCCACAAGCTCCCCTTAGTAGTTCTCCGTCTTCAATCGATGAACGGCGTGAAGTCTAAAGCTCAACTACACATTCTATCCTAATCCGAGACATAGCTATAAGTAGAATAGAAACTAAGACTTATAGTTTTGACAACTAAACTTGACAAACAAGCTTGAGATAGCAATGCTTGCGAGTTCGACCGAGCAGTGCTCTAACAATAACATCTAGTCTCATATCACTTATTGATCCCTTAATTGAAAAAAACCAATCGGCCTTCATTCCTGGAAGGAAGATTCTCGACAACATTATAACAACGAAGGAATTGGTTCATTCGATGAATAATTCTAACTCTATTTTAGGTTCTTTTGCTTTGAAACTGGACATGAGCAAAGCTTATGATAGAGTCGACTGGTTATTCTTAAGTGAAGTGCTCCATAGCTTTGGCATACATAATAATGCACACAAACTGATTATGAGTTGCGTGACTAGAACTTCCTTTTCAACTATGTTAAATGGTCAACCGGAAGGTTTATTTGTTGGGGAAAGAGGAATAAGACTGGGTTTTCCCCTATCGCCTTTTTTATTTATATTGTGCTCACAAAGTCTAACTAGTTTGATGAAGTCTATGGAAAGCAATGGATTGTACTCAGGCTACAGAGTTAATAGATGGGCTCCAACTATTTCACACCTCATGTCCGCGGATGATATTATGTTGTTTGGGTTTTTAACAACAATACTTCCGACTCTGTCGTTACCTTACTCAATGACTATGTTCGCTGGTCAGGACAAAGAGTGAACTACAACAAATCCGCTATTTATTTCAGCAAGATGGTTGCAGCTGAGAAACAGTCAGAAATTATGAATATGCTTGGTGCAAGAAAAATGTTCCAAGAAGTGAAAAAGCGGGGGTTTGATGGGTCGGTAGACCGACTTTGTTTTACCGCAAGTGCACGGTGTCAAAAATAGCACACAATAGCAAGCACGGTTCGTTCCCTCAAGGAGTGCGAAAACTACTACTAATTAATATCAAGACCTAACTAACCAAAATTCAATATTTGAGAGATTGTTATGCTAAGAAAATAAATTAACGGGTAAATAAAGCAATTGTATAAAGATTGTAATCAAGAATATGGAAGTAGTAGGGATACGGAATCCGTTGTAAGCTATGTTTACTTATACGCTCTATCCCAGGGTCTCAAATTTACTCGTGCGAAGTAGCAAATCTAGCTACTAACACACGGAAGATATTTCGTTAAGGGTTTATAGGCAAGAGTTATCATAAAAGATTGTTTGTTCTCAACCTAGAAGATAGACATCCCTAGTACTAAGTATACATGACATACATAGTCTTGGAATAATCATAAAACAATCAATAACAAGGTTCAATGAGTATTTCTATCAACCTAACAATAGACTATACATGGCATAGAATATGAGAAATTGAATAGAAGATAAATCATTGTAGAGAAACTCAAACAAATGACATTAAGCTCAAAGTTGTAGAAACCCTTGTTTTAGAACATGAGTATAAATTAAACCTACAAGTTCATCCTTCACCCTAATAAGGTATTTAGCTAGACATGGTTTTCCTAAAAGCCATCAAAAATGATATAAGATAATAACAAGTAAAGCATCGCAAAAGTAAGAAAACTTAAACCTAGTTTCTTCCCTGTAAACAGCCTCCTCTTTTTTGAGTCTGTGTCTTAGTACTTATTGGTATCTTGAAACCTCTCGTTCACAGCTGCCAGCACCTCCAAAGCCCGGTCCAATCACGAACACCAATTGCTAAATCCAGGCCCTCTCCAAGGTCCGGCCACAGTAAGCAACTCCATATTCCGTATGCCTGGGCACCACTTCTTTGTTTAAACTGACCCCAGCATCATAAGTAAAATGACTGCAGCCAATTCATTCTCCATTGCATCTCCAGGCCAACTCAATCGCCATCTCTGCATAACTATTCTCTATCTCGGTTACAGCTCCATTCTTTTCCTTCGCAGAACTAAGCACAGCTCCCATTCAGTCCGTCTACTGAGCTTTCATGTCAGGCCAACAACAATCTTTTCATCTCAGCTGATCACCACCAGTATGGATCCAAGCTTTTGCTGCCAATTCATTCGAGTAGCAGTTCGCAGTACAAGCCATCAAATACAACCACTACTTTCTTGTTTTATGTCGCTGAAACCAGCTCATCTCTGTGCGGAAACTGCAACGAATTTGAGCCATGCTTCCCTGTTATCTCCCTTCCATATCCATGTCAACAGCTCTGGCGACAATATCAGCAGCACCCTTCTCCACTGCCTACAACTACAAACCCACTTCTCTGAAACAATACCCCACAGTAGCACCACCGTCTTCACCTGCTGTTGTTGCTGCCTTTGTTCTCAGTCGAGAATCACATTTATACCCAATTTTTCAGATCATAGCAAATCCCCTGGTTCTGTATCAGTTGAGCATCACCTCCTTTAACTTGATTGAAGCTTAGGTGTTTACCTCCTTGTACGAATTGAAACAAAACTGCAATTAATCAACCACCGAGAAATCCCCAGCTTCCATTCCATTGACATCAAACCTATTCAACCAACTTCATCGCCTGCTGGAACATTGCTGCTGTTAATATTTTCTTGTTCGGACCAAAATTCACAGTAAGGACCCTTCAATACTTTAAACTACAGATCCACTAACCAAGTACTCATCATCATTTAACTTCGAACCCCCAAAACAGATCTCCACTGATTCAATAGCTTCACTTACAAAAATGAGAATTTCAATTCAAACCCAAATACCAACCCTAGAAACTGATCCATGCCAAACCCCCAAATTCAGTGTTGTTGTTGTTGTAACTTCAATCCATGTTGCATACCCACATGAGAACTTCCCAGATTCAATCGCTGCTGTTGGGAAACAAATGAAATGATTGGCTTGAATCTCGACCCAAAATCTCCACGGATCCATTCTCAATGTTGCTGTAGGAACTCGAAATAGTCACACTTGCATCTTCTCTTCCCTTCTCTATGTTGCTCGATCTCTCGCCATTAAAAATGGTTGTAACAGTAGCTAGGAAAAATGAGAAATTCTCCACCAAAATTGATGCTCAGATCACTTCTCTTTTGATAAGAAGAGGAGGGATCCCCTCACACTTTTATTATCACACTATCTCACATGTTGGGAGTTATTTTTGTGAACAAAAACCAAACCGTAACGGATTTGAAGTTAATATTTTGGGGATATGTTCCTCTTACCAAGTTCGACATACCTACCAAAAATGAGAGTATTCCGAGACATATAACACCACCATCTACTACTTTGAAAATGAGCTGTTGAAAATCAACGGATTTCTGGCCGTCGAAATTAAGACCGGTAGATTGTGAGGTTTCATATTTCGGAATGTGCTCATTTTTGGTAGGCATGTAGAACTTGGTAATATGAACATATCCCCAAAATATTAGCTTCAAATCCGTTACGGTTTGGTTTTTATTCGCGAAATGACACCCAACGTGTGAGATAGTGTGATAATAAAAGTGTGAGGGGATCCTCCCTCTTATGTAAATGTTAAGTGACAGACCACAAAAGGAATGTGGTAGGAGAGCTGCCACGTCCTTCTTCTTAGCCCACTGGTGCAGCTCACACATGCGGCAGAGAAAATCATTTCTTTGTTCAACTTCCTGGCTATCAGATGGCTTAAGTGGTGCGGCCCATGAATTGTTTGGCTTGCCAGCCCACAGGCTCTAGTTAAGCTCCAACTCCATTTAGTGCCATGAGTGATTTGAGTGGTGCTACTGCTGATATATAAAGATACCAGGCCATCCACTTTGGTCATTTTTCGGACCAGTGATCGGATTTCACTTGTGATTCCTGTAAAAGCTCTAAAATATAGTTATTAGCGAGATATCGAGACCTAGCTAGTATAAATGTGGATATAAAAGTGTCACACTAGCGTGCTTATCAAATTCCCCCACACTTACATTTTGCTAGTCGCGAGCAAAACAGAAATTAGACCTGCTCCACAGCTGATCATACACAAAACTTCAAGACCCGCTCAACAGCTGGTCATAAAATGGTAAGCACCCTAGAATAGACCCGCTCAGCAGCTGGTCATATCTTGCAAAAAATAAATTTTTAAGACCCGCTCAACAGATGGTCTTGTATTCAAGAAAGTGATCCATTTTTTTTTTTTTTTTTTTTTTGAGAATTCCTAATGAAGGTGAAAACCTAAACAAACAAACAAAACTGAAGTGTGAACCACTCCCCCACACTTAAACATTACATTGTCCTCAATGTAAATTGAGTCATTCAAAGTAAAATTTAAGGTGGAAAATTCCTAATATGCAATAGGCAAATAAAATTAAAAGATAGAGTAAAGGAAACAAATCTGATGGGTTGACTCCCACGAAACAAATGATATTTGTTCCCTGCTTGCGCCAGCAAGTAATCTCAAAAAATAACCGAAGATGATACACAACAGCAACCTGCCAAGCATATAGATAAATTCTGAAAAGTTGGGGATCAACCCAAAATATCAGTTTAGCTGCGAACATGAACCTGCAAACACTATCAACACCCCAAAAAATATGTGAATCAATAAATAACTCACTCCCATAAACAACAAGTTCAGAATGTCTACTAGTTTTGATTCCAAGTGGAGACTCCCAATTGGGTTTTAGATCAGCTGAAATATTGTCAGCGGATTCACTAGATATCAGAGGGAACAATGCATTACCAATGTCAACGAGCATAAGATCACATGATTTGGCAAAAGGAGCTGAGCAAACAATTTTCGTTTCTAATTTGTTATTGTGAATTGCGACCGGTATCCATATGTTCCACACTTACACAAGCATCTTGACAACTACTACTAGTCGCACAAACAACTAGTTCGCCAGGCTCAGCAAAGTAAGATGAGCAAATATCTGATGATTCAGTTTTTGTTAACTCCTTACAACCTGCAAAGTTTTTAGACTTGTTTTCGAGAATCTCATTGTAACAGTGAGTATAATCATTCACACTATCAACCATGCATACATGTTCACAGGTTTCAAAAATTGAAGATGAATTCAAAAGCTTAAACACATTTATCTCCATTTCCATATTTCCAAAAGTAAGCTCCATGATTCCATTTCGACAATTGATAACTGCATTCGAGGTAGCCAAAAAAGGTCTACCTAAGATGACAGGAATCTGCCCACTAGGATTAGAAACAGGCTGAGTATCCAAAATAATAAAATCAACAGGATAAACAAAACTTTCAATCTGTATAAGAACATGCTCTACCACCCCCTAGGGATTTCAATGGACCTATCAGCCAATTGGAGGGTAACTTTAGTGGGTTTTAAAGCACCAAGTTCTAATTGCACATACACAAAATATGGCAAGAGATTCACACTGGCCCCTAAATCTAACAATGCATGTTCAATCCTATGTTCTCCTATAGTGCAAGCAATCGTAGAACAACCTAGATCCTTAAATTTGGGTGGAGTTTTTTGTGTTATAATCGAGCTTACCTGTTCAGTAAGGAAAGCTTTCTTATGTACATTCAATTTTGGTTTCACAGTGCACATATCTCTTAGAAACTTGGCGTAAGAAGGAATTTGTTTCATGGCATCTAAGAGGGGAATGTTGACTTTAACCTATTTAAATACTTCTAAGATGTCATTAGGACTAGTTCCTTTCTTACGAGGTAGTAACGCTTGAGGAAAAGGTGCACGAGGAACATAAGAAATTTCAAAATTACCTTTCTCAGTTTCTTTTTTTTTGTTGGAGTAACCTGTGTAATAACAGGCGGGCTCCTATCTTGCACATTTCCCTCGGCATTACTAACATGATTATCAATGACCCGTCCACTTCTGAGAGTAGTGACGGCCTGGACATGATGAGTCGGCTTACCACCAGATGTGCATACCTCAAAAGAACCCTTGGGGTCAAGCTGTATTTGACTCGGGAACTGATCCTTGTCTCTCTCATTCAACTGGCTAGTAATATGACCTAGTTTTTGCTCTAAGTTTTCCATAGATCTTTGAGTAGCCTGCATAAACAAACTCATACTTTCTTCCAAACTAGAAATTCTTTGGTTAGAAAAATCATCAGTAATAGGAGATGTATGTGTAATAGACTCAACAAGCTTACTTTTATCATTTCTTTCTAACAACTCAAGTCTTCGTGACACAACAGCAATCTTGGCCTCAGAGTCTAAGTCACTATCAACTCTGTAAACCCCTTTGCTACTAGTCATTATGGTATCTAGCCTCCCACTCTTGGGTTTTTCCGGCTACTTCATGCAAAAACTTATAACCTTCTTCGGCAGTCTTATCAGGGAAATTACCGCCACAAAGTAATTCTACCATAGTCAGTGTTTTGAAATCTAATCCCTCATATAGAATCAATGTGAGCCTAGGAGTATCAAATCCATGGTGTGGACATTATAGCAAGAGATCATGGAACCTCTCTAAATAATCATATAGAGATTATCCTTCTTGTTGCGAAAAACTATTCAACTTTTGACGTATGACAATAGTTTTATGCATAGGAAAGAATTTATACAAGAATAGATTAATCATGCCATCCCAAGTACTAACTGATGAAGGAGCTAATGCATTTAACCATGATTTTGACTTATCCTTTAAGGAAAAAGGGAACAACCTAAGTCTAAGATAATCATCAGTTAAGTCCTTAAATTTCATCGTACCACACAATTCTTCAAAATCTCTAATGTGGTAGTAAGGATTTTCATTCTCCTTAACGTAGAATTTAGGAAGTGCTTGAATGGTGCTTGCTCTAATCTCATAGGTTACTGTGGTGGTAGGCAAAACAATACATGAGAGTTGAGAGACTCTAGTTGGGTACATATAGTCTCTCAAACTTTTAACCAGAGGGTTCGTACCCTCATTATCTGTTCTCATCATGTATAAAGGGTTACTTTAACAAGAAGAATAATTGTTCTCTATCCCAACTACTTGGTAGATCTTGCATATGCTATCAAAATGCAGAATTCAGTCTAAACTCACCTTGCAAAGCTTCGCGAAAGGCTTACTTTTCTGACTGTTTTGGAGAGATTCCAACTGCGCTCTTCAAACCAAGTTACCTAAAGATAATCAAACAAGCTACGTAAGTAGAAACTAAAAGAAATCCAAAAGAAAAAAAAAAACGAAAATAAACTATGTACAGAAAATAAAAACTAAACTACGACTAGAAAATCAATGATATCAATCAGAGAGTACTTTACAGCCACTCCCCGGCAGCGGCGCCAAAAACTTGATGGGTCGGTAGACCGACTTTGTCTTCCCGCAAGTGCACGGTGTCAAAAATAGCACACAATAGCAAGCACGGTTCGTTCCCTCAAGGAGTGCGAAAACTACTACTAATTAATATCAAGACCTAACTAACCAAAATTCAATATTTGAGAGATTGTTATGCTAAGAAAATAAATTAACGGGTAAATAAAGCAATTGTATAAAGATTGTAATCAAGAATATGGAAGTATTAGGGCTACGGAATCCGTTGTAAGCTATGTTTACTTATATGCTCTATCCCAGGGTCTCAAATTTACTCGTGCGAAGTAGCAAATCTAGATACTAACACACGGAAGATATTTCGTTAAGGATTTATAGGCAAGAGTTATCATAAAAGATTGTTTGTTCTCAGCCTAGAAGATAGACATCCCTAATACTAAGTATACATGACATACATAGTCTTGGAATAATCATAAAACAATCAATAACAAGGTTCAATGAGTATTTTTATCAACCTAACAATAGACTATACATGGCATAGAATATGAGAAATTGAATAGAAGATAAATCATTGTAGAGAAACTCAAACAAATGACATTAAACTCAAAGTTGTAGAAACCCTTGTTTTAAAACATGAGTAAATTAAACCTAGAAGTTCATCCTTCACCCTAACAAGGTATTTAGCTAGGCATGGTTTTCCTAAAAGCCATCAAAAATGATATAGATAATAACAAGTAAAGCATCACAAAAGTAAGAAAACTTAAACCTAGTTTCTTCCCTGTAAACAGCCTCCTCTTCTTTGAGTCTGTGTCTTAGTACTTATTGGTATCTTGAAACCTCTCTTTCACAGCTGCCAGCACCTCCAAAGCCCGGTCCAATCACGAAAATTGCTAAATCCAGGCCCTCTCCAAGGTCCGGCCACAGTAAGAAACTCCATATTCCGTCTGCTTGGGCACCACTTCTTTGTTTAAACTGACCCCAACATCATAAGTAAAATGACTGCAGCCAATTCATTCTCCATTGCATCACCAGACCAACTCAATCGCCATCTCTGCATAACTATTCTCTATCTCGGTTAAAGCTCCATTCTTTTCCTTCGCATAACTAAGCACATCTCCCATTCAGTCCGTCTATTGAGCTTTCATGTCAGGCCAACAACAATATTTTCATCTCAGCTGATCACCACCAGTTTGGATCCAAGCTTTTTTGCCAATCCATTCGAGTACCAGTTCGCGAGACAAGCCATCAAATACAACCACTACTTTCTTGTTTTATGTCATTGAAACCAGCTCATCTCGTGCGGAAACCGCAACGCCCTGTTCTCTCCCTTCCATATCCATGTCAACAGCTCCGCGACAAATATCAACAACACCCTTCTCCATTGCCTACAACTACAAACCCACTTCTCTCGAAACAATACCCCACAACAGTAGCACCACCGTCTTCACCTGCTGTTGTTCTTGCCTTTGTTCTCGATCGAGAATCACATTTATACCCAATTTTCATATCACAGCAAATCCCCTGGTTCTGTATCAGTTGAGCATCACCTCCTTTAACTTGATTGAAGCTTAAGTGTTTACCTCCTTGTACGAATTGAAACAAAACTGCAGTTAATCAGCCACCGAGAAATCCCCAGCTTCCATTCTATTGATATCAAACCTATTCAGCCAACTTCATCGCCTTTCTTGGAACATTCTCTTTCATTAATCTTTTCTTGTTCGGACCAAAATTCACAGTAAGGACCCTTTAATACTTTAAACTACAGATCCACTAACCAAGTGTTAATGGTGGATTTTCATTTAAGGCTGAAATTGTAAAGGCCAAAATTATACGCTAACATCTTGCAAAAGATAAAGCCATTAATAAGTGATGAATACTTCTTCACTTTACTAATTCACCTAGAATGGAGCATGTGGCAACAATCCCAGTATTCTGTGAATTAAACACACGAAATTCATCCAGGTTGGAGCATGTAGCAACAATCCCATATACCCTGTGAATTTACACCATGATTAATTAATACATGACCAGCCTTGTATTTCCTGTACTCATTACCGGTGCGGCATGACGACTGAGTGTTGTTCTCAGCAGAGCAACACGAACCTCCAAGCATTAATAATGAAGCATGTACGAAATACCCGTACAGGCTATAACTCTCGGTGTGTTATATTAGCCCGATTGAGCATACATCTCTCGGTGTGTTATACTAGCCCGATTGAGCATATTTGAATCTGGACTGTCCATATCAGTCTCAGAAACGATCACGACCATCCAACTTCACCAAAGCATGATTGGATGGCTTAGATTGAATCCATGACCCCAAGCAGGTATTGGAATATTCACTACCGACCCAACGCGGGCCCCGCATGGTCGGCCTCCCCAAAAGGGTGGCATAGCTTGCCAAACCGTCCAAGCCAAAGCAGTATGGACGAAAAACCCTAAATTAGGGTTTGCGGCACATTACATGTGTCGCAAAACAGTCTCAACCATCCATCTTCGTAGCCATAGATAGAGGGTGTAGATGTAGATTCAAAGGGCCCATAGCATGTCAACACAAATACCATGGGCCCGTCTACATACATTACCGATCGGTCAGGACCAACTATAGTTGGTCGTTCCAGTTCGTGCGCCCAAACAAGGCATGACGCACGGCCGGTGAAACCCTAATTAGGGTTTGAACATCACGAGCGTCCATTTTCTCCTGCACGAATGAAGGGTCCAGGATTAGACTAAGCAGGTCCGGTGCGTATCAACATGACCATCGTGGGCCAATCTATCTCCATACCCGAACGTCCAAGGCATATCATGCCTGGTTGCCTCGATTCGCATGCCCAAACTAGGCGTGGTCACACCTTCCAATTGCAAACTAATCTTGACCACTCAACTTCGCCGGACAAATTGAGTGGCTTAGATCACATTTCTATGGGATATTAAGGTATGGACGTGTACACCAGCTCGCCCTTTGTATACCAGACTAATCGGCTAAGACCAACCAAGCTTGGTCGTCTTGAAACGCGCGCCCGAAGTAGGCATGACGCGCGACTTTTGCGGCACCAGATTTCTGTCGAAAAATGATCTCGACCACTCAACTTCGCCGGACAAATTGAGTGGACCAGATCACACTTTCACGAGACAATAAGGTATAGGCGCCTACACCGTCATGCCGTCTACACACATGCACGATCGGCCTTGCCAAAATCGTATCCCAAGCTTGGATTCAACCAAGCTGAAAAGTGATGCTTGCGCACCTCTTCAAAAACCCTAATTCCACTAACGGTCGCAGATGAGTGTCTCAAAGATCATCTCATCCGTCCAACTTCACCGGCTTGGTTATACAGCCCTGGTCAGGAGTTAATTGGTCAGTGAGGCGTCATGGTGATCACCACCCGTCACTCTACCACACCATCTTCACAAGTATCGACTTCCTAAATAACTTAGTTATTTAATCTAGCATTACATGCTATTTTATGTGGGTCCCACGATCCACACACTCGAGACATCAATCATGTCACAAACTGGGGGATACATACTGGGATATTGGTCTGGCGGTTTACAGCGTGCAGCGCACAACGCGCCATCACAAGAACGTGTCAGGAAATCATGGACGGTTAGTGATGATGGTAGAAGGGGGCAAGACTGGTCGTGTGACACCAACTCCACTACTCCATCACTCCACTTTCTCCACTTCCCACGAGATACGAGGGTTAGGCTTAAAGACTTGTATATATAGGTTCTCCTCCCTATTTTTCAAAACAGGAACAAGATAAGACAACAGAGGCAAGTGTTGACACAATCGTATTCAAACACAGGAACTGATAGCTACATCCTGCAAGCCAGTTCATCTTTCTAATACAAGTCATAAATAGCCAACACCTTCACAATCTCAACACCTTCTTCGCTTCCATCCCTAAGATCAACCCCATCTCCTTCACTTTGTGATCGAACAAGTCTAGAACGGCCATATCTTGGTTTAGGCCGGATTTGCACAAATTTATTTCTCGAATCTACAAGCAATCCCGTGCAGTGCATTTTTTTAGGGTTTAGATTCATTTCTCATCCATACACCCCAAATTACCAAAACCGGAAGAAATAGTTTTCACCCATAAACAATTGGCGACCACAGTGGGAGGTTAATCTCTCGGTTGTAAAGTCAATTTCTTCAATACCATTCAATCAATTTTGAGATGGTTGGTCTTAGGACCGCCTCGACAGTCTCAAATCCTCCTGATGGTTCCTCCAACGGAGATACCCCTCCTCCTAACGGCGTATCTGACGGCATGATCAGGAGATTTCCAACATTAAGCGAACTAGCACGGGTACAGGAGATTCACACGAAGAACATGGAGCTAATCAAAGACGCGGTAAACGACATACTTGATCTCCTCATCAAGATGACATCAGAGATGAGCGTTCCGGAGACCTCTACACCGGGGACTAGTTCCCCTCAGATCAACAGCTTTACTACGAAATAGAGACCAGTGGATCAGGAAGCGGCATCTCTAGTGAAAAGCTTGTGTGAACTCTTGCACCTCTCGAAGAATCAACGGGCAGAGACGTTTAATGCAATTAATAAAATAGCTCTGGACGTACACCTGACTCCTTCACGTCCAGAAGTCCTAACTGCATCGGAAACATCTGTAAATAATGTTACATTTACAGAAGATGACATGATGGCAAAGGAAGGTCACAACCGGGCCCTACATGTTACCGCACGTATCAAGGGTTCAGATTTCAGGGGGGCCCTCATCGACACAGGAGCATCTTCGAATGTGATTACTCTCAAGACTCTCAGGACATCCAAGGTTATACCATGCAAGATTGTACGTCAGCCCACCACAATGACGGACTTCGAAGGAAACCAGACCAGCACATACGGGTATGTCAATCTGAATTTATCAGTAGGACCCGTTCAGTCAAAAGTAAAATTTGAAGTCATAGAAAAGGAGCCGGACTACCATATGATACTAGGGAGACCGTGGCTTCATGACAATAAGGTCATCCCTTCAACATATCACCAGTGCCTGAAGACCATACTAAATGAGGAAGTCATCCGTATTCCTGCATCATTGTCTCCGTACGTACCAATATGCGGAGTGGAACTGTTCGAGCCAAAAGAAATTCCACATGGAGGGTCAGACAAAGTCATGTGCACCCCACTACCCACGTGGGCTTCAATCCAGGAAGAAGACCGACTTGCATCACTGGGGGATAAGCACTACGACACACATTTTCTGACGATGCGTCCATCTTTATCCGGTGAAGCTTCAACCCATGCTCACACCAAAAGGGAACACACTTTCGAGGCAAGCCGTGATCATAAGAGGAAGACAATATACCGCGCGCATTGTTAGCAATTAGCGGAGAGACGGCACCGGTCTCTCCGCCCAATTGAATCTTTGCAAGAACGACGAAACACAAGAGGAGGTATTGGACACCCCGCGACAGCTACAAGATGGCACCAACTCCACGACTGACGAGCTCGAGACTGTTAACATCGGGAATGAAGAATATCCCGGGCCTGTCTCTATCAGTTCGACTCTGTCCGTGGACGAATGTGCGAGTCTTGTCCAACTACTCAAGGAGTACCAAGATGTGTTTGCCTAGACATACGAGGAAATGCCTGGTCTAGATGAAAAATTGGTCACCCATCACCTACATGTCATACCTGGATCCAAGCCAATCAAGCAATCTCCGAGGCAATTCAGACACGAAGTGGAAGAACAAATCAAGAACGAAATTCAGAAGTTGCTAGTTGCTGGCTTCATCAGACCTATTCATCATCCGACCTGGTTAGCTAATGTGGTCCCAGTAAAGAAGAAAAACGGACAGATTCGGTGCTGCGTGGATTTCAGAGACTTGAACAAGTGCTGCCCCAAGGACGACTTTCCTCTGCCTAACATCGACATGTTAGTAGACGCCACCAGCGGACACGGCATGTTCTCCTTCATGGATGGTTACAACAGCTACAATCAGATAAGGATGTATGAGCACGATGCAAGTAAGACAGCCTTCCGAACCCCTCTTGGCAATTTTTACTATATTGTTATGCCATTCGGTTTAAAGAACACCGGCCCAACGTATCAACGTGCTATGACGGCAATCTTCCACGACATGATGCATAAACAAGTAGAAGACTATGTAGATGATATCGTGGTCAAGTCAAGGGCTCGAACAGATCACACCAACGTCTTACGGAAAGTGTTTGAGAGGTGTCGAGAATACAAGTTGAAGATGAATCCTTTGAAATGCGCTTTCGGTGTCTCTTCAGGTAAATTTTTGGGATTCCAAGTGACTGCAGAAGGGATCAAGGTAGACCCGTCCAAGACTCAGGTTATCCTCACAATGACGCCTCCACGAACTATGAAGGAGCTCCAGAGTTTTATAGGCAAGGTGAACTACATTCGACGTTTTATACCTGGTCTAGCCCAACCTACCGCCTCATTCACCCCCTTGCTGAAGAAAGGAGCCATCTTCATTTGGACCGCAAACCAGCAGGAAGCTTTACGAAAGATTCAAAGAATACCTTCATCTCCAGCCATCATGAAGTCTCCTGTACAAGGGAAGACGCTGTGTCTCTACACTGCCTTCAGTGACACCGCCGTAGGGGCTCTACTCGCTCAGGAAGACGACGAGGGAATCGAACGTCCCATATATTATTTCAGCCGAATATTAAGAGATGCTGAACTCAGATATCCCAAAGCGGAGAAAGCATGTTTAGCTTTGATCCATTCCATTCATAAGTTTAGGCATTACCTACTATCCAACAAGGTGATACTCGTGTCTAAATCTGATCCTGCAAAGTTTTTACTTTCAAAGCCGGTCTTGACGGGAAGGACAGGCAAGTGGCTTCTCCAAATGTCAGAGCTGGACATAACATGTACATCACCTAGAGCTATCAAGGGTTAAGCAGTCGCAGACTTACTAGTAGCATTCCCTGTAGAAGGCACTACAGGGCTACACGAAGATCTTCCTGGAGAATTTCCAGACATCTCTGTTTTGGAAGAAGAAGTGTGGCTCTTGTATTTTGATGGCTCTGCTACCCCTAGCAGTAGTACTGGATGAGTGGGCATGGTATTAATATCTCCAACTGGGGAAGTATTCTCACACTCATTCAAGCTGGACTTCGAATGCACCAACAACTCAGCAGAGTATGAAGCCTTCCTCATAGGGCTGTCAATAGCTAAGCAAGCAGGAGTCACGCGTCTGGAGATAAGAGGTGACTCCAAGTTACTGGTGAATCAGATGAATGGAGTATACACATTGAAGGAAGTAACGCTAGCTCCATACCGATCAGAAGCACAGAGGTTACTAAACTATTTTGCCGATGCAACCATAACCCATGTTGGTCGCAGCAACAACAAACACGCCGATTGTCTAGCAACATTGTCTTCCAAATTGAAGTTCGAAGGTTTGGAAGAAACCCTGACAGTAAAGAGGAGAACTATAGAATCGACATGGCTATCACAATACAAAGACACCAAGACCGACGATTGGCGAACTCTGATCATTCAAGAGCTCAAAATCTCACTCTCCCAAGGAAAGGTCAGTCTCAAAACCCTGCAGAACTTCTTCATGCTTCATGGTATGCTGTATTATCGAAACCCGGATGGTTCCCTGTCAAGATGTCTTGGGGATGAAGAAGCACAACTACAGCTGAGTCGTGTTCACAATGAAATTTGTGGACAATCACTGGTGGTAACGCTTTACCGACGACTTCAACGCCTGGGATATTACTGGCCAGAGATGAAGACTCAATCCAGACTACTTCAGAAGTCCTGCTCAAATTGCCAAGCACCGCCACATCAATTGGAAGTTTTTAATGTAAACCACACTGGGGACTGGAGAGAGCCATACATTAGCTATCTCCGTGACGGAACAACTCCTGCCAATCAAAAGGATGCCATCAAGATAAAGTAAAAGGACAAGCGGTTCGTATTCCACGAAGGGATCCTGTATCGCAAGAGCTTCGGAGGTGATCTATTACGATGCCTGGATGGGGTAGAAATCCCAGTCATGCTGAAGGAAACACATGAAGGGGAACATCAAGGGAAGAGGAAACTGTTTCTCCAGATACACGAGAAATACTATTGGCCGACCATGGAGGATAACGCAGCCGCTTTTGTTCAAAGCTGTCACAAATGCCAAATTCATGGGAACCTTGTTCACGCGCCTTCCACCCCTTTGCACTCGATAAGCAATCCATGGCCATTTTACAGCTGGGAACTGGACATTATCGGGAAAATAAATTCGTCATCATCGAAGCAGCACGAGTACATCATAACCGCGACAGAATACTTCACCAAATGGGTAGAAGCCATTCCCCTACGAGGAACTACAGGAGCAACAATTGCGGCTTTCATTAAAGAACATATCATTTGTCGTTTTGGTGTGCCTAAGCATATCATCACTGATAACGGCACTCCCTTCGCCAATAAATAAGTACGAGAGTTACTTGAAGAGTATGGCATTAAACAGGTCTTCTTCCCCATCTACTATCCTCAAGGGAACGGACAAGCTGAGAGTACCAACAAGATATTGATTCGGATCATCAGTCGAACAGTACACGACAATCCTAGGGAATGGCATGACCAGTTACCAATGGCACTATGGGCATACCGGACATCACCCAGAAGTTCCATTGGAGTTTCCCCATACTCACTTATTTACGGAGCGGACGCAATTCTCTCAGCAGAGATCAAAATCCCATCGGCCAGGATTGCAGCGGCAACCGGGATCCACTGGAACGAGGCTGAAGCCTCTAATTCTAGAGTAGCGGAGTTAGACACTCTGGATTTCAGAAGAAACAAAGCAGAAGAACGCACTCAGGTGTACAAGAATAGAATTTCCAGGGCATACAAAAAAACTATGAAACCACGTGTTTTCAAAGTGGGAGATTTGGTTTTGAAAACGGCCAAACACATCCAACAAGACATGTCTGCACCAAAATTCTCACCGAAATGGTAAGGTCCTTACACAGTCACCAAGGCTTACAATACTGGATACTACAAGATCATTAAGGTGGACGGAGGCAAGCTGGAAGCGGTCATCAATGGAAAATGGCTCAAGGCATATCATGCTTGACCATTGTCCGCTCTATCTTATGACGCTACAATACAAGCATTTATTTTCATTACATGTTTGAATCATCAATTATATTCAGAGATGCATTAATGAAAAAACCCGTTTCACCAATCAAAAAACCAATGCAATTTATTCTGCAAAGATGTTCAAAAGAAAACTTTTGACATAAACATCATTAACAATGAGGGAATACAGCTGAATGCGACTTAGAGGAGGCCATCTAGCAGATTATAGTTCCTTGAGAGCATCATCTCCAGTCTAACTTGATATCTCTCTGTCCTTTTCTTCAAGTCCTGTACTGCGTACTCTACCTCCTTTGATTCTGCATCCAGAGCCTTCTTCTCTTCCAAGATAGCTTTCGCAGCATGAACAACATTTACGAGGATACCAGCTCGATCAACCTTGATGATATCAAGACGCTGCCGCAACCAGCCCACGTTGAACTCCATGGATTCGCAGGTAGATACCATATTCTCCCACTTTTCGAGGCTTGATTTGGCAACGTTGCGGATAGAAATATTCTCCATCTCAAAGCAATCATGAGAAGAAGGTTTATCGTGGTGACCAAAGCGAGATGAACAAAGTCTTAGGACCACATTCTGGTTGCGATATGGCCGTACTTTCTCCATAACTTTGTGTACAAAGGCACAAACTCCTTCCGCACTAAGAATCCACCGACATCTCGGTAGCTGGAGGATAAACATTTCATCCGAACATCGAATGAAAGACCTGTATTGGGGTATTCATAAGATGAGATACCCAGATCAGCATTCTCGAGGTCCACGGGGGTAGGCGTGTTTGAGTTTGAAGGAAGAGGACTGGTTAAGTCGTCATCATCGATAACTGTCACACATGTTCCGGTGGGGTATCTCTGCAAGAAGGAGAGGATTATTCACCTGATCATTATGAAGAAAAAGAAATTGTTCAGAAAAGGAAAAGGAGACGAACCAGTATGATCTTCTTGACTTGGAGAACACGAGCAGGGGATTCATCATGAAGCTCAGACGCAGGTCGTGCACGTTTAACGGAATATCCTGGATGGTATGAAGAAGACTATCCATTGTTGTTCGACATGATGAGAAAACGAAGTTTCTTCGAGAAAACCCTATTGTAAAATCGTAAAAGTGGTTCAAAATCTCTACACATGCATATATGCTGAGGAAACCCTAAAGGAAGACTAAAACGATTACGGCGAAGCCTGCCCGATATATGGGGATTCAACACCGACCAAGTCAGGCTTTCTTTTGAACCCTAATCAAGAATCGGGGGAGCATCTGGATACGAGCGATTCAACCAGCAGTGTGTAAGCACCCACGCTGGGGAATCCCAGTAAAAGAAGAATCTTATTCCTAGCTCAAACACCTAAGGGAGGAAGCCGGTCCCATCTTGGCATGTGGTCACGCACGCATGGATTATTGCCCACGATTGGTCGGAATCCCTCCAGGTAGACTTCCTTTATCTTGTTTTCTTATGTTATATATGTCACCATCTCATGCCTACCCCACGATAGTATAACCATCTTGTGCTAGGCAGGGGACTTAATGTTGATGGTGGATTTTCATTTAAGGCTGAAATTGTAAAGGCTAAAATTATGCGCTAATATCTTGCAAAAGATAAAGCCATTAATAAGTGATGAATACTTCTTCACTTTACTAATTCACCTAGAATTGAGCATGTGGCAACAATCCCAGTATTTTGTGAATTAAACACACGAAATTCATCCAGGTTGGAGCATGTAGCAATAATCCCATATACCCTATGAATTTACTGACATTATTAATTAATGCATGACCAGCCTTGTATTTCTGTACTCATTCTTAGGTGCGGCATGACGACCGAGTGTTGTTCTCGCAGAGCAACACGAACCTCCAAGCATTAATAATGAAGCATGTACAAAATACCCGTCATGTGCTACAACTCTCGGTGTGTTATACTAGCCCGATTGAGCATACATCTCTCGGTGTGTTATACTAGCCCGATTGAGCATACATCTCTCGGTGTGTTATACTAGCCCGATTGAGCATATTTGAATCTGGACTGTCCATATCAGTCTCAGAAACGATCACGACCATCCAACTTCACCAAAGATGATTGGATGGCTTAGATTGAATCCATGACCCCAAGCGGGTATTGGAATATTCACTACCGACCCAACGCAGGCCCCGCATGGTCGGCCTCCCCAAAAGGGTGGCATAGCTTGCCAAACCGTCCAAGCCAAAGCAGTATGGACGAAAAACCCTGAATTAGGGTTTGCGGCACATTACATGTGTCGCAAAACAGTCTCAACCATCCATCTTCGCAGGCATAGATGGAGGGTGTAGATGTATATTCAAAGGGCCCAAAGCATGTCAACACAAACACCATGGGCCCGCCTACATACATGACCGATCGGTCAGGACCAACTATAGTTGGTCGTTCCAGTTCGTGCGCCCAAACAAGGCATGACGCACGGCCGGTGAAACCCTAATTAGGGTTTGAACATCACGAGCGTCCATTTTCTCCTGCACGAATGAAGGGTCCAGGATTAGACTAAGCAGGTCCGGTGCGTATCAACATGACCACCGTGGGCCCATCTATCTCCACACCCGAACGGCCAAGGCATATCATGCCTGGTTGCCTCGATTCGCACGCCCAAACTAGGCGTGGTCACACCTCCCAATTGCAAACTAATCTCGACCACTCAACTTCGCCGGACAAATTGAGTGGCTTAGATCACGTTTCTATGAGATATTAAGGTATGGACGTGTACACCAGCTCGCCGTATGTATACCAGACTAATCGACCAAGACCGACCAAGCTTGGTCGTCTTGAAATGCGCGCCCGAAGTTGGCATGACGCGCGTCTTTTGCGGCACCAGATTTCTGTCGAAAAATGATCTCGACCACTCAACTTCGCCGGACAAATTGAGTGGCCCAGATCACACTTTCACGAGACAATAAGGTATAGGCGCCTACACCGTCATGCCGTCTACACACATGCACGATCGGCCCTGCCAAAATCGTATCCCAAGCTTGGATTCGACCAAGTTGAAGAGTGATGCTTGCACACCTCTTCAAAAACCCTAATTCCACTAATGGTCGCAGATGAGTGTCTCAAAGATCATCTCGTCATGGTGATCACCACCCGTCATGGTGATCATCTCGTCATGGTGATCATCTCGTCATGGTGATCATCTCGTCAGTGAGGCATCATGGTGATCACCACCCGTCACTCTACCACACCATCTTCACAAGTATCGACTTCCTAAATAACTTAGTTATTTAATCTAGCATTACATGCTATTTTCTGTGGGTCCCACGATCCACACACTCGAGACATCAATCATGTCACAAACTGGGGGATACATACTGGGGTATTGGTCTGGCGATTTACAGCGTGCAACGTACAATGCGCCATCACAAGAACGTGTCAGGAAGTCATAGACGGTTAGTGATGATGGTAGATGTGGGCAAGACTGGTCGTGTGACACCAACTCCACTACTCCATCACTCCACTTTCTCCACTTCCCACGAGATACGAGGGTTAGGCTTAAAGACTTGTATAAATAGGTTCTCGTCCCTATTTTTCAAAACAAGAACAAGACAAGACAACAGAGGCAAGTGTTGATACAATCGTATTCAAACACCGGAACTGATAGCTTACATCCTGTAAGCCAGTTCAGCTTTCTGATACAAGTCATACATATCCAACACCTTCTTCGCTTCCCTCCCAAAGATCAACCCCATCTCCTTCACTTTGTGACAGAAACAAGTCTGGAACGACCATTTCTTGGTTTAGGCCGGATTTGCATAGATTGATTTCTCGAATCTACAAGCACTCCCGTGCAGTGCATTTGTTTAGGGTTTAGATTCATTTCTCATCCACACACCCCAAATTACCAAAACCGGCAGAAATAGTTTTCACCCATAAACACCAAGTACTCATCATCATTTAACTTCGAACCCCCAAAACAGATCTCCACTGATTCAATAGCTTCACTTACAAAAATGAGAATTTCAATTCAAACCCAACATACCAACCCTAGAAACTGATCCATGCCAAACCCCAAATTCAGTGTTGTTGTTGTTGTTGTAACTTCAATCCCTGTTGCATACCCACATGAGAACTCCCAGATTCAATCGCTGTTGTTAGGAAACAAATGAAATGATTGGCTTGAATCTCGACCCAAAATCTCCACGGATCCATTCTCAATGTTGCTATAGGAACTCGAAATAGTCACACTTGTATCTTCTCTTCCCTTCTCTATGTTGCTCGATCTCTTGACACTAAAAATGGTTGTAACAGTAGCTAGGAAAAATGAGAAATTCTCCACCAAAATTGATGCTCAGATCACTTCTCTTTTTATAAGAAAGAAATGTAAATGTTAAGTGACAAACCACAAAAGTAATGTGGTAGGAGAGATGCCACGTCCTTCTTCTTAGACCACTGGTGCAGCTCACACATGCGGCAGAGAAAATCATTTCTTTGTTCAACTTCCTGGCTATCGGATGGCTTAAGTGGTGCGGCCCATGAATTGTTTGGCTTGCCAGCCCACAAGCTCTAGTTAAGCTCCAACTCCATTTAGTGCCATGAGTGATTTGAGTGGTGCTGATATATAAAGATACCAGGCCATCCACTTTGGTCATTTTTCGGACCAGTGATCGGATTTCACTTGTGATTCCTGTAAAATCTCTAAAATATAGTTATTAGCAAGATATCGAGACCTAGCTAGTATAAATGTGGGTATAAAAGTGTCACACTAGTGTGCTTATCAGGGTCTAACAACCACACCCAATATTTCGCTAAGCAATCTGTATGGACTAACTACAATATACTTTCAAGAGAATCAACTAGACAGTCAGACTCAATCTTAAGAAAAGTATATCAAAGAGTTATATCTCAATTTCTCAATTCAATCTGCAATCAAACAAATAGGAATTTGCGAACCCGATTGAACATAAGAAATAACTTGGACAATATCAAAAACCAATATTCAAGTGTCAATCAATTTAATCAACAACCGAAGGTTGGATTCACAATTGATTGAACTTACGCACAACCTGTGATATTTAAATTATATAAACAAATATAATGCGAAAAACAAATAACACAGACACCAGAAGTTTTGTTAACGAGGAAACCGTAAATGCAGAAAAACCCGGGACCTAGTCCAGATTTGAACACCACACTGTAGTAAGCCGCTACGGACACTAGCCTACTCCAAGTTAACTTCGGGCTGGAATGTAGTTGAGCCCTAACCAATCTCACACTGATCAAGGTACAGTTGCGCTCCTTACGTCTCTGAATCCCAGCAGGACTCTACGTACTTGATTCCCTTAGATGATCTCACCCACAACTAAGAGTTGCTATGACCTAAAGTCGAAGACTTGATAAACCAATATGTCTCACACTAAAAAGTCTATTGAATAGATAAATCTGTATCCCACAGATATACCCATGAGTTTTGTTCTGTCTTTTGATAAATCAAGGTGAACACGAACCAATTGATATACCGGACTTATATTCCCTAAGAACAGCCTAGAAATATCAATCACCTCACAATAATCTTAATCGTATGGTAGCGAAACAAGATATTGTGGTATCACAAACGATGAAACGAAGATGTTTGTGACTACTTTTTATCTTGCCTATCGGAGATTAAATCTCGATCCAATCTTAGAGAAGATAGTACTCAATCACGATAGAAAACAACAAGATCAGAACACACAACTACAGAGAAAATAGTTGGGTCTGGCTTCACAATCCTAATGAAGTCTTCAAGTCGTTAACCTACAGGGTTTTGGAAAAACCTAAGGTTAAATGAGAATCGACTCTAGTCGCAACTAGTATCACACATGAGGTGTGGGGATTAGGTTTACCATTTGATAGAGTTTTCCTTCATACAGTCTTCAAATCAGGGTTTGCAATCAATGCTACCTTGGTAACAAAGAATTCAATATTCACTGTTAGATGAAAACCTGATTAGACTGCAAGCTAATATCTTTCAACCGTTAGATCGAACTTAGCTTGTTACACACAAATGAAAAGTGACTTCATTTAGATATGGGTAACCGTACCTATACGTTTACATCTTTGTTAGCTTAACAATAGTTAACCGAAGTTAGCCATATGAACACTTTCATATCAACCATATTCATCTTAAACATAACTAGTTCAAATGACTCAAATGAAACTAGTTCTAGAGTTGTTCAATTGTTTATATTCTCATAGATTTATACAAGACACAATTGAAGCAAAATCGATTTTGATTCACTCGAATCAATTCATGAACATTATAGCCACGGTTTGCAACAGATTGCATTCCTTATTATATAAATGTATTAGTTCATGAACAAACCGATTTTAGAACATAACCTACTCGAGTATGCGAACGTGTACGCATACCTAAGTGGCCGGACTAAGTTTGGGTTCACAAGTACGCGAACGTGTACGCATACCACCAAACTCAGTTAAGTCTCGGAACTTGAAACTCACGCCAATACGCGTACCGATATGCGTACTTAGTTCTCGGACCTCCACTAAACCAATCAGTACGCATACGGGTATGCATACCATGGTTCCCGGACTTGGAATAACTTGCAACAGTTAGCATACAAGTAAGCATACTACGCTATATCCAATCCTGGTTATTTGTTCTAAACTCCCAATTCAATCATTGAAACATTCTCGGAAGACGGGAATAGCTGTCTCACACAAACTATTAGCTTCAAAGCAATTTTCAAGTGATCGAATGATCAATACGAAATATTCCGAGTCTACATCAAATGACTGTCTCACACAAATCATGTAAGATGTTACCATGCGATTTTCACATGATCATCTTTTGAGTTTTGTCAAGAATATAAGATGAACTTGGTTAAAGCGAAAGCTTACCAACACATATTTCAAGAAATATTTAAGCGAGTTAAACTCAGCTCGAAATATTAAATGTGTATAATCGAAGTCTAAATAGCTACACGATTTTTGTCTCAAATAGGAGATAGAGTAGATAGACTTTTGAGTGATAGATGAGTTCAAGTCTCCAGATACCTTTAGTTGATGAAGTTCCACAAGCTCCCTTAGTAGTTCTTCGTCTTCAATCGATGAACGCCGTGAAGTCTAATTCTCAACTACACTTACTATCCTAATCCGAGACTTAGCTATAAATAGACTAGAAATCAAAGCTTATAGTTTTGGCAACTAAACTTGACAAACAAGCTTGAGATAGCAACGCTTGCGAGTTCGACCGATCTGTGCTCTAACAATCTCCCCCTTTGTCAATTTTAGTGACAAAACTATCAATACATATGGATTACAAAATAAAAAACTTTATAGCTTATCATCCAAATGCTCGATCTCCTTGGTTCTTCAACATTACTCGAAATCTTCGTTACTTCCAAGTACTCTAGTGATTTTGAACGTGTTCAACTCAGCATCATAGTTTTTGAAGATCCATAACTATAACAATGAGAAAACAGTAGCTCTCAATCATTGTTATACATTGTCATAGTATTATTACACAACATCAAAGTCCAATTGTATCACAACTTTGACAACAATAATATGGTGATATGTATCACTCCCCGTTAGTCAATACTTCATCTCACATGAAAACCACTCCCCCTTACATAATTATCCGTAAACCATATGTATTTGTAGTGTGAACTGAAAATGCGGGGGTACAACAACCTCACCCAATATTTCGATTAGCAATCTGTATGGACTAACTCTAATATACTTTTAAAAGAATCAACTAGACAGTCCGACTCAATCTTAATAAAAAGTATATCAAGGAGTTAATATCTCTATCTCTCGAAATAATCTTTACTCAAGCAAATGGAAATCTGCGAGTCTTTATCAAATACTAGAGAGATAAACTTGGATGGTACCAAAGACCAATATCCAAGTGTCAATCAATGTAAATCAACAACCAAAGGTTGGATATTCTAATTGATTGATCTCAACGCACAACCTGTGATATTTCAATTATATAACAAAATATAATGCAGAATAGAAATAACACAGACACCAGAAGTTTTGTTAACGAGGAAACCGCAAATGCATAAAAACCTCGGGACCTAGTCCAGATTAAACACCACACTGTATTAAGCGGTTACAGACACTAGCCTACTACAAACTAACTTCGGTCTGGACTGTAGTTGAACCCTAATCAATCTCACACTGATTCAAGGTACAGTTTCGTTCCTTACGTCTCTGATCCCAGCAGGATACTACGCACTTGATTCCCTTAGCTGATCTCACCCACAACTAAGAGTTGCTACGACCCAAATTCGAAAACATCAATAAAAAAATCTGTATCACACAGAAAAGTCTATGATGATAGATAAATCTGTCTCCCACATATAAACCTATGAGTTTTGTTCCGTCTTTTAATAAATCAAGGTGAACAGGAACTAATTGATAACCCAGACTTATATTCCCGAAGAACAACCTAGTATTATCAATCAACTCACAATAATCTAAATCGTATGGTAGCGAAACTAGATATTGTGGAATCAGAAACGATAAGACGAAGATATTTGTGATTTCTTTTTATCTTGCCCTATCGGAGATATAATCTCAAGTCAATTATTCAATTGAACTCGTACGATAGAAAATGGCAAGATCAGATCGCTCAACTACAAGAAAGTAGTTTCGTCTGGCTTCACAATCCCAATGAAGTCTTTCAGTCGTTAACCTACAGGGTCTCGAGAAGAAACCTAAGGTTAAAGAAGAATCGACTCTATCAAAACCAACTAGTATCACACAGAAGGTGTGGGGATTAGTTTTTCTAGTTGTTAGATGTCTCTTTTATATAGTTTTCAAATCAGGGTTTGCAATCTAAGTTATCTTGGTAACAAAGCATTCAATAATCACCGTTATATGAAAAACCTGATTCAACCAAGCTAATATCTTTCAACCGTGAGATCAAAACTTAGCTTGTCACACACAAATGAAATGTATTCATTTAGTTTTGAGTAACCGTACCTAAACGTGTACACTTAGTTGGTTCACAAATAGTTAACCAATGGTTAGCCATATGAGCACTTTCATATTCACCGTATTCATCTTTCTCATAAATAGTTCAAATGACTCATAAGAACTAGTTCAAGAGTTGTTAATTGCTTAGGTCTTTATTCATAGACATAATTGAAACAAAATAGGTTTGATTCACTTGAATCAATTCATGAACAATATAGACACGGTTTGCAAAGATTGCATTCCTTATAATTTATTGTTTTAAGTTCATGAACAACCGATTTGAGAAATAAACAGCTTGGGTACGCGTACCTTAGCTACCGGATTTGAGTTTACAAACTCAGCAGAAATTTTGGGTCGAAAACTTCCGTGGGTACGCGTACGGGTATGCGTACCTAAGGTGACTGGTTTACTAGTTTGCAAACTTACAAACTCCAGCAGAAATTTTCGGTATGAAAACTTCCGTGGGTACGCGTACTCAACCTGTCTCCTTCACCAATACCGCATGCACACATATGCACACACTTGGTTTCCGGCACATGGATTTATACACTAATGTGTGAACACACTATATATGCTTATATCCGTAGTTGGTAATCTCATTGAAACATTCTTCTATAATGTTATAACAATCGTTATTCACGACTATCGTCATCAAAGCTATTTTCAAGATTGAAACGTCTTCATGACTTGCGTCACGGGTAAAGATGAAAATGGTTAAAGCAAAAGCTCACCAACACATATTTAGAGAAAAAGATACGCGAGTAAACTTGGCTCGAAATAGCAAATGTGTATGTATGAAAACTATCATACTTATACGACTTTGTCTCAAGAGTAGGAGATAGAATAGAATTTTGAGTGACAGATAAGTTCAAGTCTCCACATACCTTTTTGTCGGATGAAGTTCCACTTATTCCTCGAGTAGTTCTTCGTCTTCGTAAGATGATCGCCATGGAGTCTGGAGTTCAACTGCACTTAACTATCCTCGACCGAGACTTAGTCATAAGTAAACTAGAAATCATGACATATAGTTTTGATCACTAATATTGACAAACATGCTTGATATAACAACGCATGCGAGCAATTCTCTAACAATCTCCCCATTTGTCAATTTTAGTGACAAAACTATCAATACATATGGATTACAAAATAGATAAAAACTTTGCAGCTTCAAGTCCACATGTTTGATCTCCTTGGCGCTTCAACATTACTCGAAAACTTTGTATTTTCCAAGTACTCCCATGATTCCAAAGGTTGTAAGTTCAGCATCATAGTTGTTGAAGTTCTGTAGCCATAACAATGAGAAAACAAAAGCTCTCGATCATTGTTATACAATGTCATAGTATTATTACACATCATCAAAGTTCTCATATCACAACTTCGACAACAATACTATGGTGATATGTATCACTCCCCCTTAGTTAATACTTCGTCTCAACACGAAAACCACTCCCCCTTACATAATGATCCGAAAACCATATGTATTTGTAGTGTGAACTACATATTAATTCTCCCCCTTTTTGTCAATAAAATTGGCAAAGTTACGAAAACGGGATCCTAATGAAAATTTTCATGGAGACACTTCAAGACCAAAGAAAAGTACATATCAACTTTGTTTCGATGCAATCATAAAGCCGAAGCTAAATGCATTCATCACGGAGTTTATAAAGATACAAGATAACTCCTCAAATATTTCACAGCCGCACTCCCCACAAAATATGGCAATTAAGCGCAGGTTCAAAAGAACTCTCCCCCATTTGATGTCATTCCCGAAAGAACAACAAGAGCGACCTTACTTTTACGAGAAAAGAAGGATTTCTTTGGACACCAAAAACCACAAAATGATTTTGTACCCAAAATTCTCAATTAAACTAACCACAAGAACCCATGATTAATTTAATCGGAATACACAACCAAAATAACGACAAACGAATCTATGATTAGTCTAGTTGGAAATGCTCACACAAGAAGACTTATGGAGCCGCACAGTATATACATAAAATATGGATCAGGGAAGATCAATACTGCGGAATATACAAGGATTCATTCTATTTTCCATCACTATTTGCACAATGACATATAATAAACATAATCCTCATAAACAAAAGATTTTAACCTATCTTCCATCAATAAATGACATAATAGGCTTAACTTTTGTTTGTCAAAAGTTCATCGATCTTGTATCAATACATGCATATCGACATATAAATGAGATAACTTTTGACATTGTATGGGACAATAATAGTTCACGGACGCAAACACACATATCCCATAACATATTGCAATATATAAAACCATAAAGATTAATACTGCAAAATCATCTTCCAAATAAACTTTAGAATTTAAATAAATAAATCTAAAAACATTGCAAGATGAAGACCTTGGCAATAGCTATGTGAAATCACAATAATTTTTATTCCAAACTCTAGTAATCCTTCTCAAAAACAAGAATAAATTCTTATAAGAAGTTTCCTAGGTATCAAGACCAACTCATAATGCACATATAAGATGATTTGTTCTTAGAGAGTAGAACCAATCTTTTTCGCCCGGATTTACACCAAGAATGGCTACCAAAGGCGTATGAAAAGATTTTCTTAACAAAGAAGAATAGACAAAGTCATTAACGACCATGCACCATAGTTCACAAAGGATGATTGTGAACATTCAAGAATCCCATAGCAATGCGTACTACTGCCCATTCTTGAACTTCCTTCTTTGTGATTCACCAACAACATTTTTGTAAAAGCTACAAATTAGCTTAGAAGAGTATTACTCCAAGAATCCAAGTGCCCAAGTCCAAGAGAAGTGGAACAAGTGCGACGAATCGGATCAAAACACTCAAAAACATGAGACATGACAAATACCATTCTTAACTCATCCAAATTCAGGAATTCTCATCTCCATTTTGAAGAGAATTCAAATAGGAAGGGAATGCAAAAATAATGAGGTAATTCTGAGTTCGTACGAAGAAATTATTGCCAAAACAAGTTTACCGAATATCGACGTTAAGTATGCATACCGGTTTGCAAACGAATTTTCATGACCTGGGGGAGTATACAAACGGGTATGCGTACTTAAACCCCTGGATTTTGATTTTAAATGATGTTATGCATACCAGGTAGGTGTACCATGAAGTCCAGACATCCCGAACTACTATTTTTCAAACCTAAACGTTTAAGAACCTTAAACACAGATCAAGTTAGGTAGAAATGAACAATAAGCAAGGTACATAGATCAACACAAATCTTGCTCAGGTTTATAGACATACCATTTTAGAAGAATCTAGTCAAATTCTACAGCCTTACCGAACATAATTTGTGTGCCCCAATTCTCGTGCTTCCCTCACCGTATAAATAGCAGGGCATTCCTTGGTGAGGATGCACTTACAACACAATCAAGTTGTGTTAGGGTGAACAATGTCTTGCTCACCACAAGTGACCTTTGGATTATCATGAAAGAGATCGCTTTTAGAACCTTTCACATCCAATTCCATTTTTCCAAAAAACTTTTTAAGTTCCAACATCATGGATACTGCCTTCTCCACAGTCATGGAATTTTCTGGAAGAACATTCCTTTTCACACTCAAAGCATTATTGGCTTTCTTTGGTACCCACTTCTGAGTGCGTTTAGGAACAACCGAAACCTTCTTCCCATTACTCTCTTCTAGAATTCTCGGAAGAGAATTGGATTGACTATTCTTTTGCAAGTTAGTCTTTCTCCAATTGGGAGCATCGGATCTTGTCTTCGTCTTTACTAAGTTATCCTTTTGATAACCATTACGATTGTGAAAAGGATTCGTATGACGTTTATAGGCAAAACTAGGATTATCACAGTACTGATTCCTTTGCCTAAAGGTTGGACAGTTACAACCTGTAACGTTAAGGGGATTAGTCTTAACATATGATCTTGGTTTCACAACTTCTTGTGATGCCAAAACAAGAACATCATGAAGTTTCTCATTCTTTATACTGAAACAATATCTCCTTTCCAGGTGACCTTTATTTCCGCAATAGTGGCAAACATAAGGAATGTACTTACCTCGATCCGTGTGTGCTGACTTTGGAGGTTGATATACTTTGCTCTTTTGAACCTTAACTGCCGGTGAAGGTATTTCACTTTTTCCATCAATGGAAACCTTTTGTTGAGAAGAATCACTAGCCTTGACAAATTTTACCTCTTTGCTATTTGGAGCATATATTCCCTTATAGCCCAATCCTCGTGTATCACGATGATTTTTACTTGCTCCTAGCATAGTGGTTAATTTTCTTGAACTAGTATTAAACTTTTTCAAGTCATCTTCCAACATCTTGATTTTATCAAGAGCAGCAGCTAAATCAGCCTCAAGGCGTTTTTCTCGAGCGAAAAAAGCGTTTTCTCTGTCATCAAAACTTGCTTGTTGAGAGTTAATCCTTCCTTCGGTTTCTGCAAGTTTCTCTTCCAAAAAGAAGTATTTTTGATATACACGATCACATTCAAGTGACTTTCTACTCAGGTTTTGCTCAGTATCTTTGAGGACCGATTCGCAAGAGCGATTCCGACCATAAAGACCTCCGTAAATCCTTTTCAATTTCTTGTTTTCTCGACAAAGAGGAGTCAGAAGAGGTGTGACATGAGAAGTTGTGATTTTCTTCATTTTCCATGAATCCAAAACTTAACATACTCTGAGACGTCCTCATCAACATCTCTATCAATATCTGAATCACCTTCATCAGAAAGTTCATCCAACTGTTCTTCTAGGAGTGTTTCCCAATCAACAATTTTTACATCAAGAGAATGTTTAGACATTGACTTAGATGTGACAGTTCTCTCAGGTGAATCCAAGCTTTCAGAATCACCTGGTAATTTCTGGACTGGTGCTTTATTAGAGATAGACTCGTCCATAATCAGATCACTACAAACACAGACTTATGAGGTCTTAAACGTGTTTGCCTGCTCTGATACCAATTGAAAATGCGGGTTACAACAACCTCACCCAATATTTCGATTAGCAATCTGTATGGACTAACTCTAATATACTTTTAAGAGAATCAACTAGACAGTCAGACTCAATCTTAATAAAAAGTATATCAAGGAGTTAATATCTCTATCTCTCGATTTGATATTTACTCAAGCAAATGGAAATCTACGAGTCTTTATCAAATACTAGAGAGATAAACTTGGATGGTACCAAAGACCAATATCCAAGTGTCAATCAATGTAAATCAACAACCAAAGGTTGGATATTCTAATTGATTGATCTCAACGCACAACCTGTGATATTTCAATTATATAACAAAATATAATGCGGAATAGAAATAACACAAACACCAGAAGTTTTGTTAACGAGGAAACAGCAAATGCAGAAAAACCCCGGGACCTAGTCCAGATTGAACACCACACTGTATTAAGCCGCTACATACACTAGCCTACTACAAACTAACTTCGATGCTGGATTTGTAGTTGAACCCTAATCAATCTCACACTGATTCAAGGTACAATTGCGCTCCTTACGTCTCTGATCCCAGCAGGATACTACGCACTTGATTCCCTTAGCTGATCTCACCCAGAACTAAGAGTTGCTACGACCCAAAGTCGAAGACTTCAATAAACAAATCTGTATCACACAGAAAAGTCTATGATGATAGATAAATCTGTCTCCCACAGATAAACCTATGAGTTTTATTCCGTCTTTTGATACTAATTGATAACCCGGACTTATATTCCCGAAGAACATCCTAGTATTATCATTCACCTCACAATAATCTAAATTGGATGTTATCGAAACTAGATATTGTGGAATCACAAACGATGGGACGAAGATGTTTGTGATTTCTTTTTATCTTGCCCTATCGGAGATATAATCTCAAGTCAATTATTCAATTGAACTCGTACGATAGAAAATGGCAAGATCAGATCGCTCAACTACAAGAAAGTAGTTTCGTCTGGCTTCACACTCCCAATGAAGTCTTTCAGTCGTTAACCTACATGGTCTCGAGAAGAAACCTAAGGTTAAAGGAGAATCGACTCTAGCAAAACCAACTAGTATCACACAAAAGGTGTGGGGATTAGTTTTTCCAGTTATTAGATGTCTCCTTTATATAGTTTTCAAATCAGGGTTTGCAATCTAAGTTACCTTGGTAACAAAGCATTCAATAATCACCGTTATATGAAAAACCTGATTCAACCAAGCTAATAGCTTTCAACCGTGAGATCGAAACTTAGCTTGTCACACACAAATGAAATGTAGTCATTTAGGTTTGAGTAACCTTACCTAAACGTGTACACTTAGTTAGTTCACAAATAGTTAACCAATGGTTAGCCATATGAGCACTTTCATATTCACCGTATTCATCTTTCTCATAACTAGTTCAAATGACTCATAAGAACTAGTTCAAGAGTTGTTCAATTGCTTAGGTCTTTATTCATAGACATAATTGAAACAAAATCGGTTTGATTCACTTGAATCAATTCATGACAAATATAGACATGGTTTGCAAAGATTGCATTCCTTATAATTTATTGTTTTAAGTTCATGAACAACCGATTTGAGAAATAACCAGCTTGGGTACGCATACGGGTATGCGTACATTAGCTACCGGATTTGAGTTTACAAACTCAGCAGAAATTTTCGATTCGAAAACTTCCCTGGGTACGCGTACGGGTATGCGTACCTAAGGTGACTGGTTTACTAGTTTGCAAACTTACAAAATCCAGCAGAAATTTTCGGTATGAAAACTTCCGTGGGTACGCATACGGATACGCGTACTCAACCTGTCTCCTTCATCAATACCGCATGCACACATATGCACGCACTTGGTTTCCGGCACATGGATTTATACCCTAATGTGCGAACACACTATATATGCTTATATCCATAGTTGGTAATCTCAACTCTACATTTCAATCATTGAAACATTCTTCTATAATGTTATAACAATCGTTATTCACGACTATCGTCATCAAAACTATTTTCAAGATTGAAACGTCTTCATGACTTGCGTCACGGGTAAAGATGAAAATGGTTAAAGCAAAATCTCACCAACATATATTTCGAGAAAAAGATACGCGAGTAAACTCGGCTCGAAATAGCAAATGTGTATGTATGAAAACTATCATACTTATACGACTTTGTCTCAAGAGTAGGAGATAGAATAGACTTTTGAGTGACAGATAAGTTCAAGTCTCCACATACCTTTTTGTCGGATGAAGTTCCACTTATTCCTCGAGTAGTTCTTCGTCTTCGTAATATGATCGCCATGGAGTCTGGAGCTCAACTGCACTTAACTATCCTAGACCGAGACTTAGTCATAAGTAAACTAGAAATCAAGACATATAGTTTTGATCACTAATATTGACAAACATGCTTGATATAGCAACGCATGCGAGTTCGACCGAGCAATGCTCTAACATGAACTACACATTAATTCTCCCCATTTTGGTCAATATAAATTGGCAAAGGTATGAAAACTAGTGGGATCATAATGAAATTCTCATGGAGATACTTCATGACCAAAAGAAAACATATCAACTTTATTTAGATGAAATCATATAGTCGAAACTAAATGAATTCATCAAGGAGTTCATAAAGATACAAGAAAACTCCTACAATATTCCACAACCGTACTCCCCACAAAGATTTGGCAATTAAGCACAAGTTCAATAAAGAACTCTCCCCAATAAAATGTCATTCCCGAAAGAACAACAAGAGCGACCTTACTTTTACAAGAAAAGAAGGATTTCTTTGGACATTAACAAATTACATGAAACATGAATTTGTATCTAGAATACTCAATTAAATTAACCACAAGAGAGCCCATGATTAATTTAATCGGAAATGCTCAACATAAGGGAACTTATGGAGCTGCACAGTACTTACACATAGAAGTGGATCAGGGAAAGACCAATACTGCGGAATATTCAACGATTCATTCTATTTTTCATCAATATTTGCGTAAAGACATATAATAGACTTAATCTTTGCAATCAAAAGTTCATCTTATCTTCCATCAATATTTGCATCATGACATAATAGGCTTAACTTTTGGCATATATGAGACAATCATAGTTCACGGATGCAAACACACATATCCCATAACAATATTTGCAATATATAAAACCAATAAAGATTAATACTGCAAAATCATCTTCCAAATAAACTTTAGACTTTAAATAAATAAATCTAAAAACATTGCAAGATGAAACTCATTGGCAATAGCTATGTGTACTCACAATAATGGCTAGTCCAAACTCTAGTTATCCTTCTTAAGACACAAGAATAAATTCTCATAAGAAGTTTCCTAGATATTATGGGCTCTAAAAAAATCATTATCGTCCCCGAACTCCTTGTCGTCAACAGCCATAGGAACATAAGGTTCATGAAGAAATGAGTCAATTCCAACAAACCTTCTAGACCGATGCCGAACCAGGGCCTTCTGAATTTCGAGAGTCCTCAAAACAATAGCCTTTATTTGCTGAATCTCCTTTCTTGTTTCAATCAACTCTTCAAGAACACCAGAAAACTTCTGAAGATTTGAAGGAACATCTCTTGGTTTCCTCATGTTCCTTCTTTTTCTTTTCAAAGTTGATGGAACAAGAGATTTATCTTTTTCCTTCATGATTGGTGCTTAACAATCATATTAACATCTTTTCCATCAGAAGACATAATGCTTGGATTCTCCATACAAGTATGAGATTGTGGGAGGAATTCACAAATCAGACTCAACTAGCAATCTTGTGATTAAAAGAGTTTTCTAGAGAAGGAAAAAGGAATGTAGGGTTACATAACCTTTATACATCTAAAAGGATTCACGTACGCACAACTCACAACCCTAAAGAAGGCAGAATTGTCAATTTTAACCCTCTTTTTAACAATCAAGCAGGTAAACCTTTTTCAATATCAATTAGATATGAAAAAGTATTCGAACAGGCGGAAAAAAAAACAAAACTAAAAGGAGAGAAAAAAAAACATTTTTTTTTTCTCTAAAGCCTGAAGTGTGCAAACTCTTGTCTCTTTTGAACCAGGCACATGAGACAAGATACACAACAACACATTTAAGTTGTGCTGGGGTGAACAAGTCCACCATAACCTTCTTAAACGGAATTCTTAAGACCCTGTTTAACAAAATGTTTAGACCGTATTCTTTTCTCTAGAGGTCTACTCTTATCTTTGGAAATTAACTTCTTTGGAGAAGAGATAAGTTTACATACCTCAGACGACTTCTGAGCAAATTTGAGCTTGTTTGCTAATCGATTTGCTCTTCGTTGAAGTTTATTGACATATCTTATCTTATGTTTGTACTTGAAGAAATTGGAGAGTTCATGACCCTTGAGAGTACAATAAGAACATGTCAACAAAGAGGATGGTTCAGATGCCATAGCTGTGAAAGCTGCCAGACACACGATAAAACCTGAAAAATTAGAAAAAGAATTTCCAGTAGACAAAGAGAAATCCATTTTATCCTCCAAGGTGGTTGAAGTTTCTCCCGGAAGATTATCGAGGTTGATGTACATATTGCTACAATTATCAAAATCAATATTTTCACAGAGGAGTGCAACACTTGATTTTTCGTCTACATTAGAATCATAGTGATCGGACATTTTATCAAGAGTTGCAGCAAGACATTTGTTTCCAATGTATTTTCTACGATTTGGACACTCATTTGCAAAATGACCAAAACCTTTACACTTGAAGCACTGTGGCATATCCTCGTCATCAGTATCGTCAGTATCCCTGTTTTTAGGAGGAACACGATTATGAGGTTTAACTGATGACTTAGGTTTATCTCTAGTGAACCGTTTACTTCTCTTCAAAAGAAGATCTCTAAACTGTCTTGTGATCAAAGAGACTGACTTGTCAAGATCTTCATCTGAAGAATCAGTCTCAGAAGGATCATCTTCAGAGATGCCAACACTTTTACTTTTATCAAGTAATTTAGTGTTCTTTTGTGCTTTGAAAGCAATATCCTTTCCAGATTTGGATGTATGCTCATGATCAAAGACTTTTAACTTCCCAACTAAAGTATTTCTGGATAGAGTATTAAGGTTATTTCCTTCAACGATGGAATGCTTCTTATTTGGCTGGTAACGATCTGAGAATTTTTATCACAATGTCCTTTTCAGGAATAGTCTTACCCAATGCAAAAGATGTATTAACAATTTCAGACACTTTTGTGATTAAACTCATCAAATGAATCTTCATCAACCATACAAAGGTTTTCCTAATCAGAATTTAGGTTTTGAAGCCTAACTTCCTTTTCAGAGGTATTCCTTTCGAGTACAGTTTCTAAGATATCCCAGGCTTCTTTAGACTTAGTGCACATAGTCACATGGTGCTGAAGATCTGGGGTAATAGCATGGATGATAGCATTTAATCCGTCAGAATTTTACTTTGCAGCAAGAATCTCGGTAGCATCATATTTACCAATATCCTTTGGAACAGTTACACCGCCTTCTGTAACTTCCGGAGGATCATAACCCTTAACTACATAAACACATGATTGAAAATCACGCACTTGAAGAAAGGCATGCATAGAAATTTTCCACCATAAGTAATTCGATCCATCGAACACTGGTGGTACGTTTATAGAGATAGCACTTCTGTCCATAGAGTCAGATCGCTACAAACACAGACTTATGAGGTCTTAAACGTGTTTGCCTGCTCTGATACCAATTGAAAAGCGGGGGTCTAACAACCACACCCAATATTTCGCTTAGCAATTTGTATGGAATAACTCCAATATACTTTCAAGAGAATCAACTAGACAGTCAGAATCAATCTTAAGAAAAGTATATCAAAGAGTTATATCTCAATTTCTCAATTCAATCTGCAATCAAACAAATAGGAATTTGCGAGCCCGATTGAATATAAGAAATAACTTGGACGATATCAAAAACCAATATCCAAGTGTCAATCAATTTAATCAACACAATTGATTGAACTTACGCACAACCTGTGATATTTCAATTATATAAACAAATATAATACGGAAAAGAAATAACACAGACACCAGAAGTTTTGTTAACGAGGAAACTGCAAATGCAGGAAAACCTCGGGACCTAGTCCAGATTTCAACACCACACTATATTAAGCCGCTACATACACTAGCCTACTCTGAGTTAACTTTGGACTGGAATGTAGTTGAGCCCTAACCAATCTCACACGGATCAAGGTACAGTTGCGCTCCTTACGTCTCTGAATCCCAGAATGACTCTACGCACTTGATTTCCTTAGCTGATCTCACCCACAACTAAGAGTTGCTATAACCCAAAGTCGAAAACTTGATAAACCAATCTGTCTCACACAGAAAAGTCTATTGAAAAGATAAATCTGTCTCCCACAGATATACCTATGAGTTTTGTTCCGTCTTTTGATAAATCAAGGTGGACAGGAACCAATTGATATACCAGACTTATATTCTCGAATAACATCCTAGAAATATCAATCACCTCACAATAATCTAAATCATATGGTAGCTGTAGATAGAGAAAAACGATTTGATGGTTTTTACGGAATTGAAGAGTCGATCGTGTGGAGACTCCTTGAACCGAGCGAAATGTTGAACCTCACACAGATGCACTGCAAGAAGGGAGTGCTTTAAGTTGGAAAGATCAATCTGTAAGACTCCGGCCTAAACCAAGAACAATGGCCGTTCCAGAGTCAATTCGGTCATAAGAGAGGATGGGTTGATCTGTAGGAGGGAAGCTGAGAAATGCGTGAGATCAATGGTGATCTGAGATTGTAGGTGTGTTGTGAATTCAGCGTAAGAATGCTCTGAATGATTGAATTTTGCTCAATTGAGAGTGAATGCTCAGATGATGAGTTTGTGTAGACGAAAGATTGTCTGTATGAACTTGCCGAGAATTCTTTTAGACGATGTTCGAGTGTTCGAATCTTGTCCTTTCAATCAGGATTCAGAGACATTTTATAATGCCGGAGTTGAAAACACCATGATCCCATGAAGTGTGACAGTAGAGTGGGGAAGTGGGAAATCATGTTAAAACCAGCTGCTCATCATGCGGAGACTTGGTTAATTTTCCACCCACTGCTTTGCTGACTCTTCCAACTGATTGCACGACTTGCTCACATTCTCATCGTGGGTGAACACACGTGCCGTAGACCGCTAGACCAAAACCCTAGTTAATATCCCCCCATGTGACACGATTGATATCTCGTGATTGTGGAGTCAGTTGCTGACTTTATGGGAAGATGAGTCCATGTATTGTTGAATTGAAAATGTTTTGCAAATGTTCTGAAATTCATGAATCAAATATGTCTGCTGAGACGAGGTATTATTATGTTGATTACCTAAGACGAGCAAACTGTGTTGCTGAATTGTCGAATAATATTGATAGTTGAACCAATATTCATGAATCTAAGCAAATATTGCTGGTTCGAGCAAATATTGCTAGTTTGAGGAATATTGCTAGTTTGAGCAAATATTGCCGGTTTGAGCAAATATTGCTCGTTTGATAAAGTGTTGGTAACAGGACCAAAATAAATATTAATTTAAGATACTGACTGCTGGGTCAAGTAAAATATATAAAAACGTTGATCATGAAATTAATATAAAATTATCAGAGTATTTGAATCTGCTCAGAATCATGTTTCTACAGAGCTCTGGATTCAAAACCCTAATTTTATCGAAATGATGATTTATTGAAAATTAATCTACAGTGTGAAGCAGGGACCGGCTACATGGGATGAAGAATTCACCATGTAACACCCAGATGCCCGAATGTGCAAAGTACCAAAGTCTCTTGAGGACCAGTTGGTGAAAGAATGATTAAATGCTGATTTAATCATTTATTGAAAAAATGCTCGTGTGAGCGACAAATAATAAATACCTGGTCATGAACTGAGGGACCGACCAAGAGTCACGGGACCGGCTCTTGGTGGCCGTGGGACCAATGGATGGTCGTTCAAGCAAACCCTTAGTTGTTTGGAAGAAGTTTGAACCTAATATGAGCAATTGAGCAAATTAGGTTAAAATCATTAAAACATGTGAGACCGGCTGTTTGCAGGCCTTAGAGCCACCCTTGGTCGATCAAGGGGATATGCTCGTGTCACCATAGTGTCCGTGTCTCAATCCTGAGAGTTTCAGTATTTTCCGATGCGCATTTGAGTAACATTCTGAGAAAATATGCAGAATCCAGGGTTTTGCTGAAACTAGGAAAAAATACATGAGATGATGAAAAATGATAAATAAAACAGGGAATTGCAAGGTGTGGGACCGACCACGGCTAGGGCATGGCCGGCTGGTTGACAAGCACGGTCCCACACTTTCCCAATTTTATGTAATTTTATGTACTTTCTCTGATTTGAGGGAAATTCCATGAAACTGGAGAGTTTTATGAAATTAGGGAACTTCCATGAGATAAAAGAGATATAATAATAATAAAATAGGGAATTATGGAGTGTGGGACCGGCAATGGCCAAGGAATGGCCGGCCGGCCAATGGGCACGGTACCAGAGCACTCTTCCCAATTTTACGTAATTTTCATGATTTTAGGAAATTTTCATAAAATCAGAGAGAATTGTTAAAACCAAGGTATTTTGTTGAAATTAGGGAGTTTTCATGGAATCAGGAAACTTAAGACAACAAACAATAATAAAATAATAGGCATGTGGGACCGGATAGGGCATGGCCGGCCGGCTAGAGCCCGATCCCACGAGTTTTCCCAATTTTATAATAATTTTCATGATTTTAGAGAAAATTCATAAAATTAGGGAATTTTCATGGTTTTAGGGAAAATTCATAAAATCAAGGAATTTTCATAATTTGAGAGAAATAATAAAATAATGGGGACGTGAGGTGTGGGACCGGCCACGGCTAGGGCATGGCCGGCCGCTTGGAGCCCAGTCCCATGAGTTTTCCTAATTTTATAATAATTTTCATGATTTTAGAGAAAATTCATAAAATTAGGGAATTTTCATGGTTTTTAAGGAAAATTCATAAAATCAAGGAATTTTCATAATTTGAGAGAAATAATAAAATAATGGGGACGTGAGGTGTGGGACTGGCCACGGCTAGGGCATGTTCGGCCGGCTGGGTGATCGGTCCCGCGACACCTTTCCCTAATTTTATTATTTCTTTGATAAAATCATGAGATTAGAGAATTTCCTTGAAACGAAGGAGATTAGCTCGAACGAGAGAATTTTCACGAGATCGGGGAAAAATAATAAAATATGACAAAATATAAAATTGGGCGCAGATGCTGGTCACGGCATGACCGGCCAACTGATGAGCCCAGTCCCCTGGCGCCTTTGCTAATATTTTATTATTATTATTTTTCCTTCCTATTTTGCATAGGTTCATCGTTCATTCATATTTTTGAAATGCTCGTTTGCGCATTCAAATGATGGTCTGTGCATTATTGTTAAGTACACTTGCACCATTTTAGTCAGGGCTTATTCGATGCTCAGATGCCTGTCTCGTTGAATATTTATCACTAACCCGTGGAATTCTGCTGGGAAGAACCACGAATTGAAGTGACGAAATATAACAAAGAATCGTAGAATATTGCTGGATATTTAGGCGATTATAGATAATTAATCGATGGCTCTATACTAGCAGGGCTTCCTATCTAGGAGCATTAATTATTTGAGGGTCGAGCAATATGAACTTGCTAGAGTGTCATATTCCTCTTGTATAGTCAGGGAAAACATGGTTGCATCCTGAAGACGTTATAGGTCTATACTAGCAGACATGCTGTCTAGGAGCCGTCCAATCTTGCGATTCTATACAGTATGAGATGCGCCGTGGTCTCAGCTGGGAGATTACACATCTACATCTTCTGTGAGAGACTTTCTCGCTCAGAGGTTTTATGGCATGAGCTTTCACGCTTAGAGACATGAGTCTCAATACTCATCCGATTGCCGGATCCAGAGTAATTACTAAAAATTGCTCAGTTTTCATGAGATGTGTCGTGGCCTCAGCTGGGAGACTACACATCTACATATACTCTGAGAGACAGTCTTCTCAGTCAGAGATTTATGGCATGAGTTTTCATGCTTTAATGAGAGACTTGGGCCTCAATACTCATCCGATTGCCGGATCCGGAGTATAGCTTTAAAATTTTACCCTTTGTCAAAAATCCATCATCTACATTAAGTCCCCTTCTTAGTGAGGAATAGTCATGTTTCTCAGTCAGCATTGAATGGTGATTTTCCAGGTACAAACAGAAATAAGTAATTGAACTTAGTCATAAGATAAGATACTGCCGGATTTCGACTGAATGAGCAAACCATGGTTTGAGCGGAAACCCAGTGGCATAATAGAGCATCATCCAGTGAGCAAAATTGGTGTAGAACCGCTGATTTGATGGTGGAACCCTGATTGGTTTAGGATTCAAGGGCCGTGCCCAAAAAGGAAATCCTTATGGAATTAGGTTTTGGAAGTAAAATTTGATATAAAAGAAATTAATTCCTTTTTTTTAATTCTTCCCACACGACCAACATCTTCTTCATCCTCATATCACCTTCACGTCCAATCTTAGCAGGAGCAGGGAAGATTTTTGCCGGAGCGCCATCGTCCGTCCGACCGGAGCTAGCACCGTCCGGTCAACTTCCGGCCGGCACCGACCAGGTACGCAACTTTTTTTTTTTTGTTTGCTGATTTTATGAGTTGTTCATGTTGAAATTCTATACATGTGTATATATTAGCGCGAGTTTTGTAGAAAAACCCTTATTTTATTAAACGTATGTTCGTTCGATCGTTAGTTTAAGAAACTAGCAACAATCCCTAACTTGAGAGAGATTTTTCTTTGAAATAGACCTGTGTCCAGTGATAAAATTTTATTTATGAGCTTTCATGGAAACCAAAACTTTATCTTAAAAGGTGCGAGCTTTCACAAAACCGAAATAAACCTCGTTTTAGAGAATAATGCTCATACGAAGGAAAAATAGATTTTTTTTATGCAGCCGTGACATATTATGCAAAAATATGATGACATATTTTATTCACATGAGTTTGTTCTCATTAGATAAAAGTTTGAGAATTTATGTGAGTAATTCACATTAATTGTTGCTTTATAAAATCGAAGCGTGGGTTCTGAGTAATCTTGAAACTTTGACAATTTATTTATGATGAAATATTGTCTTGGTGTAAATTTCATAGTTCAGTTGTGGATGTTCATACTATGAAAATTATGTCTATGATTTTATGAAAAATCAGTTTTGAAGATTAAGAAAGCCTCGTTCGTTATTGTAGGTTTCAAGGAACGAACTAATTTTGGATTGTTAACTCTTGTGGCACAATCACTATTGTTAGTAGAATTGCAAAGAGGTAAGAGTTAAGAATTACCATTTTTGTTGATGCCGTATTCCCATTTTCATGATTCCATCATCTTGTTGAAGCTTGTATTTAGACGACTGAAGCAAAATTTTGTGTGAATTTTACAGCTACTTGGAAAGAATGTATGATTCCCAAGCTAATGATGCTTCCAGAGATGAAATGTGTGTATAAAATGATGTCTCTAGAGAAGATGCATGCATGGATGAGACTTCCGTTGGCGGAGAGGAAGACGAAACACCTGGAATCAAGAATATTCCGAATATAGATGATGCATTTTTTGAGGTTCAGGAAACTGAAAAGCGTCTCAGATCTCCAGCATATCGTCTTTTGATAAACCCCAGGATGGTTACTCAAAAGAAATTGGTGACTCCTCGAGTAGTTGTTCGGTTTTGTCTTGAACGAGGACTCTTCCAGGCTTCAATTATAGAATTCAAGCTCTCTCGACGCCCTTTAGAGAAGTTTTCCGGATGGTCAAGACACATGTTAGGATATCCTCGTGTTAGAGATATGCTATATAAAGCACAAGTTGTCAGGGCTATTCAAGCATCTGGAGATTTGTACATCTTTCACGATGCGTGAGGTCTTGTGGCCCTTCTTGCTCGCTAGTGTATTCCGACTCATACCTTTATATGTAGTTGGGGAGAGTTTACCATTACCTTGGAAGATGTAGTTGCTTTATTGCATCTTCCAATCACAGGTAATTTTCCTGAAGGGCTTTCCACGGAGGAGAAAGAAGTTTCCAACATCTTAACAACTGAGATGAAGAGAATTAACAAGGCTTCTGGCAAAGGCTGTTATGCTCACTGGTTGACACACTGGTGGCCTCGAGATGTTCCTCTCAACGAACCTGATGGTATGTTATCTATCACTGCTTTTTTGTGCTTATGGCTGTCTAGGGACGTGTTTGAAGACGCCGGGACTTTGTTAAAGCTATTTGTAATCCCTTTTTCCATTAAGATGGCTCAGGGCGAACAACTTCCCATAGGTAGCTTATTCTTGGGTTCTTTGTACTCTAACCTGGATTCCCTGGTCGTAGACTCCAGTGTTTCAAATGGCTTTATGAAGATTGAATGCTATGCCAATATGATGTTCCTCCAAGCCTTGATGTGGGAGCGCTTCGAGAAGTATGCACCTATTCCTCGAAGTATTTTGCAAGGATTCTCGACGTATTTTCTCTGAGAAGGATAATGCCAGGATTATGCGTTGGTCTACGAAGCAAATTCAGTCCAAAACGCGCCTCATTGATGTATTAGACGATGAGTCTGAGTTCAACTTCCGTCCCTGGGTGCTGATTCCTCCTTATATTTCCCAATTGACAACTTTCAATACTGAAGAAAGTATGATTTTAAAATCTGGTGCTGACTTGAGCGATGGCGAAATATCCTTCATGTTGAGCTGTATTCCAGGTCATTTGATAGCAGCAACATATGAAGACTTTTCAGTGGAGGAATACAACATTGATAGAGCAGCCCATCAGATGGGTATGGATCAATGCGTTCCAACTTTCCGGAGGAGCAAACCATCAGTGGAACAGCTTAAGACCTATTTAGACCGTACCCATGTCGAAGGAAGCTCTTATTGGTTCCCTTGTGCAGACCGAATTACGTATGTAACTCCGGGTCATACTGATTTCTGGAACCATCAATTAGAACATCTACATGACTTCGTAGGGGTTAGTCAACCTTTGGTGAAAGAGCCTCCTTCTGCTGATATGATTGCTTCTCGACCCAGATTGAAACCCATCTCTGGTGGTGATAAGCGAAAGACATCTCCAGGATGTTCACCAATATGTATCTTTTACACATTCTTCGTAAAATTGCAATAATTGCCTTTGATTATCACCTTAATTTTCTTTCCTGTAGGACGGTCGTGCTATGAGACCTCGTCTTGAAGTGAATTTCTCAGAAGCAGAAACAGTTGTTCACGGTGGAGAAGACAGAAACAAGAATTGTAAGATGTTGCCTAATACCATAAAGTCCCCCGTTATTTCTTTGGTGAGTTGTCGACACTTTTCCGCTGTAACTTCTTCTATCCGCATTACTAGGGTCATGAAACCAATATTTGTTATTTGGTTACAGAACTTTGCTCCGTATAGCATTGATGGTCTTCAATTCTCTGCTGCTTGGCAGATAATCTCTGATTTGAGCGTTGAAGAAGAAAATGTTGTGAGTACTCTCCCTCATAGCCAAACATAAATGCCTCATGTGAAAATGCTAATTATTTGAGAATATGTCCAGGAGGATGTTTCCATGGAGGTGGAGAGTGCTGATACTCGGTCATCCTCCGAGAATAGAGGCGAAGGAAGTTCCAAATATTCGGAACCGAATGAAAATGATGAACCTCTTGATGTTGACACGGGCAATCCCAACTCTTTGAACACTTCGAAGACCCCCCAAGTAAGCACATATCTTTTGAACTCTTCATAGAAATATAAAATTGCTGATTTGTGAGTGAATGAATGAGAATCCATGTGAGTGTACAAGTAATTTTGGCGAAATACGCCGTTAGAAAATTTCAGATTTCAGTTTTTAGCAAAAACACCGTAAAACCTTCATCTGAAGTCGGATTTTCATGATATGCATATGTATCTTCAAGCCCAGAGAATTTCCAAGCTTTTTCAAAGAAAATTTTTGAGTTTTGATCACGTTTAGGACCTGAAAAAGGCTAAATAGTAAACTTCCAGGAGACTTCCAAAACTTTTTCAGATTGCATGTTGCCCGATGTTTCGACCACATCTTTTTGCTCGTTCGTCGGATTATTATGAAATTTTGACAAGTTGTAGAGGACATCCATACAAAGAGAATGGTATATAACCCATCCTCAGATTACTTGTAGATTGATCCCAGTTTGTCTTTTAGTACAGAGTAGAGTACCGTTTTTTCATACGAAGTTACCGTAAAACATATTTTCATGACTTTCATGCTATTTGCTCATGCTTTGAGTGTATAATGATGAAATTTGATGATGTGGTATTGATTGTATGTTGTATTTTATAATCTCACTTGGCTTCATGTTTAAACGACTCTAACCTCATGTAATCTTCGTATTAGGTGTCAAATACCGAAGTTGAGGATATTGAAACCAACGAGGATAACCCGAATTGCCCTAGAGTCATTGATGAAGAGGCAACCATCCCTGCACTTCAAGGCCATGAGAAGGTTGTCACTGAAGTCATGGAAACCCAGATTGTTGCTGCTTCAGTGATAGAAGAAACCGAAGTAGAGAATACTGAAGAAATTGTTGCCCCGATTGTAGAAGCTGCTCCAGTAATTGAGAACCGTATAGTGGTGCATGAATATCCAAGTTCAGGAGTTGATTTTGATCCTCCCTTTGATGCTTCACTCCTGTATCATGAACTAGTAGGTGGATTCAGCGTTCCCATTGGGTATGCAGGCTTGTACGAGAAAATATGGAAGAAGTTTGGTCACATAATCGTGGACCAGAATCCTGGGCGTGCTTATGCTTTAACAATGCAAGTAGGTATTATCTTCCGCGTTGTAAGTGATATATGCACTAGGGCCAGAAGTACTGTGACTCCAGATATACTCTTTGATTGGGAGTTTAACTTGGAGAATTCGGAAAGATTTGGCTTCAATGTAAAGTGGCTTCGTAAGAAAATGAACGCTATCAAAGACTCATGTGAGAAGAACATACCCTTTCCCAATGCTGCTATGATGGAGAAGGCAGACAAAATTGCTAGGCTGATTGAAGAGCTGAACAAGGAGAAGGCGTCTATGCGGGTCTTGAAGGATGCATAGGAACAAAAATCCTTTTTTGTTGATTTCCTTTTCATAATCTCTTGAACTTCTGAGAGATGTGAGGTTTTTATTTAGGTTTTGATATTGGCTGATTTTGGATTGGTGGATGAGTGAGGATTTTGTTTTGAATTTGATAGAGATTTTCTTTAAGTAAAATGAACTGAATTTTGATAAATTGCTGAATTCAAATATTGATTGCAAGTATTGCAAACGTTTTGGAGGAATTGAAGTACAATGAAAGAAAATCCTAAATGCCAAATCCAGACGTCATGAGTGCTCAAACGTCCAGTACCTCGAATGCCCAATAACTTCAGACAATGCCTTAAGCCAATTCTCGTGGATTACTGGCAGGGTTCTGCCATCTGTGTTGATCAATTTGTAGTATCCTCCGGTTATGGACCTAGCAACCATAAATGGTCCTTCCTAATTAGAGCTCCTTGCAGAATGGAGATCTTGTTTTGTCGCCTTAAGAACCAAATCCCCTTCCTTGAATTTGTTGGGCTTAGTAGTTCGCGCCTTGAATATTTTTTGCTGATTCCATGGTTGTGGCACATATGGACACTCGTGTAGAGGAGAGTATCCAGCATATTGTTTGTCGTGCTTAGCCATGTCTTCAGCAATAATCCTCTTGATAGAATAATCAACATGGAGATGCTCTAAGCGTAACCATTTGGTGTAATACTGCTGAGGCGAGACTATCTACTCGTAGCTTTTGGTAATTGCTAATTTATTAACAGGGAGAAGTCCCCGGACCAGAGAAGTATATTTCAACATTGGTATTATTGGTGCATGAAGAGGAATAAGACTTGCCTGAGTACGGAACCTCTTGATGAAAGAATGTGCACTTTCTCCAGGCTTCTGTGTGAGTTCCGTCAAAGCCTTAACTTCTTCAAAGTGCTCAAATGACGGAGTGTCCTCCATTTCTTCTGAGTCGGAGCTTTCGATAACAGCAGGACATGTTGAAGGTGTTGGAATTTTCTTTCCAGCGTGGATCCAAGTTCGTCCAAGAATCATGTCATATCCCAGGTCTTCTCGAATTATGTAAAACTTAGTTTCAGTGCAGACTGAGTTTTCTGTAACTTTGAGATTGATGTAGCCATATGCATCTCTGGAAAGTTCCTTCGTGATCCCTAATTGCCATGGGAGCATGAGTAGCTTCTTGTTGAGTAATGCTAGCGGCTCTGAGAGTTTTCAAAGGAATGATGTTGATGGCGGTACCGACATCAATAAATGCCCTCCTGAATTCATTTCCTTTAATATGCACTGCGGTGAGCAGTCCCCAGTCATACATTTCTTTTTCAGTGGCTGAAGGTTCTGGAGGTACTTCTGGAATCAATAGGCGTTTTCCAGACACTATGTGGTTCAAAGCCATGAACATGTCTCCTCTTTGCGCTTTCGACAGATAGAGTAATTCACAGACATGCTATATCAATGACTGAACTGCTTCTTTGACTGGTACTTCAGAAATGAAGAAGGTCCTGGCCGGGAGGGGATCTCTGTGCACTCCTTCAGCCCCCAGATTAAGTTCTCCGACTCAACCTTTTCTCTGAATATCCGTTTCAAGACTTTGCAGCTACTTGTGGGATGATTTACGAACCTATAGAAGCGGCAGTAACGAGGATTTTCCATGTCTTCCTCAGTTGGGTCTCTCCTAACATATGGCAATTTGATTGCACCATCTTGGATCCAAGCATATAATAGTTCGAGCACTTCTCCAATGGGGAGAGGAAAGTCACGTGCATCTTGATCAGGAGTCTCTGTATGCTGGCCAGGAGCCCGTGCCTCTGGTTTGTCCTTCTTTTGCGTCTTTGGAGGAGCTGAAGTATGCTTGTTCGGGGTTTCAACCTTGCGCTTGCTCCCTTCTGCAACATCGTTTGTGGAGGGTTGCAGGTTGTATTGCTTGTTGATCAGAAGTCTTCTTCCTCGAGTATCTCGCGATTCTTCAGTCTTTGTAGGTTTTGCTCTTTCCAATAGAGCAGGTGCAGTGGTTGCCGATCTCTTCGCGGCTTCATGAAGCTCTGTGAAAGTCTGGAATCGAAAATTTTCCAGTAGAGCCCTGTAGACCGGGAGCATGCCGTTGATGCACAAATCTACCAGCTATTGCTCCGTGACATTTGGGTCATGACAATCCAAGGCCTGGACTCTGAATCTCTTCACGTAATCATTGGGGTTTTCACTGACCCTCTGAAACATTCTTCCAAGATCGGAGAGAGTGACTTGCTCTGACACGAAGAAGTACTTTCTGTATAAGGCATTAATCATTTCTCCCCAATTGTTAATAGTCCCTGGTGCGATGTTGTTGTACCAGGTGTATGCCCTGCCTTTCAAGGATTTTGAAAATTCCTTGAGACGAACAACGTGGTTGTGTTCAGGTTCTCCCAAGGCTTCCAGGAAACGAGAGACATGTTCTCGAGCATTGCCAGTTCCATCATACAAAGTGAAAGTTGGAGAGGTATAACCTTTCGGAAGAGGGATCCTTTGCGTAGCGGCAGGATAAGGAGGCTGGTGACGATGGACATGTGATGTCTTTTCCTTTCCACGGTTCTCCATAAGGCGTTCCAAATATTCCCGAGTAATGAAATTTGATGATTCTTTTGCTAAAGAATCGTCTGCAGCTTTGCGGATTTCGTCGTCGTCCACTGTATGAATTGGGATTACTTCAGGATTATCATCTGAGGATTTTTCCTTTTCTTTCCCCTTTCCTTGAGTTTTCTCTGACATTGTATCGGTGAGAGCTTTCAATTGATTAAATAGCTCCTTCTGTGCCGTAGCCATATCGGTTTGATTTTTTGCAAGAGTCTCTTGCACTTTGATGAGATCGGCAATGGTGGATGGTAGGTTTCCTCTGACTTCCTCAGGGTGTCGGCCGAACAAGGATGACCTTCCGTGTTAGCGTGAGGAGGAGTAATGTCACCACCATCAGTGTTATTAGAGGCCGGAATCGTTTCCGGGATATCTTCATTGTTGTTGTTGTTGTTGTTGCTAGTGCTAGCGCCAATTGTGTTGGAACCTGTAACTAACCCAGACCTAAGACCAGCCATCTTGTGAAATCGTGAGATTGCAACCGAGAGATTAATCTCCCACTGTGGTCGCCAATCTGTAGATGGGGAAAAACGATTTGATGGTTTTTTACGGAATTGAAGAGTCGACCGTGTGGAGACTCCTTGAACCGAGCGAAATGTTGAACCTCACACAGATACACTGCAAGAAGGGAGTGCTTTAAGTTCGAGAGATCAATTTGTAAGACTCTGGCCTAAACCAAGAACAATGGCCGTTCCAGAGTCAATTCGGTCACAAGAGAGGATGGGTTGATCTGTAGGAAGGAAGCTGAGAAATGCGTGAGATCAATGGTGATCTGAGATTGTAGGTGTGTTGTGAATTCAGCGTAAGAATGCTCTGAATGATTGAATTTTGCTCAATTGAGAGTGAATGCTCAGATGATGAGTTCGTGTAGACGAAAGATTGTCTGTATGAACTTGCCGAGAATTCTTTTAGACGAATGTTCGAATCTTGTCCTTTCAATCAGGATTCAGAGACATTTTTTAATGCCGGAGTTGAAAACACCATGATCCCATGAAGTGTGACAGTTTGCTGGAATCAGAGAGTGGGAAGTGGGAAATCGTGTTAAAACCAGTTGCTCATCATGCGGAGACTTGGTTAATTTTCCACCCACTGCTTTGCTGACTCTTCCAACTGATTGCACGACTTGCTAACATTCTCATCTTGGGTGAACACACGTGCCATAGACCGCCAGACCAAAACCCTAGTTAATATCCCCCCATGTGACACGATTGATATCTCGTGATTGTGGAGTCAGTTGCTGACTTTTTAGGACGATGAGTCCATGTATTGTTGAATTGAACATGTTTTGCAAATGTTCTGAAATTCATGAATCAAATATGTCCATTTGAGACGAGGTATTATTATGTTGATTACCTAAGACGAGCAAACCGTGTTCTTTGAATTGTCGAATAATATTGATAGTTGAACCAATATTCTTGAATCTGAGCAAATATTGCTGGTTCGAGCAAATATTGCTAGTCTGAGGAATATTGCTAGTTTGAGAAAATATTGCCGGTTGGAGCAAATATTGCTCGTTTGATGAAGTGTTGGTGATAGGTGTAGAATACACCGTATTTACTATCTAGAGTTTATGCTTTCTTTGCTATTTTTCTTGTGAATTATGTACTTTACGTGTGTTTTTGAGTTATTAGGCACTCTGGAGTCGCGCGGAGGAAAAGAAGAAGAAATTACTCTATTTGTGCAAAAAGGGCAAAATTGTCAATGCAGGGGCGAACACTATCCAGGAGTCCGGCCAAGGTTAAGGGATACTCTCTATTGGAGGAGCACTAAAGACAGGCCAATGAGGTTAAGGGGCGTCTACCCGCTAATTCACTTATGGGATTGCTAACTGGGTATCCCTTATCGGTGTGACGGATCTTTGAATACTAACCCTACCGCAATGAACTTAAACCTGGATTCTTCTCGTTCTCTATCATCATTTTTCATTCTTTTTTTCACCTGAGCTGAAATTGAGAAATAAAACGGCGGATGTGCTGTGTTTCCGAGAGATTGAGAGGATCACTAAATGGGGATCAATGTTCGACCAAGAAGACGATGAAGAATTAATACGAGAAGGTGGAGTTAAGAAAGAGGCATCGGCTGCTGTTACATTAAGATTGAGAAATAGGTCGAATCGATAGAAACAGATGGAAATAAGAACTATTGCAGTAGTTGATGAATAAAAAGATGGTTGCTGTTGGATTGATGCTTGCCTGGTTAATTAAAAGCAGGTGGTTATGGTCTGTGGGTTGAATCTGTTGCTGCCTGGTGGTGTTGAGCTGTCATGAAGCAGAGATGAAGCCACAGTTCAGGTGGAATAGGTAACGAGAAGAATTCAGGCAGAGAGAGAGAGAGAGCAGATTGAGTAAGAGAAGATGGGTTCAGGTTCTGGTCGATTATGGGTAAGTAGATTGGATCTGAGGTTGGAAGGGAAATTGTATGGACTATGTCAGATTTCGATTTGCATCTGTAATTGAAGAATGAGAAGGTGTTATGGGTTCTGTTATGAGTAAGAGAAGGTGGGTTCAATTCAGGTTTGAGTTTGAACCGAGAATTGAAGACGAGTTCAAATGATTCAAAGGATGGAGTTTGCAATTTAGCTGGAGCAGCAGCCTGAGTTGATTTTGGTTTTGAGATGTTGCAGGTGTAGATTTGTTATTCTGAGGTTGAATTATGAGCAATTGGATGAAGCAGGGGACTGAATTGAGTGGTGATTGAGTTCTGAGATGATTTGAATGTATGGGTTATTGTGTTGAAATTGGGTTGGTCTCAAATTCATGTTTTGCAGGGAAATGAGTGTGTGGAAGGTGCTCCACTGAAGAGGATGTGACTTATGAGCTGTGAATATTGGCATGGAGTAAATGGGTTTTCGCAGGTGCAGCTTTAGTGGCTTAAGGAAGAGCTGGTAGTGTTGGGTTCAAGAGTAACAGCAACAACAGTTTAAGCTTGGGTTGTGGCTGAATTTGTCTAGCTGATGTTGTTGGTGATGGAATATGGTTGAGCAGGGGAAAGAGCAGGTGCTGTTGGGAGCTGTAGCTCAGGCTAGTAAAGGCATTGAAGCTGGAAATGGAATTGGAGCTGGTGCTAGGTTGGCCTGAGCTCTGAGATGGCATTGCAGGTGCGCAAGAAGCAACTCAGGCTAGTTAAGATCTTTGTGCAAAGGAGCTTCTGGCTTTGGTGGAGTAGGTTCGGTGGAGCTGGCAATAGATACAATGGTCTGATGCAGTGGTGGAGTGCTGTGATGATTTAAAGTCTGAGGCTGGATGGAATTGTGGTAGGAAATAGCAGGTGGTTGTGCTGCTACTGACATGGAAGTAACAGATGAGGAGCTGAGTTTGTGAATTACAGTTACAGAATGTTGCAGATGCTGTTGTGGTGTTGAATCTGCAAATGCATGGATGAATGGAGCAGGTGCTTGTGTTGGAGACAGTGATGATTCAAAGAAGTTGGAGGACTGGAATGGGTTATAGCAGCCAGGGACAGAAGCCAAGGAATGGAATGTGCAGGCAATGAACTGGCACTTTTGGGTGCCAGAGCTGTGACTGAGTGTGCTGAAATGCTGTGAAGAAATCTTGCAGGGTGATAGCCATCATGGCTGGGAGAGATGCAGGGAAGGCATGGCCAACTTGGCCGAACTTTGCTTTGTGCACGGTGGCACAGCTAGGACCGGTCAGTAGAGTTAGCTAGGCGACTCGGTTCGACTCAGTGACTTAGACCTTGACCCGGTCAACTGTTAAGGACCGTTAGTCAACCGTTATATATAACAGAATCTAAACGGAATATTCCATGGACTGAGAAGAATTTTCAGGTGGTCGGCGGCGATTTTTCCGGCCGATTTCCGGCCGCAATCCCAGTTTTCCGGCGAGCGTTTTTGGGACAAAATTTCTACACGGGTTTCTCTCTCTCGTGGGCCGGGTGAATTTCCAACTAATGGACTTTGAAGACAAAACCTAGTTTTGGAAGGAGAAAAAGACTACAAAAGGGAAGACTTCTACAATTTTTGGGGACGACGTTTTATTATTCTTTTGCCTCTACCTTGTATTCTAGGGTTTAGAACCATGAAGTCTTTTCTCTTTCTTCTTGTGATGAACTCCATGAATATGAGTACCTAAGTTTATTATTGGTTATGGAATAGTTGGATTTCACATAATATGATTCTTTGATTCAATATATTAGTTTTGTCTCACAATTATCGTTTGCAATTCTCTGAAAATATTGTTTTATGATTGATTGATTGTTTTGTCAAGTTGCAAATTGGTAGAACTTCTAATCACATCTATTGCTAGTTTAGGGTTTATTATACGCAAAAGTGATATTCCTTGGATACAAGTAGCATAATATGATTATAGTTTGTAGTGATATATTCTTATGATCATATGTGAATCGTAACCTTTGTTAAATTGAATTAGTGCGCTTTCCACGTTCGATTGCTTTGATTGGCCTGATTTCATAGAACTTAATGCATCTAGGGAATTAAACTTGATTAGTGCTTTTACACGTTAGGTTGTTCCTTTAGGTAGAATTCATATTCGCATCTTTTAATGTGTTTGTTGATGACAAGAGGAGATTAGCGGGATATACTTGCGATCAAGGTATTCTAGGGTCTTTGATAAAAGTTGAGATTAAATATCAATTCTAGTTATTGTGAAAAGCATGTTTGTGAATGAAGACGAAATCCTTAACCAATACTTTCTCATCCTTGAATTTATTTGTTTACTTTTCTTTATTTGTTTTTATTTTATTTTAGTTTATTATAATCACAAAATCCTCGGTGTTTTATATAGGAAACCATAACAATTTGACAACCTAGACCTCTCTCAGGATCGATCCTTTCTTGCCCTTGCTATATTTATATTTTGAGTAGTAAGAAAGTGTAATTTATTTTTGACGCTTACGACAGCGGTCAAATTTTGGCGCCGCTGCCGGGGAGGCAGCGGTTGTTAATTGTTTTTGGTTTCTTATTCTTGTATTTAGTTTTTGTTTTATTTTTATTTTTTTTTCTTCTTTTCTGGGTTTTAACCTTGGTTTGGGAATTATTTCAGGTGCTTATTTCTATGGAAGGAGCATATTGGAGCAATCAATACGGGTTTCAACCTCAACAATATGACAACTACCAATTCCATGGGTATAATCAAAACCAATTCATTGGTTATGACCAATATTCCATGGAACCTTGTGGTTTTCCTCAACAACCTTATGGCGGGTATGTGTGTGAACAACAACAAGGATGGGAGGATTCTTATGCTCTTGAACAAAAAGTCTCTAATTTTATAGACCAAGTTTCCAACTTTTTAAAAGAGGAATTTCAAAAAGCAAAAGAGACTACAAACGAGCAACTCCAAGAACTTCGTGAAGGTATGACTATCTTGCGAAGAGGTATTGATCAATATAAGGAAGATATGGATAAATATAATGTGCATATGGTTTGTGATGAATATTTGATTGATGCTAATGTTGAAAAAGGCCAATCCTTGGGCACTTTCGTGGATAATTGTGTAGTTAACTCAACTCTTGATCGTAATAATGATCATTCACCTATTCAAAAGGATGAGTTAGAGATAAGCGACACTAAATTCAGCGAGGAACAACCTTATGTTGACTATGATAGTGACGGTGATTATGATACATTGCTTGAAACAACTCATGGTGACATCTCCGAGGAGTCTTTTTGGGATCAAGATGAAGATGAAGAGGAATATGTCGACACTTGTGTAGATTACTCGAGCATTGATCTTAATAATGATCAAGAGCCTATTCAAAGGGTGGAGCTTGAGGATGATGCATTTTCGAGTGTTCTAAAAAAGTTTCTTATGATAAAATTTGGATCCGCAAAAGAGTATGTGCCTTACAACAAGGAGGAATGTGTTGAGAATGAGACCGGTTTGACCAATATTGTGGAAGACCCAATTGAGCTTGCAAATGATTGTAATAATGATGTTTATGTCGAGACTTTGGTTAAGGCAGAAACGGACGAAGAATGGTTGCAAGGTTTGATAGAGGACCATGATATAAAAGAGGTGAATAATTCACTTGAATTTTTCAAGGATGAAGAGGATTCCGTGATACAAGAGATTGTGAAAGGTTTATCTAACCCTTTGCCTATTGTTTCTTCTCCTTTACCTCTTATTGGTTTGAATGTATGTGCTTCGAGAACTTTATTGAATGATTTTGTTTCTCGTTTTCCGCCATTAGAGATACTTGATTCTCATACTATGCAGGTTATGGAACAAGAAACCGTGGAAGTACCCGATTTCTATATTCTTTATACACTTCCAAGTGTGGACAAGAATAAGTGTGGGGGAAGCTTTTATCGGTTCATAGCTTCACTTTTGCTTTATGTTACTAATATTTGTGTGAAGCTAGTGTTTGCAAAACAGGTTCTATGGACGGATCCCCAACTTTTCCGATTATTGGTGTATGGGGAATGAATCTTACAAGAAGCTAAGTCGGGCCGTCGACTATAAAACAAGCGCTAAGTGGGAGGCAACCCACCGGTTTTGTATCTCTTATCCTTTTGCATTTTATTTTTGTTTCGTTTATTTATTTTTTACTGTTTTCATATCATATTTGCATCCCTATGTTTAATTTCATTGAGTCCGGAATCTATCTTAGAAGAGAATTATGACGAATACCTTTTCGTCAGAAAATTTCAGACTGCGCGTAGTTCAGTCCAGAGACCATAACTGTTAGACCGTTTATCAAAACACTGTGAAATTTTGACACTGTGTAGAAAACACGTAGATGAATAACTTTTGTGAAATGGAGTTTTTCCAAATTCCTTACCAATTTGCACAGTTTTTGCGTTTTATCTGCTGTTACGTCAGAATTCAGAACTTTCGGTTTTACACATTGAGGACAATGTGAAGTTTAAGTGTGGGGGAGCATTTATATGTTTGTATAGTTTGTTTTTGACACCATTAGTGGATGGAACCATTTTGAATGCAGGAGTTGAGGAACTAATTAACTAAAAGGGAAGAACATAGCTCAGAAATCACAAATTAACATGATAGTTGTTACCATATCTCGGAATATCACCATATCGCATTCTATTTTTATTTTTCCATATTTATCTATTGTTCTCTAAGTGCTTTGGTGGGTCACTAAAAATCGACGTGTTATTACTGCTAGGATGAAATAGAGTGATTGAGTTACTAGAAAAAAAAAATGATGAAAAAATATATATGAAAAAGAAAAAAAAAAAAAAAAAAAAAAAAGAAAAAAAAAAGGACCGATCAATTAGACCAAAACGGAATAAAAAGACACTTGGGAATAGCAAGTATGTGTGAAACGTAGTCCCCTGTCTCCGTCGCCTAAACAAGCGTGGAATGCAGGATCCAAGGCAACTATCATGTACTTGCTGACAAGAAGCATGCGCTTGGATCCAAAAGATCTAATCATGCCGTCTAAAAAAAAAAAAGAGAAATTGGATCCAGTTTGATCCAATCATATAAAAAAAAAAATTATTATTGTGTTGAATAAAGTCACTCTTGGTTCCCTTGTATATGCCAATTGATTTGATGTAGCATTCAGCACCAAGTAGCTCAATCCAATAGGATTAGGTTCATCTTAGCGAGTGACCTTCAGACAGATATGGGAAACATCGAACACTTGTGAATATTCGCCAACATCTACATCTTTATCCATCTTCTTTATCTTTTCATTGTGATTGTGGTTTGTTAGTTTCCGAGTATTGTGGCTTGTTCGACTATCTAATTAGAGTTTATTTACTAATATATGAATTGAATTTGCAAGGTACCTCCTCCTGTAGTCAATTTGGATTCGTTCATTGATTTGTCACAAATAGACGGAGTTTGAAATATAGGGTTTGTAGGTATATCTCTAGTAAACCTTCACGAGACTATAACTCGTCCACTAGGGACACCTAGGGGTTTAAAGGCTTGTTATTTATGCTAAAATTAACCGTAGCCTCGACGACACGGAGTTGTTGTATTTTATTGTTTTGTTTGATTTGCTCGAGGACTAGCAAAGTCTAAGTGTGGGGGAATCTGATAGGTGTAGATACACCGTATTTACTATCTAGAGTTTATGCTTTCTTTGCTATTTTTCTTGTGAATTATGTACTTTACGTGTGTTTTTGAGTTATTAGGCACTCTGGAGTCGCGCGGAGGAAAAGAAGAAGAAATTACTCTATTTGTGCAAAAAGGGCAAAATTGTCAATGCAGGGGCGAACACTATCCGGAGTCCATCCAAGGTTAAGGGATACTCTCTATTGGAGGAGCACTAAAGACAGGCCAATGAGGTTAAGGGGCGTCTACCTGCTAATTCACTTATGGGATTGCCAACTGGGTATCCCTTATCAGGTGACGGATGCTGAATACTAACCCTACTGCAATGAACTTAAACCTGGATTCTTCTCGTTCTCTATCATCATTTTTCATTCTTTTTTTCACCTGAGCTGAAATTGAGAAATAAAACGGCGGATGTCTTTGTGTTTCCGAGAGATTGAGAGGATCACTAAATGGGGATCAATGTTCGACCAAGAAGACGATGAAGAATTAATAAGAACAGATCGAGAAGGTGGAGTTAAGAAAGAGGCATCGGCTGCTGTTACATTAAGATTGAGAAATAGGTCGAATCGATAGAAACAGATGGAAATAAGAACTATTGCAGTAGTTGATGAATAAAAAGATGGTTGCTGTTGGATTGATGCTTGCCTGGTTAATTAAAAGCAGGTGGTTATGGTCTGTGGGTTGAATCTGTTGCTGCCTGGTGGTGTTGAGCTGTCATGAAGCAGAGATGAAGCCACAGTTCAGGTGGAATAGGTAACGAGAAGAATTCAGGCAGAGAGAGAGAGAGAGAGCAGATTGAGTAAGAGAAGATGGGTTCAGGTTCTGGTCGATTATGGGTAAGTAGATTGGATCTGAGGTTGGAAGGGAAATTGTATGGACTATGTCAGATTTCGATTTGCATCTGTAATTGAAGAATGAGAAGGTGTTATGGGTTCTGTTATGAGTAAGAGAAGGTGGGTTCAATTCAGGTTTGAGTTTGAACCGAGAATTGAAGACGAGTTCAAATGATTCAAAGGATGGAGTTTGCAATTTAGCTGGAGCAGCAGCCTGAGTTGATTTTGGTTTTGAGATGTTGCAGGTGTAGCTGTTGTTCTGAGGGTTGAATTATGAGCAATTGGATGAAGCAGGGGACTGAATTGAGTGGTGATTGAGTTCTGAGATGATTTGAATGTATGGGTTATTGTGTTGAAATTGCGTTGGTCTCAAATTCATGTTTTGCGGGGAAATGAGTGTGTGGAAGGTGCTCCACTGAAGAGGATGTGACTTATGAGCTGTGAATATTGGCATGGAGTAAATGGGTTTTCGCAGGTGCAGCTTTAGTGGCTTAAGGAAGAGCTGGTAGTGTTGGGTTCAAGAGTAGCAGCAACAACAGTTTAAGCTTGGGTTGTGGCTGAATTTGTCTAGCTGATGTTGTTGGTGATGGAATATGGTTGAGCAGGGGAAAGAGCAGGTGCTGTTGGGAGCTGTAGCTCAGGCTAGTAAAGGCATTGAAGCTGGAAATGGAATTGGAGCTGGTGCTAGGTTGGCCTGAGCTCTGAGATGGCATTGCAGGTGCGCAAGAAGCAACTCAGGCTAGTTAAGCTGCTGTGCAAAGGAGCTTCTGCTGGTGGAGTAGGTTCTGGTGGAGCTGGCAATAGATACAATGGTCTGATGCAGTGGTGGAGTGCTGTGATGATTTAAAGTCTGAGGCTGGATGGAATTGTGGTAGGAAATAGCAGGTGGTTGTGCTGCTACTGACATGGAAGTAACAGATGAGGAGCTGAGTTTGTGAATTACAGTTACAGAATGTTGCAGATGCTGTTGTGGTGTTGAATCTGCAAATGCATGGATGAATGGAGCAGGTGCTTGTGTTGGAGACAGTGATGATTCAAAGAAGTTGGAGGACTGGAATGGGTTATAGCAGCCAGGGACAGAAGCCAAGGAATGGAATGTGCAGGCAATGAACTGGCACTTTTGGGTGCGGAGCTGTGATCGAGTGTCTTTGAAATCTTTGTGAAGAAATCTTGCAGGGTGATAGCCATCATGGCTGGGAGAGATGCAGGGAAGGCATGGCCAACTTGGCCGAACTTTGGCCTGTGCACAGTGGCCTGGCTAGGACCAGTCAGCCGAGTTAGCTAGCTGACTCGGTTCTGACTCAGTGACTTAGACCTTGACCCGGTCAACTGTTAAGGACCGTTAGTCAACCGTTATATATAACAGAATCTAAACGGAATATTCCATGGGCTGAGAAGAATTTTCAGGTGGTCGGCGGCGATTTTTCCGGCCGATTTCCGGCCGCAATCCCAGTTTTCCGGCGAGCGTTTTTGGGACAAAATTTCTACACGGGTTTCTCTCTCGTGGGCCGGGTGAATTTCCAACTAATGGACTTTGAAGACAAAACCTAGTTTTGGAAGGAGAAAAAGACTACAAAAGGGAAGACTTCTACAATTTTTGGGGACGACGTTTTATTATTCTTTTGCCTCTACCTTGTATTCTAGGGTTTAGAACCATGAAGTCTTTTCTCTTTCTTCTTTTGATGAACTCCATGAATATGAGTACCTAAGTTTATTATTGGTTATGGAATAGTTGGATTTCACATAATATGATTCTTTGATTCAATATATTAGTTTTGTCTCACAATTATCGTTTGCAATTCACCAAAATATTGTTTTATGATTGATTGATTGTTTTGTCAAGTTGCAAATTGGTAGAACTTCTAATCACATCTATTGCTAGTTTAGGGTTTATTATACGCAAAAGTGATATTCCTTGGATACAAGTAGCATAATATGATTATAGTTTGTAGTGATATATTCTTATGATCATATGTGAATCGTAACCTTTGTTAAATTGAATTAGTGCGCTTTCCACGTTCGATTGCTTTGATTGGCCTGATTTCATAGAACTTAACGCATCTAGGGAATTAAACTTGATTAGTGCTTTTACACGTTAGGTTGTTCCTTTAGGTAGAATTCATATTCGCATCTTTTAATGTGTTTGTTGATGACAAGAGGAGATTAGCGGGATATACTTGCGATCAAGGTATTCTAGGGTCTTTGATAAAAGTTGAGATTAAATATCAATTCTAGTTATTGTGAAAAGCATGTTTGTGAATGAAGACGAAATCCTTAACCAATACTTTCTCATCCTTGAATTTATTTGTTTACTTTTCTTTATTTGTTTTTATTTTATTTTAGTTTATTATAATCACAAAATCCTCGGTGTTTTATATAGGAAACCATAACAATTTGACAACCTAGACCTCTCTGTGGGATCGATCCTTTCTTGCCCTTGCTATATTTATATTTTGAGTAGTAAGAAAGTGTAATTTATTTTTGACGCTTACGACAGCGGTCAGTTGGTAGTAGGAACAAAATAAATATTAATTTAAGATACTGACTGCTGGGTCAAGTAAAATAAATAAAAACGTTGATCATGAAATCAACATAAAATTTTCAGAGTATTTGAATCTGCTCAGAATCATGTTTCTACAGAGCTCTGGATTCAAAACCCTAATTTTATCGAAATGATGATTTATTGCAAATCAATCTACATAATGAAGCAGGGACCGGCTACATGGGATGACGAATTCACCATGTAACACCCAGATGCCTGAATGTGCAAAGTACCAAAGTCTCTTGAGGACCGGTTGGTGAAAGAATGATTAAATGCTGATTTAATCATTTATTGAAAAAATGCTCGTGTGAGCGACAAATAATAAATACCTGGTCATGAACTGATGGACCGACCACGAGGTCACGGGACCGGCTCTTGGTGTCCGTGGGACCAATGGATGGTCGTTCAAGCAAACCCTTAGTTGTTTGGAAGAAGTTTGAACCTAATATGAGCAATTGAGCAAATTAGGTTAAAATCATTAAAACATGTGAGACCGGCTGTTTGCAGGCCTTAGAGCCACCCTTGGTCGGTCAAGGGGATATACTCGTGTCACCATAGTGTCCGTGTCTCAATCCTGAGAGTTTCAGTATTTTCCGAGGCGCATTTGAGCAACATTCTGAGAAAATATGCAGAATCCAGGGTTTTGCTGAAACTAGGAAAAAGTACATGAGATGATGAAAAATGATAAATAAAACAGGGAATTGCAAGGTGTGGGACCGACCACGGCTAGGGCATGACCGGCTGGTTCACAAGCACGGTCCCACACTTTCCCAGTTTTATTTAATTTTATGTACTTTCTCTGATTTGAGGGAAATTCCATGAAACTGGAGAGTTTTATGAAATTAGGGAACTTCCATGAGATGAGAGAGATATAATAATAATAAAATAGGGAATTGTGGAGTGTGGGACCGACAATGGCCAAGGCATGGCCGGCCGGCCAATGGGCACGGTCCCAGAGCACTCTTCCCAATTTTATGTAATTTTCATGATTTTAGGAAATTTTCATAAAATCAGAGAGATTTGTTAAAACCAAGGTATTTTGTTGAAATTAGGGAGTTTTCATGGAATCAGGAAACTTAAGACAACAAACAATAATAAAATAATAGGCGTGTGGGACCGGCTAGGGCATGGCCGGTCGGCTAGAGCCCGGTCCCATGAGTTTTCCTAATTTTATAATAATTTTCCTAATTTTAGAGAAAATTCATAAAATTAAGGAATTTTCATGGTTTTAGGGAAAATTCATAAAATCAAGGAATTTTCATAATTTGAGAGAAATAATAAAATAATGGGGACGTGAGGTGTGGGACCGGCCACGGCTAGGGAATGGCCGGCCGGCTGGAGCCCGGTCCCACGAGTTTTCCTAATTTTATAATAATTTTTATGATTTTAGAGAAAATTCATAAAATTAGGGAATTTTCATGGTTTTTAAGGAAAATTCATAAAGTCAAGGAATTTTCATAATTTGAGAGAAATAATAAAATAATGGGGACGTGAGGTGTGGGACTGGCCACGGCTAGGGCATGGCCGGCCGGCTGGTGATCGGTCCCGCGACACCTTTCCCTAATTTTATTATTTCTTTGATTAAATCATGAGATTAGAGAATTTCCTTGAAACGAAGGAGATTAGCTCGAACGAGAGAATTTTCACGAGATCAGGGAAAAATAATAAAATATGACAAAATATAAAATTAGGCGAGGGACTGGTCACGGCATGACCGTCTGTGCATTATTGTTAAGTACACTTGCACCATTTTAGTCAGGGCTTATTCGATGCTCAGATGCCTGTCTCGTTGAATATTTATCACTAACCCGTGGAATTCTGCTGGGAAGAACCACGAATTGAAGTGACGAAATATAACAAAGAATCGTAGAATATTGTTGGATAATTAACTGATGGCTCAATACTAGCAGGGCTTCCTATCTAGGAGCATTAATTATCTAAGGGTCGAACAATATGTACTTTCTGGAGTGTCATATTCCTCTTGTATAGTCAGGGAAAACATGGTTGCATCCTGAAGACGTTATTGCTCTGTTGATGGTGGATTTTCATTTAAGGTTAAAATTGTAAAAAACCAGAAAAATTATGCGTTGACATCTTGTAAAAGATAAGGCCATCAATAAGTGTTGGATACTCCCTCACTTAATTCACCTAGAATGGAGCATGTGGCAACAATCCTATTCTGTGAATACATGAAATTCATCCAGGTTGGAGCATATAGCAACAATCCCATATACCCTGTGAATTTCTAGCATTATTAATTAATGCGTAATCAGCCATGTATTTCCTGTACTCATTATCAGTGCGGCATGACGACTGAGTGTTGCTCTGTAAGAGCAACACGAACCTCCAAGCATTATAATGAAACCATGTACGAAATACCCGTATAGGCCGACTCTCGGTGTGTTATACTAGCCCGATTGAGCCCCTCTCGGTGTGTTATACTAGCCCGATTGAGCATCCGGACTGACCGTATCAGTCCGGATATGATCACAATCATCCAACTCCACAAGCATGATTGGATGACCCAGATCAATTCCATCACTTCCAAGCAGGTATGGAATATCCACTGCCGAACCAACGCGGATCCCGCATGGTCGGCCTCCCCAGAGATTGGCCTAGCTTGCCAAAGCGTCCAAACCAGAGCATATGGGCGGAAAACCCTAAATTAGGGTTTGCGGCATATTACATGTATCGCAAAACAGTCTCAACCATCCATCTTCGCAGGTATAGATGGAGGGTGTAGATGTAGATTCAAAGGGCCCAGAGCATATCAACACAATCACCGTGGGCCCGCCTACATACCTAGCCAATCGGTCAGATCAACCATGGTTGGTCATCCTGATTCGTACCTCGAATCAAGCATTGACGCACGACCTTGAAACCCAAAATTAGGGTTTTGAGCATCACGAGCGTCCATCTTCTCCGGCACGAATGGAGGGTCCAAGATTAGATTAAGTAGGTCCGGTCATACCAGCATGACCACCGTGGACCCATCTATCCCCTCACCCGATCGTCCAAGGCATATCATGCCTGGTTGTTCCAAGACGTGCGCCCAAACTAGCGTGGTCACACTTCCCAAACCGCAAACTGATCTCAACCGCTCAACTTCGCCGGACGATTTGAGTGGCCCAGATCACCTTTTCATGGGATATTCAGGTATAGGCGTGAACATCAGCCTACCACCGTCACACCAGACCGATCGGCCAAGACCGACCAAGATTGGTCGTCTTGGAACGCGCGTCCAAACTAGGCATGTCACGCGGTTTCCAATTCCTTTGCGGCAATGGATTTCTGCCGCAAACCGATCTCAACCACCCCTCTTTGACGGTCAAATCGAGTGGCCTAGATCGCGCCTTTATGGGACAGAGAGGTACAGACGTGTACACCGGCATGTTGTTTACACGCATGCCCGGTCGGTCCTTCCCAAAACCCTTCCCATGCTTAGTTTCGACCAAGCTGAAGAGTGATGCCTGCGGACCTCTTCAAAACCCTGATTCCATCAACGGTCGCAGATGAGTGTCTCAAAGATCATCTCGTCCGTCCAACTTCACCGGCTTGGTTATACAACCCTGGTCAGGATTTAATTGGTCAGTGAGACGTCATGGTGATCACCACCCGTCACTCTACCACACCATGATGCAGTACCTGCATAAAATACACATGATACTTCACAAGTATCAACTTCCTGAATAACGCAGTTATTCAATTTAGCATTACATGCTACCTTTTGTGGGTCCCACGATCCACACACTCGAGACATCAATCATGTCACAAGGCGGGGATACGTCTTGGGGTATTGGTCCGGCGGTTTACGGCATGCGGCGTGCAACGCGCCATCACAAGAACGTGTCGGGAAGTCATGGACGGTTAGAGATGACAGGAGAAGTGGGCAAGACTGGTCGTGTAACACCAACACACACTTCCACTACTCCATCACTCCACTTCCTCCACTTCCCACGAGAGACGTGAATAAGGCTCAAATGACTTGTATAAATAAATTCTCCTCCTTATTTTCCACACAAGAGAAAAAACAGGAGACAAGAGAAACAGAGCAAGTACAGACAAAAAACAGAAACCAAGTGTTAATACAAAACACCGGAACTGATAGCTTGCATCCCGTAAGTCGGGTTCACTTTTCTCGTTACAAGTCATAAGCAAGCCAACACCTTCACAATCTCAACACCTTCTTCGCTTCCCTCCCTAAGATCAACCCCATCTCCTTCACTTTGTGACCGAAACAAGTCTGGAACGGCCATTTCTTGGTTTAGGCCGGACTTGCATGATTGATTTCCGAATCTACAAGCACTCACCGCGCAAAGTGCATTTGTTTAGGGTTTAGATTCATTCCTCAACCACACACCCCAAATTACCAAATCCGGCAGGAATAGTTTTCACCCATAAACAATTGGCGACCACAGTGGGAGGTTGATCTCTCGGTTGCACAAAATTGAATTCTCAATTTTTCGGTTTCCATCTCGCAATGTATCCGGAAACCACAGGTGGTTCAGATATCATGGGAAGTGTAGCTAGAATGCTGGAGGATGTCTTGGCAAATCAAGCCGGTATCACCAGAAGGCAGAGCGAGACATTTCACCTTTTGAATGATATATCAGCACAATTACAAGAAGGGTCGGCAGGCATCTACTCAAGCAGTGCAAGAAATGCTGAATCCTTAGTCAGGAGTCACACCTTTACCGGTGGAGAGGCAAAAAGAGCGCGTAACCGCAGGAGACTCAGGAAAGATGAACAACATGGTCCAGTCAACAATGAAGAACCGAGGCAACTCCACAGAGTAAAGGACTTGTACGGAGTACTACAAAGTCTACCAGATAAAGAAAGGGAGCCTGCAGCCTATGGAGCCCTGTTAGAAGATTTATATCTCAAAACTCTTGTTGAAGCCCTAAGACTGTCCAATCCGCATCGGCCTTTTATCCAAGCGAAGAAATGCTTGAGGAAGGAGAGATCGATCAGGAAATACGTGAATACGAGAGGATGGGAGCGTTCAATTCGATCACTCGGCGGTGATATTACGACACCTTCCACATCTCTTTACCTGTGCAAGCGATCCGCGGATATGATGGCACTCGCAAATCTTCCAACTTCATCTCGGAACGTGCTCCACATCAAAGCCACGTAGAGACATCACAACGCCCACTAACGCAGAAATGATGGACTCGAAGTACCTACACTTTCCGTTCCCGATGGAAAAGATTTTGGAGTTCTTTGGAGATGTGGGTACGAAATAGAGAGGTGGAACTACCTCCTGTATGGCGTCCACCAACCGATCAAGAAATAATGGACCCGAGGTAGTGTCATTTCCACCGGTTCCTTCACCACCCTACCAGTGAGTGCAACGCTTTGAAGCGCATTGTTCAAGAGAAACTTGGTTCAGAGGGATAGCTCTCATTCTCTAAAAATTAATGCGGACGACTTCCTTGGAGAGGCTACTTCGGTTTGATACAAGTGAGACTTCAAAAACAAGTAAGTTCTATTCAGCAATTTTACAAGAAAGATAGTTTTGGAATTCACTGGGGACTTAGCATCCCGCACATGGAGAAAGAGACTCAGTGATCAAACGCATGTTTGCTTCCCTTCATACCTCCCTTTTACACGACATTTCCAATTTCATATGACATGTGCAATCATTCATGACCAAGATGCAAATTCCATTTAAAATAACCTCTTTCAGAAAAGTTATTCACAAAACTATCTCAAAATAAACCAATTCAATTACCTATTAATTCAAAACCAGAGGTCAAGTTATGAAAAGAGATCCTCACTATCACTCAAAAAGAAAAAGAAGAGACAAGTATATGGCACGAATCCTTCAAGGAAAGTCCTTCAGCAACAACTCGTCCTTCTGGGCAAGAGCGACTTTCATCCTTTGAAGTACAGCCTGCTTCAGCTTCAACTCCTCAGATAACTTTTCAACCTCTTCTTCCTGGTGAGTAACACATTCTGCAGAAGGGGCTTCACCTTGTAATTTATGGAGCTCCTGAATCTCGGAGAACCCTTTGAGGAACCAAGGAGCATTGAAGTCGTACTTCACAAACACATCTCGATGGCACTTCCAGTCTTCAATCATCTCCTCAGAAACTGTTCGACCAGTTGTGACGCTCATCCCATGGATAGAAAATAAAGCCTCCTGAACGCGGTTGACCAATGCAAGACGACTTTTGAGCTTCGTAGTGGTAGCAATGTGGTCGTGTTTCTCCCATATTGCCGTGTACAACTCCTTGAACCGAACCGGCACACTGAATCCTCCAACCAACACATGGCCTGGATAAGGAACGATGAAAGGAGGACCGAACAAAGCTCCAGGTTGCGCTACCAATACTTCACCAGTCACAGGAGCCTTGTCAGTTGCAGGAGGTCTTTCAGAAGAAGTCGCCACGACATCTTTATTGATTGGAGCCACCTCAACAATAGCGGATGTTGCCTCTCTTACATTCCTCCCGATATCTACTTCGCTCTGGGTGCTAATTTCCATCACGGCCCCATCAACAAGATCACTTAGGGAGGCGCCTTGTCCAACCGATCTTGCATCATCTCTTTCAGCATGAAGATCAGTACCGCCAGACTTCTCAGCATGAAGATCAGTACCGCCAGACTTCTCATCATGAAGGCCAACATTACCAGCCTTCTCATTCTGAATGCGCGCCAACCTTGTGAAGACATTCTCTTTCGGAATTCCCTGATTTCAAGCAAGGATCACTCTTAGAAGAATTTACTCTGGAGTAATGAAGGAACCAACGGGAAGAGATTTAAATACCTGCATATTGGAGGAATTGAGGATCAACGAACCACATGCCTGCCTTTTGGATCTCTCTCCTGCTTGGGGACTGCAATCCTCAGCTACCGGTCCGTTTGGCCGGGAAGTGGATTCAGGAAATGCTTTTTCAAAACGTCGAAGATGGTTCACCACGGGGAACTGTCACAACACTCTCCGAGAATTCTGGAAAATCAACAGTTGCCTCCTCCAAAATTCCTTGTACTTATCGGTTACCACTGGGTTTCTCCCAATAGGCCAGAAGGGAAGGCTCACCCGTTCTAAAGACACGTCAGTGTTAAGAATATTTGGGAGGAATTCTTTCGGAACCCCTGGTGGACGGATAAATGGGACACCCTGATCAAATCCCATTTGACGAGCCGCCATGTCAATATTGTACGGAGTCACAGTAAATTCTTCGTTGAATAAAGATGGGACATATCCTGGGTGCAGCTGTGCAGGTAAACAATTTTCCCAAATCTCATAGTCTTAACATCGGTACGCAACACAACATCAGGACCATCAGAAGCAATAGCAAAAGTCTTTGGCTGAACAATGGAAGGGTGGATCGGCCCCCATGGACGGAAATCTACAGAAGACACATTGTCAAATATGTCCACGAGTTTCGCGCCTGTTCTGGGACACCTCCTATGCCAGCGGAGTATTCTCGAGCCACCATACAAGTTCTTGAGCAAATTTGCAGGAGCAGGAGCATAGATTTTGAAGTGTTCCCATAAGAATGCCTGAAGAAAAGCGAAGTGAACGTGCGATTCCACCTTCTTGTACCCGTTAGAAATTTGCATGTCCATTGCTAAGGCGTCCAGATGAGAGTACAGCGATCCAAGGAACAAGGCACCCAGTGGAAGAACTTTACCTTTTTACAGCTTTATAGCGATCTTAACGAGGTCACCTCTAATGGTCTTCTTTCCAGAACCATCGTCGAATATATCTCTGGATAGCCATAAAGACAGGAACGCAATCACGCTGAGCTCATTTTCTAACTCTTAATCCGGCCATGGGTCTGCAGGAGACCACTCCGACACCCACCAGGTGTAAAAGCATCTCGTATCTTTTTTCTCCTCCTTGTCCAGACTGTCGAAACCCGCCACCTTTTGAAGTATAGCATCATAGTTACGTTGTTCCGTATCAGAGAGCTCGTAAGAAAGACTTCCAGCAACAGGCAGGTTCATTAATGCAGCTACACTCTCCAGAGTAATAGTCATCTCTCCCCATCTAGATATGGCTGTATGAGTAGATGGGACGCCATCGAGAAATGAAGGTAATCAAACCCGCAGCGTCTTTCTTAATTTCAAGAGCAGCAGATGCCATGACCGCATTGAGGATTTGCGCTTTGGTCAAATTGTCTTTAATGCCCTTATTACTCAACATGCGTCTCATCCATCCTTCATAAGAACCCAGTGGAGTATGACAAATCTTGAAGTCAATAGGGAAAGGCGGATATTCGTTTCTCCGGAGACAAAATCTCATCACAAGTGCTGAAGAAGAAAATGGATCAGCATCCATATTTTCTGAATCGGAAAGCAGGACTATCTTATGAGAAGGATGTTTTCTAATGTTTGGAAAAGGCGAGGTGAACAACTCATCATCGATGTTCGGCATATCTTTGAAGCTGTCAACACTTCCCGACTTGGCACCAGCATTATCTCCGGAAGACATCTCAACATGAATTCTTTTCTTCATTCCACAATGACATAAAAGACAGGAGTTAGAACTTGTATGAAAAGCGCATGAAGCGTGTAGTCACGCACGACAAGACACGTTGAAATGCACAAAAGATGAGATTAGGACCAAACACCAGTATTACTCAAGTTTCAAGTCTGGTATTGGTTTCAAGTCCGGTACAAGTTTCAGTCTGGTATTGGTTTCAAGTCCGGTACAAGTTTCAGTCTGGTATTGGTTTCAAGTCCGGTACAAGTTTCAGTCTGGTATTGGTTTCAAGTCCGATACAAGTTTCAAGTCCGGTATAAATTTCAAGTTCGGTGTTACTCAAGTTTCAAGTCCGGGCACAAGACTAATATAGGGTCGACTTTCGGTCAAGCATATGTGGGTGAGACCCACGTCCAATCAAACATGCACGGCGGGCCCGCGTTCATTCACACGCATCATAACACGATTTTTCTTTATTCATGGGAATCGTGTCTACCAGATTCAAGCCAAGGTTTTTCTTTTCAAGATACAACCTAAAAGCTAGGTTTTGCATGCAATGGTGGAAAGAAGCAAAAACAACATGATCATGGATTCACGGGTTGTTTTACTAAGCAATTCTAGAAAATATTGGCGTATCAACCTCGGTGGAAAAAACTAAGCATATGCACATCTTACAAAAGGTGTTTACCTAGCAAACTAGGGTTTTACCTTTATATATAAAAAAAAAAAAAAAAAAGAGCGAAACTTACCTTGGACAGCAGCAACTCCGGCAACGACGGCGGCAGCTCCGGCAGCAGCAACGGCGGCAGCGTTGGCGGGAGCGGACGGGAGCTGCTCAACAACAAAAAAAAAAAAAAATTCGTGAGAAAAAGCAAAGGGGTTGGTCTCTTTTATAGACAAAAAAATTAGAAGAATCCCAATAGAACAAGGATACCTCTTTTTGGGATTCCTTTTCTGATTCAAATACCCAAAGAAGGAAACCGGTCCCACCAAAGGATTCCATACAAGCACAACGGCATGGGCGACTAGCGGTCGGTCAATACTCTTAGGGTAAACTTCTTTTATCCTGTCTTTCTCACATATGTATGTCACCATCTCATGCCTACCCCACAATAGTGTAACCATTATGTGCTAGGCGGGGGACTTAATGTTGATGGTGGATTTTCATTTAAGGTTAAAATTGTAAAAAACCGAGAAAATTATGCGGCGACATCTTGCAAAAGATAAGGCCATCAATAAGTGTTGGATACTCCCTCACTTAATTCACCTAGAATGGAGCATGTGGCAACAATCCTATTCTGTGAATACATGAAATTCATCCAGGTTGGAGCATGTAGCAACAATCCCATATACCCTGTGAATTTCTAGCATTATTAATTAATGCGGAATCAGCCTTGTATTTCCTGTACTCATTATCAGTGCGGCATGACGACTGAGTATTGCTCTTACAGAGCAACACGAACCTCCAAGCATTATAATGAAACCATGTATGAAATACCCGTACAGGTGACTCTCGGTGTGTTATACTAGCCCGATTGAGCCCCTCTCGGTGTGTTATACTAGCCCGATTGAGCATCCGGACTGACCAGTATCGGTCAGGATATGATCACAATCATCCAACTCCACAAGCATAATTGGATGACCCGAGATCAATTCCGTCACCCCAAGCGGTATGGAATATCCACTGCCGAACCAACGCGGATCCCGCATGGTCGGCCTCCCGAAGATTGGCCTAGCTTGCCAAAGCGTCCAAAGCGAGCATATGGGCGGAAAACCCTAAATTAGGGTTTGCGGCATATTACATGTATCGCAAAACAGTCTCAACCATCCATCTTCGCAGGTACAGATGGAGGGTTTAGATGTAGATTCAAAGGGCCCAGAGCATATCAACACAATCACCGTGGGCCCACCTACATACCTGACCAATCGGTCAGGACCAACCATGGTTGGTCATCCTGATTCGTACCCCGAATCAAGCATTGACGCACGGCCTTGAAACCCAAAATTAGGGTTTTAAGCATCACGAGCGTCCATCTTCTCAAACACGAATGGAGGGTCCAAGATTAGATTAAGCAGGTCCGGTCATACCAGCATGACCACCGTGGACCCATCTATCCCCTCACCCGATCGGCCAAGGCAAATCATGCCTGGTTGTTCCAAGACGTGCGCCCAAACTAGCGTGGTCACACCTCCTAAACCGCAAACTAATCTCAACCGCTCAACTTCGCCGGACGATTTGCGTGGCCCAGATCACGTTTTCATGGGATATTCAGGTATAGGCGTGAACACCAGCCTACCACCTTCACACCAGACCGATCGGCCAAGACCGACCAAGATTGGTCGTCTTGGAACGCGCGTCCAAACTAGGCATGTCACGCGGTTTCCAATTCCTTTGCGGCAATGGATTTCTGCCGCAAACCGATCTCAACCACCCCTCTTTGACGGTCAAATCGAGTGGCCTATATCGCTCCTTTATGGGACAGAGAGGTACAGACGTGTACACCGGCATGCTGTTTACACGCATGCCCGGTCGGTCTTTCCCAAAACCCTTCCCATGCTTAGTTTCGACCAAGCTGAAGAGTGATGCCTGCGGACCTCTTCAAAACCCCGATTCCATCAACGGTCGCAGATGAGTGTCTCAAAGATCATCTCGTCCGTCCAACTTCACCGGCTTGGTTATACAACCACGGTCGGGAGTTAATTGGTCGGTGAGACGTCATGGTGATCACCACCCGTCACTCTACCACACCATGATGCAAAGACTGCATAAAATACACATGATACTTCACAAGTATCAACTTCCCGAATAACGCAGTTATTCAATTTAGCATTACATGCTACCTTTTGTGGGTCCCACGATCCACACACTCGAGACATCAATCATGTCACAAACCGGGGATACGTGCTTGGGGTATTGGTCCGGCGGTTTACAGCATGCGGCGTGCAACGCGCCATCACAAGAACGTGTCGGGAAGTCATGGACGGTTAGAGATGACAGGAGAAGTGGGCAAGACTGGTCGTGTAACACCAACACACACCTCCACTACTCCATCACTCCACTTCCTCCACTTCCCACGAGAGACGTGAATAAGGCTCAAATGACTTGTATAAATAAATTCTCCTCCCTATTTTCCACACAAGAGAAAAAACAGGAGACAAGAGAAACAGAGCAAGTACAGACAAAAAACAGAAACCAAGTGTTAATACAAAACACCGGAACTGATAGCTTGCATCCTGTAAGCTGGTTCAGCTTTCTGTTACAAGTCATAAGCAAGCCAACACCTTCACAATCTCAACACCTTCTTCGCTACCCTCCCTAAGATCAACCCCATCTCCTTCATTTTGTGACCGAAACAAGTGCGGAACGGCCATTTCTTGGTTTAGGCCGGACTTGCACTGAGATGATTTCCGAATCTACAAGCACTCACCGCGCTTGAGTGCATTTGTTTAGGGGTTTAGATTCATTCCTCATCCACACACCCCAAATTACCAAATTCGGCAGGAATAGTTTTCACCCATAAACATGCTCTATACTAGCGAGACATCTTTGTCTAGGAGCCGTCCAGTCTTGCGATTCTATACAGTATGAGATGCGCCGTGGTCTCGGTGGGAGACTACACATCTACATCTTCTCCGAGAGACTTTCTCGCTCGAGAGGTTTTATGGCATGAGCTTTCACGCTTAGAGACATGAGTCTCAATACTCATCCGATTGCCGGATCCGGAGTAATTACTGAAATTGCTCAGTATTCATGAGATGTGCCGTGGCCTCAGCTGGGAGACTACACATCTACATATACTCTGAGAGACAGTCTTCTCAGTCACAGATTTATGGCATGAGCTTTCATGCTTTAATGAGAGACTTGGGCCTCAATACTCACCCGATTGCCGGATCCGGAGTATAGCTTTACAATTTTACCCTTTGTCGAAAATCCACCATCTACAGTAGCGAAACAAGATATTGTGGAATCACAAACAGTGAGACGAAGATGTTTGTGACTACTTTTTATCTTTCCTATCGGAGATTAAATCTCGAGCCAATCTTAGAGAAGATAGTACTCAATCACGATAGAAAATAGCAAGATCAGAACACGCAACTACAGAGAAAATGGTTGGGACTGGCTTCACAAAACGAATGAAGTCTTCCAGTCGTTAACCTACATGGTTTTGGAAAAACCTAAGGTTAAAGGAGAATCGACTCTAGTCGCAACTAGTATCACACATGAGGTGTGGGGATTAGGTTTCCCAGTTGTTAGAGTTCTCCTTTATATAGTCTTCAAATCAGGGTTTGCAATCAATGCTACCTTGGTAACAAAGCTTTCAATATTCACCGTTTGATGAAAACCTGATTAGACTCAAGCTAATATCTTTCACCCGTTAGATCGAACTTAGCTTGTTACACACAAATGAAAAGTGACTTCATTTAGATATGGGTAACCGTACCTAAACGTGTACACCTTTGTTGGCTCAACAATAGTTAACCGAAGTTAGCCATATGAACATTTTCATATCAACCATATTCATCTTAACCATAACTAGTTCAAATGAATCAAATGAAACTAGTTCTAGAGTTGTTCAATTGTTTATATTCTCATAGAAGTATACAAGACATAATTTAAGCAAAATCGATTTTGATTCACTCGAATCAATTCATGAACATTATAGCCACGGTTTGCAAAAGATTGCATTCCTTATTATATAAATGTATTAATTCATGAACAAACCGATTTTAGAACATAACCTACTCAAGTATGCGAACGAGTACGCATACCTAAATGGCCGAACCAAGTTTGGGTTCGCGAGTACGCGAACGGGTACGCATACCACCAAACTCAGTTAAGTCCCGGAACTTGAAACTCAAGCCAGTACGCGTACCGGTATGCGTACTTAGTTCCCGGACCTTCACTAAACCAATCAGTACGCGTACTGGTATGCATACCATGGTTCCCGGACTTGGAATAACTTGAAACAGTTAGCATACAAGTACGCATACCGTGCTATATCCAATCATGGTTATTTGTTCTAAACTCCTAATTCAATCATTGAAACATTCTCGGAAGACGAGAAAGACGGGAATTGCTGTCTCACACAAACTATTAGTTTCTAAGCAATTTTCAAGTGATTGAATGATCAATACGAAATATTCCGAGTCTACATCAAATGACCGTCTCACACAAATCATGTAAGATGTTACCAAGCGATTTTCACATGATCATCTTTTGACTCCGTCAAGAATATAAGATGAACTTTGTTAAAGCGAAAGCTTACCAACACATATTTCGAGAAATATGTAAGCGGGTTAAACTCAGCTCGAAATATCAAATATGTATAATCGAAGTCTATATAGTTATATGACTTTTGTCTCAAATAGGAGATAGAGCAGATAGACTTTTGAGTGATAGATGAGTTCAAGTCTCCACATACCTTTTGTTGATGAAGTTCCACAAGCTCCCCTTAGTAGTTTTTCGTCTTCAATTGATGAACGCCGTGAAGTTTAATGCTCAACTACACTTATTATCCTAATCCGGGACTTAGCTATAAGTAGACTAGAAATCAAGGCTTATAGTTTTGGCAACTAAACTTGACAAACAAGCTTGAGATAGCAACGCTTGCGAGTTCGATCGAGCAGTGCTCTAACAAGAAAATGAGTATTTAGGGACCAAAATCCCGCAATCTAGTCGTAAAGTTTCTTCTCATGATTTTCTTATTAACAAATTTGATTCAAAACTAGCAGGATGGAAGAAACACTTTTTGTCTCATGCTGGAAGGAAAGATCTCATCCAATCAGTCCTAGCTCTAATCCCCATCTATTACATGTAGATTCTCATTCTTCCCAAAGTTACTCTCAATAAGCTTAGTCAAATTATCAGAAATTTTTGTTGGGGACATGCAAGAGATCAGAAGAAAGTGCATTTCTTGAATTGGAAATGGTTCAACATAAGCAAAGACAAAGGTGGGCTAGGGCTCCGTTCTCTCGAGCACCGGAACAAAGCTTTAATAGCTAAATTGGGATGAAGATTCCTCTCATAGGCTAATTCTTTATGGAGTCAGATACTTAGAGCAAAATATCTGAGGAATACTTCTTTCTGGAGCACAAATAAGCCTCGGAATTGTTCTGCAACTTGGGAAGGTATCCTTGATAGCAGACAACACTTACAAGAAGGTTGTATGTGGTTAGTTGGAGATGGTAAATCGATCAATGTCTGATCTGATCCTTAGATCCCTTCTATTCCAGGATTCAAACCAATTTTGATTCAGAATGGCGCCAACGGCATAAACAAAGTTAATGATTTAATAATTGAAGAATAGGGCAGATGGAATGTCCAGTTGGTTAACGAAAGCTTTGATCATTTTGTGGCTACGCATATTCTAAGTATTCACATCAACAAGGAAACTAAAGTGGACAGGTTCATATGGACTCTAACTCCACATGGGAATTTCAATCCCCGGTCTTTCCAGAAGTTACTTGCATCCAATAGTGGTGAGTCTTCTAAAACTAATGACCATAATTTCCCTTGTAAGTCTTTTTGGAAACCAAAACCTATATGCTCCTAAGATTCATATGTTTATGTAGAGGATATTTTATGATGGTATCGGTGTATAGTCTAACGTGGGAAGGTATATCGATGGATTTCCAAGTGAATGTCATCTTTTTCAGTCAGCTCAAGAGACAACATACCACTTATTCATTCAATGACCAGTCACTCAGGCACTATTGTTTGCTTCCCCTCTCAACTTTAGTATTTCATTCCTTCAAGAGCATTCAGTTAGAGCTTGCTGTCAATATTGGTTAGAAAAAGGAGACCAAGATCATACTTTCAGTATGGGTGCTAGTATTTGGTGGGCTTTATGAAAAGCAAGAAACAGATTGGTTTTGGACAAGATCCCAATTAACTTCAACTCAATCATCCAAGATAGCTTATACTGGTTTAACTCTTACAGTAACACTGAAGATTCAGATAACAACATCAATTGTAATCAGTTCATGCCACATAACCAATCAGTTCCTTCTCAACGGATAACTCATTTTCCTTCTCAAATCAAAATAAATGTGGATGTTGCGGTTGGAGGCACTAATTCTTATTTAGCTGCTTTTGCAAGTGATAGTAATGGCAACTTCGTTAGAGCTGGCACTTGGGTATCCAACTCCACTATCCCGCTAGTTGCTGAAGCTTAATCTTTCCTCCACGCCCTCAAGCTAGCTAATATCAAGAATTGGCAAATGTGATTGTCGAAGGTGACTGCCAGGTGGTCGTTAAGGTTCTAAATGACACGACAACTTCAAGACCCTGGAGGGTATCTCATCTGATTGATGAAATCAATAACAAGGCTGCCTCCTTAAACTTTACTGAGTTTAGTTTTGTTCCTAAAAGCCTCAACAAAATGGCTCATAATCTCGCAAGTTTCGCAAAGTCCCAACACATTTAACAAATGTAGACTTTTTCCCAACCTCGAAGCTGTATCCTAGAGCTCTTTCCTTCTTAACTTTTGTTTTTCTCTCTTTTTTCTATGCGTGCCTCCAGACTACCCAAAAAAAATAATGATATAACTTAAATTTTATAAAGAGTTGGGATTTAAGAAAACAGCCGCTCTCACATTCTCCCAAAGGTGGGGCCCTAAAGTGGCCCCCTACTAGTCTCCTGTCCCCAGGGCCCACCCCTCTGTGAGTGGCGGTTTTCACAGGGTTTTCTTTTCGCGGTTCGTTAAGAAGCGCTGTATTTTGATTGGATATGGAGTTTCTATAGATCCAGTTTATGTCTACTAGGTTTCGTCACCCTGAACTATCCACCACTAATACCTCTGTCACCGTACCATTATAGCACGTGCTATGTTCTATTGAAACTGTGAACACATAAATCTCGATGGCATCCACGTGTTCACAAACAGTGTTCGCATATACTTAATACCATAAATTATGCGTTGTATGCGTAAAGGGGGATGATTATATCTATTCATCGACTCAGAGCCTTCGGGCTCGTCCTTGTCTAGTCGTACAATGCTCGTATAGTAGAATAAATATAAAGCGAAACATAAGTATGAAGTTTATCATGCAAAGTACCGAATATAATGTGCAGAACGTAAATGCAGAATATAAAGTACGGAATGTAAATGCTGAAATATAACTGAGACAATCATTTACGTGGTTCAGCACTAAGGCCTACATCCACGGGGTTGGTGTTTCACTATGTATAAATTGATTACACAGATAGTCGAATGAGTTTGAAGTATGAACTGAGGCTGCCGGATCAAGGGAATCACTTACTCTTCCTAATTCTCTCTCCTATGTTCCCCTCCCTTTGTTATCGCCCCCTTTACTCTCAGTGGGGAGGGGTATTTATAGGGTTACAACGTGGGGTCCACTTCTGAAGACCGTTGTAACCTTATCGTCTTGTGTTTTGTGTCAATACCGCGGACCTCTCCATCTTCTACGATGCTCCCAGCGTTCTATGCTTATTGTCGAAGAGTGATGGCTGTATCTTCCACAGGATGGTCGACACGTATGCTGCTCAGAGTGTTTAATGCAGGTGGTTGAGTCGTATGCACGTGCCAGACAAAGGTCCTCTGCCCCTGTCACATCCGCGTCAGTTGGACTCACCCCAGCCGTCGATCTTGGATCTTTCTTGAGATGGGATAAAGTGAGTCTTTGGGTGCTTTTCAGTGCTTCGCAGTGGCATTGTATCTCGGTACTTCTTGATCCTTAGTCATTGGATCTGTTGGATGAGGGCCCTGCCTTGATGACCCACGTCTTTTGGCTGTATGCGCGTGGCATCATATCTTGATACCCTGAATGGTGTGCCTTCCACGTGTTTCTCTATAGATACGTGGAGGATGATGAAATATGTACACACAATTTTCCCCTTTTCTTCTGAATTGGGCGTCAGTCGAAGTTAGAAGAAAAACGTCACATATTCCTCATCTCTCTCCTAATAACTTCTCCTAGATATTAGGCACGTTTCCCACTCATGGCAATAACTTCTCCTTGGGTAAAGGGATGGTTAGTATTTCCTTCAAGGCTTATAAATATGAAAGAGAATGTGAAAATTTAGAAATAAACTTCATTCCCTCCCTGACAGTCTTTCATTCTTTTTCTTTTCTTCTGTAGCTGTTGTTTTTCCTTCTTGTTCTTTAGCCATTAACTGCTACTATCCTCGTATTGAATACGACCTTCTCTTGTCTTCTTCTGAGCTCATCTGCTGCTGTAGTTCGTTGTCTCCTTGATTGCACTCGCCTTATTCGAAATATCTCATACACAGGTAAGAGATTTCTCTTTGATTTTGATCTTGATCACTTGGTTTATCTTCTGCTACTGTATTCTTTAGCTTTGTGATGAAAAGCACATATACCGAAGCATATATGCTTGCCCCTTCTTCATTACAAAGCGTATAAACTCGTGTTTGAAGATTTTCTTTGGTGTTTTGACTGATTTAGGGTTTTTTATATTTTCTTCTGTTGGATAACTATGATGAACTGGCCAAAATTTAGCTTTTTGATCCTTATTCGTCATTCTGCGGAAACCTATAACTTGTTTGTATATCTCGTAGATATGGCTGATCGTCAGCGGGTTCCTTATTAGACTCCGCCATCTAGTCCTCGTAGATCTCCTCCACGTAGAGACCCTGATATATCTCCACCAAGAGGAGGTTCATCTAGGTCTTCACAAGCTGATCTTCGTACCCAAAGAGTCTCGTCTTCCTCTGGTCAGAGATCTTCGTCTACCAAGAAAGGAGATCCACCGAAGGGACCTCCTGGTTCTAGGTATGCTGTTAGCCGCGCTTCTTCTCGTCCGCACGATGATTCTAGGAGCACGCAGGCTCCTCCGTAGTGAAGCATTGGACGTTCCACCTCTTCGTTCTATGGCTCCTCCTCCGATGCCCCAGAAGAATCCTCTGCCTCCACCTCCAGCAGTCCCCTCCAAGGGAAAGTCTACTAAGGGTACCGCCTCGAAGATTGATCCGCCAAAAAGTGTTCCTTCTAAGAGAAAGGCCTCAGACATGAGTCCTCCGAAGGATTCCACAATAGATCCCGCCGATGAGGAAGACGCTGCCCCGGTAATACGAAGCGTGTCAGTTGGTAAGAAAAAGCTCACATTCAAGCATATTGACCTGGCGGCGTTTAAGGAGAAACATGAACTTCAAGCCTTTGACGTCCGCTTATATGCTCACGATGATGACATCACTTATGAGCTTATCTCGAAGTATCAGTTCGATGAGTTTCATCTGCTGACAACCGTAGGGGCCTTCGAGGTGGGCCTTATGTTGCCTCTATACAAGTCAGGTGATCCCTTTTATTACGACGTACTGGCTAATCGTGAGGGTTCTTCTACAAACACCCATAGTCGTTCTATTTCACAGATGACTGGGAATTATCTTCGTGCATTAAAGGAGTGCTATCTTCGGAGCAAAGGAGAAACGATGATGACTTGCTATGTCCCTGATCCTGCTGAGAGAGAATGGTATACTCCCCAGAATTTTAATAATTCCTTCGGGGATTATATTAATAGTAGGAACCGTAAGCCGTGGAGTGTTGGTCTTCGTAACATTACTGCTCCTCGTGGTGAGATTCGTCTTCTAAGCGAGGTGAGCGACGCCAAGCTGAAGTACGTTCCTGGTACGGAAGGGTCTGCGAACAAGAAAATTTTCCCTCCTCGTGAGAGGATCAAGTGCGATCACGACTATGAGTGGCATGCTACTGTTATTGAGGTTATTGGTCCATGGGCTTGGGGTTGGATTCGTGGTCCACACGGATGGCGTCCCACTGATGATAGCGAACCTCGTGAGGTCGCTCCTGCTCGTTATGGAGACTTCTGCCCTTGGCGTTTGAACTTTGAAGGCATGAATTTTCCTTATGCCCTCGATGTTGTTGATGGGGATGAGGAAGAGAGTACCGATGCTATCCTTCCTTCGAGGAGCTCTGCGATTTGCCAAGGTATGGCTTCTTCCTATACTTGCCCCTTTTCTCCTTGTGTTTAAAAAGTTTAAATTTTTCAAGTAAAGGAGAAAATAATCCCTTGATGGCATCTCTTGTTGTTCTGTAGGTGACGAAGAAGAAAAAGATTGGTCCCAAGCGATCTTCTACCGTTGTGGCTGATGAGACAGAGGTTCACGAGGAGGTTACCAGCCCTGCTAACGAAGACTTTGCTGAGGATGAGGATATGTCCGATGGGGAGGAACGTACTGATACTTATCCCCTCAACCACGAGGATGGTGGTGGTGCTGGTGGGAAAGAGAATGCCCCTGGTGGCAACGATGGTGGTGAAGAATACATTACTGCTGGTGGCAATAGTAATAGTGGCCCCATTCCTATTGGGTCTTAAGAATTTTCCTTTGGTAGGATTTACTCCGCGGGGGAGACCTTCGACATGAGTACTGCCATGGGTCTTGCTGGGGAGTTCTCTTTGCTTTCCCCAAACGATGATTGGGATGTGCTTGATAACTCTGGCAAGGGGAATGCCGCGGGTCAAGAGGTTGTAGACGCAGGTGATATCCTAGAGGGTGATAATGCTGAAACCCTTACTAATCAGGAGGCGGGAGCAAGGAAGAGTTCAACGGCTGGGAAGGCCGCTGATGTTGGGGAAGCTTCTACTGAGTCTCCCTTGGAAGATTTCCCGCAATCTTTGATGCTGGAGGGTGACGACGCCATTCTTGCTTGGCTTAAAAAGAAAAATTTGATGTTCGTCCCAAATCCTGCCCCCGTGCTTGCTGGTGAGAAGACTTCCGATGCCTATACTCGTCGGATGATGCAATTATCTGCCGAAGACAAGGTTGCGGATGTGTGAGACAAGAATCTGAGGGCCTTGGAGGCTACCCTGGTGGTTGATCCTCCATCCACCATTGTCGATATAATGGCCATAGCTGATGGGTATCAGTATGGTTTCCCTCAGCAGCGGATGCTAGAGGTACGTTACACTTTTCCTCATGTTTCCCTCTCTTTGGGAATTGTATAGAGTTCTGATATGATACTTCTTCCTTTCCTGGAACTTAGATGATGAGGAGTGAACACTGAAACCATACCCTGTACCAGTTATTTAAGGCCAAGTCTCTCAAGTTAGAGGCCAAGCTTCGTCACAGAGAAGAGGAGCTTTCTGCGGCTGAGACGGTTATCTCCGCCAGGGATAAGGAGATAAGTGAGCTGAGGAGTCGTCTCAAAGGGAAGGAACAACTAGGCAACGAAGAGGAAAAGCTTTGTCTAGAGCTTGCTATGGTCCGCAGTGAGTTGGAGGAGGTTCGGAAAAATGCTTCATATTTTACAGGTCCGTCTTTTTTCTTCGCTTTTCTCACCGTCGCTATTTTCTAGCAATTAGTGTTCTGTCTGAGTCTCCCCACCCTATCTTTAGCGGGTGGAGTCCCAGAGCTGGTATGGCTTCGGAATGAGAGATAACGGCAGAAAAACCGTATCGCAGAGTTAGTGGAGCAAATAAAAAGTGAGGCCGAAAGATGGGATGCAAAGGCCGAGGTGTGGCGTCTGAGGCATACTCAGATAGTTGATATGCAAAATAAGTATAACACTGATCGTCGTATGTTTAATGGAACTCTGCTATGGACGCATGACAATCTTAGCGAATCCCGAGAATATGCTTCATCTTTAGAAGCTAGAATAAATCTTCCGGAGGAAGAGTTACGACAGGCTCGTTCCTCTCAAGGTTCCGAAGTAAGAGAGTATATGCAGCGTCTTGCCAAAGAAAGATACGATGCCAGGGCTGAAACCGGTGCCCTTAGCAAGGCCTTGGATGCGTCTCGGGCTTATGTAGCCCGCCAGGTTGAGTCTGAGAGAAATATTGAAATGAACATGTACAGAGTCAACAAAGGGTTGGAATAGATGAATAACGAAGTCAATCATCTTCGTCACTTGGATTCAATGAAGCAGGTAGAGTTAGACGCTAGTCAATTCGCTCTCTTAATCCTTCAAATGGATTATAAGAAAATATCCGACGAGTATGACTTTCTTGACGAAGCTCGAGATGCAATTGTTAACGAATATGAAATAGCTTCGGCTAGGGTCGAAGGTATATATTTACTTCGTCGAGTGTGATTTTGTAATCCATCGTCCTAACCATTCCTATTTCTTTTTTTCTTCTTTTCAGAGCTCCAGGGACAACTTCACGCTGCGACTGAAAAACTTGAAAAGGCTCAATCTGCCTTAGTGCATCAAGAGGGTCAGACCACGTACTACAAGGGTTTAGCTGCGTCACGAGATGAAGCAGCGAACGTGGCCTCTAAGGAAGTGAGCCATCATCTGTCCTCTTTGTTGTCACAGGACGAGATGCGGAATACCGTCATTACATATAAGGCTCGTTGTCAGTTAGCTGAGGAGACCAATAAGGTTCTGACCAAAATCGAGCATGGTCTCAAGACTGAGCATGGGCTCATCAAGGAGTATCCTCGTCGCCCTATGCCCGCCCCCTTGACTAGTTCTTCAGGGCTTTCTTCAGGTGGGAGTGTGCCTTCGTCGCAGAGAAAAGACCCCACCGGTGGAGCTGAATCATCCAAGTAGATTCTTCCGCTAGTTATAGAAAGTTGATCTTTGTTGATTATAGAGCTTCGTGCCATCCATTTGACGTGTTTTTCGTTTTCTTGTTTATTTTGCCAAACTTGTAATCAACTTTCATGGAATGGATCATCGTTTATTAATTATGTACATCTTCGTTTACCTGCATTATTATTTTAACTGTATTATTTAGTTAACGAACTCAAATGATCTTGAGACTGTCACCCCATTGGCTAATCCTTGTAAAGGAATTAATTAAAGAGTTCCCTTAGGAATGAAGTGTTTGAGTGCGATGACAACTCGAAGGTATATACCTTCATGATCATCTTGAGACAAGGGAGGTATGAAGTTCTGTCACCCCATTGGCTAATCCTTGTCATTATCATGTTACTAACAACCCTAGAGGATTCCCGGATGGTGGGGGTCGATGACTTAAACAAATGCTCTAAGCGTGAGATAAGATTTCTAGGATATGGGGTGTTTATTTGAAATATTTACATGTCCCCATTCGAACTTAAACAATCAACAAATAATCCATAAACAATAATAGCATGGTAGAAATCAATCAATAACATTAATAAATGCAAGAGAACAAGTTATTTCATCAATTATAGATTCATATTTCGGGCTTCGAAATCGCCCTTAATCAAAGAGAGTTTCTTAAAATGGTTGGAGATCTCTTTCGTGATATCAAGGATGTCTTCCCCATGGTCTTACACTTATAGATGAATTTATCTATCAAAACCTTCCATTGAAAGGGGAGTCTCGAGAGATTGTAGGTATCTACTTTCCCCAATAGTGACAACTCGTTGTATGTGTAGGCGCAGCTTTTCCACCATTTGTGTGAGAAGCATATTTCCACCAACAAGACATATTTACAAGTGTTCATTAAAGCCAACATACTTTTGACAAAGATGAAGGATACATTGTGAGAAATAATCCGCCTCCAAAAGCATTTGCACATGAGATGAGACTTTTGTATTGTATTTGGTTATCTTATTAGATAAGAATTTTTGCAAAAAACTTGTTTGATTGATGAGTTGAGGTCTGCTATTCCTCGTCCAGAGATAGAAACATGTCGATCGGGTGTGTCGTCTTCTTCTTCTGGTACTCTTCACGCAGTTGCAGAGCTGCGCTGCTATCTATGGATGGTATAGCTTGAGATATTTTGCATTCCATGGGTGTCTGAGGACTTCCCCTTTTAGGTTGCGCAGGTAATATGATCCATTTCCTGCGATATCGTGTATGACAAAAGGTCCTCCCCATGTTGGTGCTAACTTGCCCCACTTCCTTTCTCGTTGGTATTGGGGTATGGTTCTCAGCACATACTGTCATTCTACGAAATTTCTAAGCTTAACCCTTTTATTGTACTCCCTTGCTAACTTTCTTTGGTAATTCTCCATTTTCTGCAACGCTGCTTCTCTCATTTCCTCTAGGTCATCGAGTCTTTCCAACATCATGTCCGCTGTGAGGTTCTTTTCCCATGCTTCGGTCTTCGTGGTTGGCATGATGATCTCTGTGGGGATGACGGCTTCGGCTCCATAGGTGAGCAGGAATGGAGATTCCCCTGTGGCTGATCTTCAGGTTGTTCTTTATGCCCATAAAATATTATGTAATTGCTCACACCATCGTCCTTTATGCTCGTCTAGTTGTTTCTTGAGAATGAGAGCGAGGGTCTTGTTTGTGGCTTCTGCTTGGCCGTTGCTTTGAGGGTATATCGGTGTTGACTTGTTCTTTCGGATTTTGAAGGTATCGAAGAGAAAATCAATGTTCTTGCCCTGTAGCTGCTTACCATTGTCAGAGACTATACTGCAGATAATGTTTTGAAAAATGAATGTGAAGACATCCGAGTCGCGAATCCTTGACAGAGCCTTAACTTCTACCCATTTGCTAAAATAGTCCGTGGCCACTATCAAGAATCTTCTTTTCCCTGACCCTTCGATCAGTGGACCCACAATGTCTATGCCCCATTTTGAGAATGGCCAAGGACTATCCACCGAGTTTAGCATCGTTGCTGGTGCGTGGATTCTTTTGGCGAAACATTGGCATTCTTCGCATCTTCTTGACATTCTTGCAGCGTCTCGTATCATCGTTGGCCAGTAATACCCTTGGGTCTTTGCTTTGTATGCTAGAGATCTCATTTCACTGTGATTTCCTGCGTCCCCGCGATGTATATCTTTTAGCACCGGGTGGCCTTCGGATCTAGATAGACAGCGTAGCAAAGGTCCGAGGAAGGATTTCTTGTATAAGACCCCTTCTCTTAAATAGTACCTTCCTGCTTTGGATTGTATTTTCCTGGCCTGTTTTAGGTCTATGGGCAGCGTCCCTTCTTTGAGAAAGAGATGGATCTCAAATCTCCAGTCCCCTTCTTTGCTGAAGTCTTCATCTTCGTCTGCTCTTGTCATGATGTCATCCTTCTGGAAGTCATCGGCGATGTATTCTCCTGTATCGTCGTCTGCTACATCTTCTCCCACGCTGCCACTTTGGTTTGCAGCGCAGATTTCTCGAGAAGAGACTGAGGGTTCGTAAACCCTAGTTATCTTGATTGCCTTGACATCCTCGTTTTTCAGCATGGATGACAAATAGGCCAAAGCATCTGCATGCCTGAGTTCCTTTCTGTTTAGGTATCGGAATTTAATGTTTGGTATCTGAGATGCCAGTGTCTGGACTAAGGCCATGTATGCTGATAGGGTTTCATCGTAAACATTGTATTCCAACCCTATTTATCGGATGACCAGTTGTGAATCACTTGTCAGGCGTACATCGGTTATACCCATTTCTATTATTAGACGAAGAGCATGCACAACAGCCTCATATTCAACTATGCTGTTGGTATGCTCCTTGAATTCCAGTTTGAAGGCATGTACGATCCTATCCCCCGTGGGAGTGGTGATCACGATGCCAATGCCTGCTCCTTCTTTATTCTTCGAGCCATCAACGAAGACTTCCCATTGTCTCGGGTTTGCCGGTTCGAGGATGTCGATGGGATCTTTGCTTTTGTCGATCTCTGGTAATCCTGCTGTTTTGAGTCCATCAATGAAGATTTCTTCGTCATTATCTAGCGGAAGATCTGCTAGGACTTGTGACTTTTGGGAATGTCGGAGTTCATGGATGATGTTAAACTGGTCGAGATGGGTGTTCCACTTTGCAATTCTTCCTACTTTACCTGCACATTTGAGGACGGCCTCTAGTGGGGCTTTGCATGGGACGCGGATGTAGTGGGTCAGGAAGTAGGTCCTTAACTTTAAGGTTGCCCATACTAACGCCAAGATGAGTTGCTCGATCTTCGTATAATTTCTTTCTGCTGTGTTGAGAGTTTTGCTGACGTAGTAGATGGGCTGCTCTATCTTCGTGTTGGTTTTGACCAGCACTGCGCTGACTGCATCCTCCGTTGCTGCTATGTACATGGCCAAAACCTCGTCGGGATCGGGTTTTTGCAAGATGGGGATCTCAGCCAGGTATTCCTTGATTTTTGAAAAGCTTCTTCACACTCTTTGTCCATTCGAACTTGCTCCCTTTTTTGAGAATGTTAAAGAAAGGCTTACACTGCGTCGATGATCTGGATATGAATATTCCCAGTGCCGCTAGGGAACCATTGAGTTTTTGGACTTCTTTTAGGTTCTTTGGAGATGGCATTCCTACGATGGCCTCAATCTTGGCAGGGTCCACTTCGATGCCCCTCTTTGTTACCAGGTATCCGAGGAATTTACCTGAAGTGACGCCAAAAGTACATTTCTCTGGATTTACTTTCATATTGTGTTCCCTCATTGCTTGGAGGATATCCTTCAAATCTTGGTGGTGGTCCTTGCGTAGCTTGCTCTTGACGAGCATATCGTCTACGTAAACTATATATATACAAATTGGCATTCCAAAAGTCAACATTGCAAAAGCCCGGTTCTGATTTTCTATAAAGGCCAATGCGAACCTCTTCATGTACAAAGAAACCAAATGCTTGAGAGCGAAGTTTTCTAGTTCTAACAAAGAGAGTGTTTATACGCGGTACAGACAAAGCAAAAAGAGAATACTTAACAAACCAATTAATTAACCTAAATATTTTATACGGTAGCATAAAACCATTAAGGACATCATAAGTAATTAACTAAACCCATACTGCACAAGTACAATACATGCCCGGTCAAGAAACTCACCCTTTCACTTACCACCTGACGTAGAGTCCATGGACCTTTTCTCAAATTTACGACTATGTTAATTTTAAAATTAAAAATAATACTACTCTCATTTCTAAAAAAGAAATACTATCGATTTTTCATTTGTGGAAATTGAATAAATGTCATTACTTTTAATGGGCCTACACAAGTACCCTTATCAACAATGATAATACCCTTCATCTTAAAAAAGGAAATCCATTATATCATCAATACCATAAATACCCATGTAAGATGTTAAGGTTTATACAAAAACATTTCATTATTTTTATTTTTCAGTATAAACTTTCTCTCTGTTGCTCTCCCGAAAACAGCCACCACCATCACTGTCGTTTCTCCACCCCTCTTTTGTGCCGCCGTTAATGATGGTGATGCTGGTGATGGAGGATATCGAATCTCTATTAATCAATTAATCTGAATGATTTTTTTTTATTGGATTTCACAAATCTTTGTTCACTAGTGTTTTGGGGTAAAAACTGATTCTGCTGTTTTTTTTGGTAAATTTGGGGTGTGTTGATGAGAAACGAATTCAAACCCTAAACAAATGCACTGCACGTGAGTACTTTTAGATTCGAGAGATCAATCTGTAAGACTCTGGCCTAAACCAAGAAATGGCCGTTCCGGATTCAATTCGGTTACAAGGTGAAGGAGAAGGGTTGATCTTAGGGAGAGAAGCGAAGAAGGTGTTTGAGATCAGAATGTTGAATTATGAAGGTGTGACTGTTTTATGACTTGTATCAGAAAATGGTTTCTGGCTACTTGTGTTGATCACACTTGTGTTCTGAAAATAGGTTGAAAAACTTATTTATACAAGTCATTGAGCGCTTCCCTGATCTCGTAGGAAGTGGAGGCAGTTAAGTAGTGGAGAAGTGGGGTTGTGCAAAAGGTGGTGACCATCACGTTTCCTTTATGTGGGAAGACCGGTCACCCTTTCACCAATTACTTCCTCATTGCTGTTAACCGTCCGTCCTTTCCTGACACTTTCGTGTAATGGGCGCGTTGCACGCCGTACGCCGTAAACCACAAGACCAATACCCCAGTAAACATCCCCCAGTTTGTGACATGTTTGATGTCTCGAGTAAATGGGTCAAGTCGTGAGACTTGCCGCTAGAAGCAGCATATAGTGCTTTTGAGTCAAATAACAAAATTATTTGTCGAATCAATATTTATAAAACATCGTTTATAATCGATGTATATAAAGCATCGCTTTCAAACAGGCAGCTTAAAATATTTGATGCTCATGAAGCATCATTGTTTTAGAGCTCGTCTAAGTTAGTCGCGGAGCTTAATGTCTTAAAAGGAGCATGACCGCCCTCTTTCAGGGAGTTGGTAGGTGCTACGCACGCATCCCAGGGAGTGGCCGATCAGTCCCTATAGGAGAGTGGCGACTTGTAGTTGCAGGAAATCCTACAATACATCCCTCACAAGAATTCATAATATTCAACACATCTTTAAGATCAACAATCACACTTTTTATTAATTGAGTTAAAGAATTTTACAAAAGGGAAATGAAATCAAGAATACAACTATTGCTCTAGACTTTCTCTCTCCTCAAAACTTTCCCTCCACTCTCTAAAAAGATCTCCCCCTTCCTCTCTCATACCTTTCTCTTTATATAGGTGTTTACATAGTGGATGACAGCTCACATACAACTCATATTTCCCCTATTTTAGGATCTCGTGCTATGTTCTCTCAGGCTCTCTTTATAATTTCGCAGGCTCTCTCTCTATAATTTCACAAGCTCTGCTACATTCTCTCAAACTAAGAAAATAATTAAATCTCGCACACTAATAAAATGTGTTGTGCGATATTTAGATCCTACATCTTGCTTATTTTTCCTTGAATATTGCTTGAAGAGCGATCTTTAAGGAAAAAACCTCTTTGTTGTAGTTGTTGGAGGAACGAGCGAAAGAATATTGGACTTGAAAAGTACGTACTTGCCTCTATTCTTTTGTGAAGTTCCGGAGCTTTGCGAAGTAAATAAGAAGTATCATCTCTTGAAGTATACGAAGTATGAAGTATTCTTTGAGAAGTATAAGAAGTACTCAATCCTCGAAATATAAGAAGAATCTGTCCTTGAATGAGAATAAGAAATATTGCCTCTATTCATGTGAAATTCCATTTTTGTTGAGGATTCTTGTTATTCATCAGTGAACGTCCACTTTGGAAATGATTCTTGCCGAGAAGATAAAGAATATAAAATGTTTTTTCTTGGTAATCCATAGTTGCCTCTGTTCTTTATCTATGAGGTTAGAATCGTTGAGAAAATGCTGAATGAGCGAGTTATTTCTTCATTCTTATCTTGCCTTTGTCTTTTGTTTTGTTCTCATGCGATAGTATAATCTCTTCGAGTTGTTTTTAATTTTGCGAAATAATTGAGCGAAATAACCACATTTTGCAAAATAATCACATTTTGAGAAATTCTGACACATTCTGCGAAGTTATGAATACTTCTGCGAAATTATGAATAATACTCCTGAGAGATTCTGAATAATACTCCTGAGAGATTCTGAATAATACTCCTGAGAGATTCGGAATAATACTTCTGAGAGATTCTGAGTAATACTCATTTGTTATTTTATCTGTCTCAGACTCATTTCCATGTATATATTCGCAAACTTATTTGTTTACATATAATCATTTTCGCAAGCTTATTTGCTTACTCATTTTCTTATGTGGTCTTATTTTGCCTTCCTAATTAAAGGTCTTATTGTGCCACCTCTTGTCATTGCGACAAAATCGCAGGACGTCTTTGCACTTGCATGCAAAAACCCATTGATCTTGCCTTAACTCTCTCTTTGAAATTTTTGTTGCGACAATATGACAGGCATAAATATTATTGCGAACATAAAATCCCATGACATTGCCATCTTGACACACTTATCAGCTCCCTAATGGAGGGTGCCGCCCTTATCTTCCCCCTGGTTGCCCCTTCAAGGAGGCGTACCTCTACCATACAAGGTTGGATCCTCCCATACGGTCTTAACAACAACCAGTTGTTTTCGAAGCCTCTTATCCCTTTTGCCTATAGGGCTTATGGTTACCAGACTGCACCCTAATGGGGTTTTCTTCGGGCCGAGTGCATCATACGTCAAGACTATCCAAGAATGGCCAGGGTAGTTCCAGACGCCCCGGGCACTCTTGGCTCAACCGTGTACCTCGGCGCCTTGATCGGATGTCACACTCCTTAGAAGAGACCCTCAGTCGTCCAACCTAAGTCATTAGCTTAGGTTGAAAATCCAAGGTACCTCTCCTGGATGGGCTTTATTGACCCCAAATCTCCATGACTCAGGTTCCAGTAGCGGTGTAACCTTATCGCTGAGCCATGCAAGAGGTACCCCCTTCTATGACGCACTTTAGGTCTTACATTTGCCTCTTGCGAATTTTTATTCGCGAACTAGGGTGTACGCCATAAAGGTTCGCCCCATTCTAATCTTAGATTTTTATGGATCTTAGATTGTCTCTTGCGAAATTTTCGCGTTTCTTTATTCTCTTATTCATTCTTTCATTTCTGCCATTTCTTTCATTCATTCTTTCATTCTCATAATATCATATCATTTGAAGCAAAGTAAATATTCAAGAGAAATTCTTATACATTGTAATTCTGAAACCTTTGTAGTTGTGAAATCTTTGTAATTCTGCGATTGTATCACGTTTTGTAAATCTTTTATTTTTTGTAAATAAATATTCTAGAGAAATATATAAATTGAATTTTCTCGATTTTTTGTAATTTTGGAATCTTGAAAACTTTGTAATCTTGAAATCTTAGTAATCTTTGTAATCTTTGTAATCGTGCGATTGTATCGCTCTTTGTAAATCAAATCGAAAATCTTTTATTTATTGTAAGTAAAATAAAATGTTCAAGGAAGTGGTACTTATCTCTTATGTGAGCCGCTGTTGCTGTCAAAGAAGTGAATAAATGCCTTGACATGTATGAACTTCACGCAGCAAAAAAGAAGTGTGAGAAGTGAGACTTGAACTCTTGACCTGCTTCTTGGATTTTCTTTTAACATACCAACTGTGCTAACCCTCTCTTGCGAAATAATGAAAGATCTTGCGAAGTACTCATCTGCGAAAAGGAAAAATTATGTGCGAAGTAGGGGATTCGAACCCAGGTACTACAACTTGCTCTTCTGAAGCTTGACCTATGCGACCTTAACCATATGTTCAAGAATTTCTTTGTGAAATCTTCGCATAACACTTGTTACTTGTTCTTTTATTTACCCTTGGCATTTCATCAAAAATGTGTGAAAATATCGCGGTGAGGAAGAATTGATCCTGCGACTTATTGTTTGTTTTCTCCACTTCGAATTATCTGTACTAGTCTTCTTCTGTTGCGAAAATATCTCTTGAAGTGTATAATGCCGCAGCAAAAACAAATGGGAGAGTGGCAAGATTTGAACCCGCGACCTTATACTTGTACTCTTCGCCAGTGACCAACTTTGCTGGCTGCTGTTTTGTGAAAGGAATGTAAGGCTTGCGTAATTTATTTTTATTTAATCATTCTTTCTATAATGTTTATCTTGGTCTTCTCCCGCTATCGGTTTCCTCTTCTTTGTTTATATTCGCTTGTAGCGACTCTTGCCCCGTGCGTCTTTGAATTTGTTTTGCTATTATAATTGTACGTGCTCCTGCGAGTTTCAAATATTGATTAGTAGTTTCTTAACGAAATTATAGAGTTCATAATAATAACTTCTATCAATGCTAATTTCATTCTTCGTGACCTATTAAAGTAAGAAATATGAAGGTAAGAAGATTTCCCTTTTAACTGCGACGAAGTTATTGAGCATCACTAGCTCCATTGGATTTTAGCTTTTTGTGTTCATACGGTTCTTTAGCTTAATGTTTGCCTCATTTTCCTTACTGGTATTTCTCCCCTAGGGCTCTTGCGAACTGACTTGCCGGGTCTTGGATATGAGTTGGTTTACTTCATTGGATGCCTATACAACTAACTGATCCTGTTTATTTAGAATCTTCCCTGGATTTGATGAGAACTCGTAATCTGTTGTAGATGCCATCTTTGTCACTTTTGGCTTGTCTCATAGATGAACTGTTGATTTGCGAGCTCTTCTGTGTAGGTATGGCCTTAAATATGTTGGTTTATTCGCAATTGTGTGCTCTTTCTTCGCAATCAGTTGATGCTTCGTCAAACCACTATGACAGTTTTAGTTTACTCTCAATCCTACTTCGTATGGTTGTTGCTGAAATTTCTTTGAATTTGCACGAAGTAAAAGAATTTGTCGAAGTTGTTTTTGCACACTATATTCTTTTTGGTGTTAGTTGTTTGTTTTTGTCGCCTTTGAAGTTTGCTTTTCCACTCTATTTCTTCGCAGAAGCTTTCTTCTCAATCTGTTCGTCATTGTTTAAAACTAACTCCCAATTTCACCTTACGTGTACGTCCCTTTCACCTATGTAGATCCATTTTCTTTCGTCTTTACTTCATCTTTGGTCTTTATCTCCTTGTTGCACCTGTTTTTGATGTTGATTTCTTCGCTCTTTTGAAGCTGTTTTCCTTCGTTGTTCTTGTGTTGACATGATGACGCTCTCGTCCATCCCTCCTTGCGTCTTTAATAATTTTGCTGCAGGCAATTCTTTCGCTCGTGGTATTCCATAACCTGTATGTCTCTTAGGTTTACTTGCGGTTCAAATTTTCTACCCTCTCTCTGATTTCCGTGCCAATTTCTTTGTTTCTATATCTTTTCTCCTGCGAATCTATTCGCCTGATGCCGTTGTCTCATATTTCCTTTCGTCTGCAAAAACTCTCTTCCAAAGATTAGTTAAGCTCCAAGCGTTACTTTTGCTCATGAATGAGTTGGTGGATTAGAAGTATGATTGTGCCTTCTCTTTCGCTCCTAGAGAATCCTTTGCTTTTGGTGATGCCGCGACAACGCTTTTGGTAATAATATTTTTGCTTTGGCTGTTAGGTCAAATATCTGCGCATTATTCCTTTCTTCGTTGTTGGCAACATTATTGTACGTAGTTCCTTGTTGGATGGCTTTTCGAAACTAAGAAATATTAACAACAAGAGAATAAGCTAGATTATTTATATTTCTGAATCAAACTTAAATTTTAACAATTATCATTTTCAAAATTGATTGATTGGGTTTATAAAGAAAGATTTGATTGTTGTAAATCTGAAATCAAAACCCGTTTTGAGTGAAGATTTTGTTTGAAAACAAGATTTTGTTGAAAACATAAACTGGTTTTATAATGGATTTTTTCTAAAATTCTTGTTTATAACTCCCAGATCTGGACAATTGGGCACAGAATCACAGATATGAGGAAGAGATTTTTCCTTTTAATGTATTGTTGGTGTAGTTTGGCTTAATTCGCTTGTTGTTGCCTCTTATTTTCATACTTCCAAGAACTTTTCATCATATTTGTTGTCTGGTAATGAAACTCTTCCATTGAAACCTCCGTTTTGTCCAATTGAGTTCATCACTAATAGTAGCTAATCTCTTTGAATCTTCTTCAATCTAAAAAGTAGCACGTCCCTGTTTCTAGCGCCATTATGTAGTTGCAGGAAATCCTACAATACATCCCTCACAAGAATTCATAATATTCAACACATCTTTAAGATCAACAATCACACTTTTTATTAATTGAGTTAAAGATTTTTACAAAGGGGAAATGAAATCAAGAATACAGCTATTGCTCTAGACTTTCTCTGTCCTCAAAACTTTCCCTCCACTCTCTAAAAAGATCTCCCCCTTCCTCTCTCCCGCCATTCTCTTTATATAGGTGTTTACATAGTGGATGACAGCTCACATACATCTCATATTTCCCCTATTTTAGGATCCCGTGCTACGTTCTCTCAGAGCTCTCTTTATAATTTCGCAGCTCTCTCTCTATAATTTCACAAGCTCGCTACATTCTCTCAAACTAAGAAAATAATTAAATCTCGCACACTAATAAAATGTGTTGTGCGATATTTGGATCATACACGACCGGTAGCCATCCTAAAATCCTATCGGTCGATCCGAGTTAAACTGGACCGCTTAAATCGGCTAGCCAAGTTGAGTGGCCGAGACGATTTGCGGCGATTAATGACCATTGTTGAATTACATGCAAGCGGCGCAACTAGTTACCTTTATGCGATCGTTTGGGATCCTTATGGGCTAGTTATTGCTTGGCCGATCTTTCCTCATTAAATAGGAGTGGATGGTGATCACGACGACATCTTGTTTGTCAACGAAGTCCAATCTAGGCTGGTCGACTCGTCTAGCAAAGTTGGACGGCGGAGATGATTTTGCGCGCGAGTTGCATACCGCCGTTGATTCAATTTTAGGGTTTTAAAGTCGTGTGGCCAACTTTGCTTTTGGACAACGATTTTGGGCGTTCATGACATGCTAGAGAATAATCGATTGGTCGGCACAATAGCCAAGCCATCGGTGAACGTACCCGCACCCTACCCGTCGAGTGAGATTGAATCTAGGCTGTCAATTCGGCCGGCGAAGTTGGTCGGTCACGATTGATTTAAGACCGACCTAGGCAGCCTAATTCGATTAAGATTCCTTTCGTTCTCACGGCTGGCTTTGTCTTTGGGCTAGCGTTTTTGGTGGTTGCTAGCATATCGAAGTAGTTCGACCAGGAGGCAGGAATGGAGGCGAGTTCTTTGGTGAGTATATCTGCACCTCATTGGTCGTTCGAAATAACATCCGAGCCATCCAACTAGGCTAGCTAAGTTTGACAGATGTGATGAGTTTGAGACCGATATGGTCGGTCTTAGCTCGTTGAGCATCTTTTCAACAGCACGATCACCCTAACTTCTGGCTAACGACCAGGGATGCTGCGGGTGAACTAAAAGTATCCCTATCGGATGAGGTAATAGTGGGCCCGTCGGTTGACACTATGGAGATTTCCTAGTTCCGCTAGGAAGAGGCTAAGCTTATTGAATTGACTGGCCAAATTATATGTCCGTTATTGCTTTTAAGACTGTCATGGACAGTTTAGGTTTTCCTTAAGGAATTGTGTCGATCGTGCTAACTTTTAATTAAGAGCACATTGACATGAAAATCTCTTTATTAGAGAGTGGTGCAGCCTGTGAGTGTTTTCATGCAGATCTCAATACTGACACTTCGGGAGATTCGTGCTACTCCGCTGCGAGTGAACATTAATCGTCATATCATGCCAATATTGAGAGTTCAGCTGGGGAACATAGCATAGGAAAATACTAGGCAGGCTCCGGCATTAGTGAGTAATGCAGCTAGGAGCTTAAATACTCATTAGGCTCTATACTAGTGAACAATTCATCTAGGAGCTTGAGTTTCAATATAATATGAAGAGAGACATAGGCACTCATCAGATTCTGATATATTCTCCAAATTCCGTACGGAATATAAATATATCAAGGTCTACTACTTCCGATGTTGGGTCAGGTAGACATACTTTTACAGTTTTCGCCCTAAGCTAAAAACCACCATCAACATTAAGTCCCCTGCTTAGCACGTAACAGTGACATTGTTGCAGGGTAAACACTAGATGGTGACAGACGAAAAATAAAATTTGAAAAGACGAAGTAGGTAGATTTTACCAGGGAAACCTAAATCGACCTTCGACAATGGGATCGTACGGCCAGTGGTTTTCGTAGTAGCGTGTTGCTAGCTCAACTATGGGGTATGAGTGTGTTGATGGTGGATTTTAGTTCAGGGCTAAAATTGTAAAACCCAAATTTTATACGCTGACATCCTGCAGGGGATAAGGCTATTTGATAAGTGATGAATACTTCTTCGCTTTATTAATTCACCTAGAATGGAGCATGTAGCAACAATCCCAAATGTTCTGTGAATTAAATACACAAAATTCATCCAGGATGGAGCATGTAGCAACAATCCCATATACCCTGTGAATTTATAATGTTATTAATTAATGCATGATTAGCCTTATATTTCCTGTGATGTTCCCGCAGAACTCTCATTATTGGTGCGGCATGACGACTGAGTGTTGCTCTCAGCAGAGTAACCCGAATCTCTAAGTGTCAATAATGAGGCATGCACGAAATACCCATACAGGCTACATCTCTCGGTGTGTTATACTAGCCCGATTGAGCATATTTGAATCTGGACTGTCCATATCAGTCTCAGAAACAATCACGACCACGCAAGTTGGCCGCATGATTTAACCAGCTTAGACGATCCTCAGCAGGAGCAGGCTATCACCACAATGACCACCAGCGGGCCCGTTTATGCCCTGGTCGGTCGAACACATGCCATACTCCCAAAAGCCACCAAACACCAGCCTGGAAAAGGGTGGTCGAATTAGAATGGAGAAGCTTGGAGGAAGCTCGTACTAGCAAGACCGCCAACGGCAGTCTTAAAATCAGCCACGGCCGTCCAACTTCGCCGACATGATTGGACGGTGTGGATTATCCCATGGCCGGTCGGACAAGCTTGTCCTGCACACCGGCGACCCCCCTCTATACCTGCCTGGTCGACCATCTTCTGACCTAGCCATAGAGCAACGTGTGTTTGCCCAAAGTATGGCCGGCATGATGCTTAAAGGTCGAAGGAAATTCCACTAAGGTCTTAAGTCGATCACAACCATCCAACTTCACCGGCATGTTTGGATGGCTTAGATCAAGCCTATGACCGTGGGACAGGTACACACATGCTCACCACCGGCCCAACGTGGGCCCCACACGATCAGCCTCCCCAAGGGAGGAGCATAACATGCAAAACCGATCGGTTGAAGTTGCATGGGCGTGAACCATACAAAACCCTAATTAGGGTTTGCGGCATGTTACATGTGTCGCTAATCGATCACGAGCATCCATCTTCGCAAGCTTGGATGGAGGGTGTAGATGTATACTTAAAAGGTCCCGAGCATGTCAACATGATCACTATGGGCCCACCTACACGCACGACCGATCGACCAAGGCCAACCATGACCGTACATCTCGAAACGCGTGCCCGAAGTACGCATGTCGCGCGGTTTTCAACTCCTTTGCGGCATGGGATTTCTGTTGCAAATCGATCTCAACCGCTCCCCTTTTCCGGTCAAATTGAGTGGCCTAGATCGCACCTTCATGGGACAGTGAGGTATGGACGTGTACACCGGCAAGCCGTCTACACGCATGCCCGGTCGGTCCTGCCTAAAACACCTCACATGCTTGGTTTCGACCAAGCTGAAGAGTGATGCTTGCGCACCTCTTCAAAACCCTAAACTCTATCAACGGTCGCAGATGAGCGTTACAAGATCATCTCATCCTTCTAACTCTAACAGGTTGGTTGGTGGTAGGAGCTTATAAGTGTATTTCCTACGTCTTATCTGCAAGTGCACAGAGCCTTTGGCGGCAGTGGCAAGTACAGGTCATTCCACAGAGAACTAATGTGTGCAAAGTTGTTCTAAGGCTTCTTAACTGTTTTCAGGGGAGGTAACTCAAATGTATGGCTTTGTTTATAGTCTTTACGACTGAGTTGAAGATTACACAGCTGAAGCAAGATGAAATACAAATATTGATGTTGCAAGAACTAGGATTATCAAATCCACCCTATTTCATGTTATGGGATTCAACTAAGTTGAAAGTTTTGTTCTGTGATGAGACAAGGATAGAGTGTCAATCGTATCACCTATCTAAGGAGTTTCACCAAATGAAAACTCAATTGTCGGCTAAAGTACTAACCTAGAGCACGAGTTGTCTACTCAAGCACAACAAGTCAAGAGAATTAGCAATTAGAAGTAAAGTAAGAGTGAAACACTCTCAATACAATGTTAGCCTAACTACAATGGATACAAGGCATCCATTGTGAGAGCAGAGGTGTTGAGGTGTTAAAAGTGAGCTTCTCTTGTAAGTTTAAAGCATACAAAACATTTCAATTCAAGTTGAACAACAGAACACTCAATTAGGGTTTCATGTCAATCCTAGCAAGGTAATTTAGAACATGTTAATCATAAAACAGACTTCAAATTAAAATTACAAACTAACTATGAACCCTAAAACATGCTCCCCCTCTCTCCCCAAACAAACATCAATTTATATCCCTCAAATCACTCACACAATCGATTACACAAAGACCCAAACCTGCTTTCTCTCGTCTCTGACTCCATGCATGACTGTGGGGAAAACCCTAGCTCCATCTATCTCCAACTGAGCTTCTAGGGTAAAGAGAAGCTGAGAGAGAGAGAGAGACCGATCTAGGGTGGCGGAGAAGATGGTGAGGCGGCTGTTGTTTTTGTTGTTGTCGGGTGAAGAGATGGTGGCGGAGGTGAGGTGGTTACGCAAATTTGGTCGGGGATGAAGGAGAGAAGAGAAGAAAGAGAAGTGGAAGAGAGGTATGGGTTTGGTCGGATGGTGTAAGGGTGTGGGAGGTTTTGTGTGAAGCGGGTGTATCGAGATGACGATGCGAAGGCCGGAGCGAGCGTAGGATTTGGTGGGTAAGATCCGAACGGTTGAGGGATTTTTCGTTGTTGAGCGGAGGCATCAAGGAATGATGTGAGTAAGGTAGCGAGCGTTGGATGCATAAGATGGAGATCTCAACGGCTCAGAAATGATGGGTTCGGATCCGGGTCGGGTCTTGGATAGCTTGGGCCCATGTCTTGTAAATGGGTTGCTCCTTGTTGGGTTGCAAGCTGTTGCGCGCTGGCTTTGGCTTTCTGCTCCAAAGACGCTTGACTCCAAATCTTCGCTCTTTTGGCTCCTCAGTTTCTCCGAACTTTATTTATTACCTAAAAACACAAAATTAATTAGTACAAATATTTATTCGTGAAAACAAAGAAAATACATAATCTGGGATAATATCTGATTTCTGAGCACAAAAGATGAGTAAAATGCCAATAAAAAGGTGTAGAAATATGCAATATTTGGCACTCATCAAATACCCCCAAACCTGAATTTTACTTGTCCTCAAGTGAAACAGAAATTAAGAAATCCTAACTATACCACTGTCGCTGGTCTCTCGAATGCATTTAGCGTATGCACTAAGCCTTTAAACCCCTAGGTGTCCCTAGTGGACGAGTTGTAGTCTCGTGAGGGTTTACCAGAGGTGTACCCACAAAACCTTCTCCAACTTCAGAATGTAAAAGAGTCTCAAGCATCCAAGGAGCTATGAGGACATAGAGTTTCGCATGCTAGTAACACGAAGTTAGAACTACCAAAGAACGCATTCTCATCCTTAAGTGCTGAGCGAGAAGTAACCATACCATATGAAAGAATTCGGATTCGATTGTGATCATAAGCCTCGACTTCGCCTCACTAATAGGGTTTTATGATAATTGCACTCAAAAAGATCGCTTTTTAGTCTCTCATGTGTGCAGCAGGAATAAAGAGATAAATCCTGCACACGTTGTAGGTAAGAAGGATAACCTTCCGAAATAATTTCTGGAGACTCCACAAAAGTGTGGACAAAAAGAATCTTTTTCTGATGATCTCTAAGAAAGGAAATCAACCATTAGCAAGGGTGGGAGTACTCACTTACCTTCTCACCCGATCGGCAATTAATATCACTCTCACAGCATTCATAGAAACGTCTTCAATCTTCGGTCTTGGTCTTCAATTCGATGATGAACTTCTGAACTTCACAAAAACTTGACAAACATACAATTTTTTTTTTTTTTTTTTTTTTTTTACATAGTACATGAAATGGAAATAACAATGAAACTCAATTTTTCACAAACTTCATTAATTCTCATCTTCTTTTCTTTTCTTTCCTTTGTTGCACGTAAACCTTGGACTATATCAACTTTTCTTCAAATATTCTGATGATGCTCCGCTTGCCGATGATGATGTGTTTCTATGAAAGTGTTGATGTTGTTGAGAGGAGAGAGAGTGATGCTAACTCGCAAATCGGTATTTAGAAGGAGTTTTCATCTTTAGACGTCACCCTCATGATTGACGGAATTAGCACTCAAGAGATCAAAAATAGTCCGAAAGTGGTGCGAAGTTGGGTAGCTCACCATTCCTACCCGGAATTGACGTACGGTGACACACACTCTAAAAGCTTTTCTAGAAAGTCACAAAGAGTGAAGGTCGGTACCTCGCTTGATGTAAAATGGGTAGTCTCCACTATGGTTGATCACAATTCTACTACCGAATATCTAAACAAAGCACCTAATTCGCCCTCCGGTATGGTTAAATCCAACTTTAACGCTCTAATCAACTAAGGAACCCGATTGTGTTCTCCAAGTACTTCCAAGTTACGTTATTTCGGTCGACTCTCTATGTAAACATAGCTAGAAGCATGCTAGTGACTCTAAAATCTCTAAAAGTTGGAGGTTTTTATGCAAATTTTTGAGTTTTTTTTTTTTTTTTTTTTTTTTTTTTTTGAAAGAAGTAAAACAAAAAGACTAAAAATTCTAAATGCAAATCACACCCCCAAACCTAAATCAAACATTGTCCTCAATGTGTCAATGATTGATAAAAATTTAAACAAATCACATACCAAGAGAACTATGCTTTGAGTAAAGAAAAGGGAAGAGATTATAGGATGTACAATGATGTTGCTAAACCAAAGGAGGATGAATGCTTTGAAAGCAAACAACCAGAGCGCAAGAAAAAAAAGGTTGGTTAGCACAAATAAGAACTATGCAAAAAGAAAAAGAAAAGGGAAAGAGAATGGATTGTTAGTCCATATGTATGTACACAAGTGAACTAGATCAGTCCACATAGATGGGTCTTCCAAGTCAACGGTCTCAACTTCGGTGGAAGATGCTCCGTAAATGGTTTCAATCTCGACCATTGACTTTGAAAATGTTCTTGTTTGCTGGGTTTTCAACTTCTCTGACTCCATGGGGAAAAACAGTGCATTACCAAGAATGGTCCCGACCATTTAGAACGTAGCTTTCCCGGAAACAAGTGCAAACGAGTGTTGTACAATAAAACTTTCGTCCTGGTGTGAAAGACTTGCACGATAATGCGCTTGTCGTGAAACACTTTCATCCTATGTTTGTACGTTTTGGCACTATCATATGCATCATTTCTCAATTCTTCTAACTCATTGAGTTGAAGTTTCCTATGGGTACCAGCCTTATCAAGATCAAAATTCAACTTCTTCACAGCCCAATATGCACGGTGTTCTAACTCAACAGGTAAATGACATGCTTTCCCGTACACAAGTCTGTAAGGAGACATCCCGATGGGAGTCTTGTAGGCAGTTCTATAGGCCCATAAAGCATTGTTTAAGCGCAAAGACCAATCTTTCCTAGAAGGATTGACGGTCTTCTCAAGGATATGCTTAATTTCCCTATTAGAAACTTCTACTTGGCCACTGGTTTGAGGATGGTAAGGTGTTGCAACCTTGTGAGTGATTCCATACTTGCGCACTAGTGATTCAAAGGGTCTATTGCAAAAATGACTACCTCCATCACTGATTATTGCGCTAGGGGTTCCAAAACGGGAGAAAATGTTCTCCTTAAGAAAAGAAAGAACAACTTTATGGTCGTTGGTTTTGGATGCAATGGCCTCTACCCACTTAGAGACATAATCAACAGCAACAAGAATGTATAACTTACCTTCAGAGTTAGGAAATGGACCCATGAAATCAATACCCCAAACATCAAACAGCTCAACAATCAAAATGGGTTGTAAGGGCATCATGTTTCTCCTAGAGATACTTCCTAATTTCGGCATCGGTCACAAGCAACACAAAAAGCATGGCAATCCTTAAACAAGTGTTAGCCAATAGAAACCGCTTTGCAAGATCTTTGCAGCAGTTTTCTTGGCACTAAAGTGGCCTCCACATGCATGGTCATGACAAAAAGAAATGACGTCCCTTTGTTCGGTAATTGGGGACACATCTCCTAATGATTTGGTCTTGGCAGTACTTAAACAAATATGGGTCATCCCAAAGGAAGTGTTTAACTTCAGCCAAGAATTTAGAACGGTCTTGTTTAGACCAATGCAAGGGCATTCTACCTGTAGCAAGGTAGTTCACAATATCGGCAAACCAAGGCATTTCAGACACAAGCATCAATTGCTCATCAGGGAATGATTCCCTAATTAGCACAGACTCATCACCAGATTCAACATTCAACCTAGACAAGTGATCGGCAACAACATTCTCTGACCCTTTCTTATCTCGAATTTCGAGGTTAAACTCTTGTAGCAAGAGTATCCATCGAATTAGACGAGCCTTAGCATCTTTCTTAGACAGTAAGATATCTCAATGCAAAGCATGATCGAATAAATGATGACCTTAGACCCTATCAAATAAGATCTAAACTTGTCTAATGCAAACACAATGACTAGCAACTCCTTCTCTCAGTAGTGGAATAATTCAGTTGAGCATCATTAAGTGTTTTACTAGCATAGTAGATCACATAAGGGAGGTTGTCTACTCTTTGGCCTAAAAAGCTCCTACAAAGATAGTCGACGCATCACACATAATCTCAAATGGTAATGACCAATCGGGGGTCGACTATAGGGGCAGATGTAAGGAGAGCCTTGATTGCTCCCATGCTTCCTTACAAGCATCATCAAAGACAAATGCAACATCTTTTGCAAGAAGATTGCACAAAGGTCGTGAAATTTTACTAAAGTCTTTGATGAATCGGCGGTAAAAACCCGCATGGCCTAGAAATGATCCGATGTCCCTCACGTAACGAGGTTGAGGCAAGTGTTGAATGAGATCTACCTTGGCTTTGTCTACTTCTATGCCTTTTTCCGAGATAATATGCCCTAGAACAATGCCCGAGTTAACCATGAAATGACATTTTTCCCAATTCAAGACCAAACTCTTCTCCTTACACCTAATCAGCACACAAGTGAGGTGATGAAAACACTCATCAAATGAAGACCCAAACACAGAAAAATCATCCATAAAAATCTCAAGAAACTTATCTACCATGTCGGAAAATATGCTCATCATGCAACGTTGAAAAGTAGCGGGTGCATTGCACGGCCCAAAAGGCATACGACGATAAGCAAAAGTTCCATAAGGACATGTAAATGTGGTCTTTTGTTGGTCTTCGGGTGCTATGTGAATTTGGTTGTAGCCAGAATAGCCATCTAAGAAGCAGTAGTGACTATGTTTTGCTAACCTTTCCAGCATTTGGTCAATGAAGGGAAGGGTAAAGTGGTCTTTCTTGGTTACTGTGTTCAGTTTTCTATAATCGATACAAACTCGCCACCCTGTGGTCACACGGGTGGGGACAAGTTCATTCATCTCATTTTGAACTACAGTGATGCCAGACTTTTTGGGTACTACCTGAATGGGACTGACCCACTGGCTATCAGGGACGGGGTAAATGATACCCGCATCAAGCAGTTTCAAGATCTCACCCTTGACAACATCTCTCATGTTGGGGTTAAGTCTCCTTTGCATTTCCCTGGATGGTTTAGTGTTATCTTCAAGGTTTATGTGATGCATGCAAATTGTGGGACTTATACCCTTAAGATCGGAGATGGTCCAACCTAAGGCACCTTTATGTTCTTGAAGTACTTCTAAGAGTCTACTTTCCTGTTCCGTGTCTAAACATGATGCAATAATCACAGGTAAAGTGTCAGAAGGACCTAAGAATGCATACTTCAAAGTATCAGGTAATGGTTTCAAATTAAGCTTAGGTGGTGTGTCAAGAGGTGGAGCAGATTTGGTATCAGAGAGTGGAAGTGGTTCCACTGCATTCTGCCATTTAGCAATATCCATGGGTGGCACAGACTCTAGCAAAGAGTGGACTTCACTAATGTACTCGAAATCGAAGAGATCTAAGTCAAAATTGTCTAAACATGCTTGTGCGGGATCTACGAGTAAGATGTCGACAATGAGTCTTGAATCGACTCTCGATCATGTTAACCTCGTGCAATTCATCATCATCACACTCTATGGGTTGTTGGTTCACACGAAAGACATTCGATTTCTACAAGTCATGTTGCCAAAAGACAAATTCAATATCCCGCTACGACAATTTATGATAGCGTTTGACGTTGCCAAGAAGGGACGTCCTAAGATAACGGGGATATGATTTTCAGGATTATGCACAGGTTGAGTGTCTAACACAATGAAATCCACGGGGAAATAAAATTTATCAACCTTAATCAACACATCTTCAACGATTCCCCGAGAGATTCTCACAGATCTATCCGCTAATTGTAGCGTGACAGGAGTGGGTTGCAATTCCCCAAGACCTAACTGCACATACACAATAATATGGCAGTAGATTCACACTAGCTCCTAAGTCCAATAAAGCTTTTCTGATTGTATGCTCACCTATAGTACAAGAGATAGTTGGGCTACCTGGGTCTTTAAACTTAGGTGGGGTTTTGTTTTGAATAATTGAACTTACTTGCTCGGTGAGGAAGGCACGCTTATGCACATGAAGCTTTCGCTTTTGTGTGCACAGGTCCTTCAAAAATTTAGCATAGGCAGGTATTTTCCTGATTGCTTCGAGAAATGGAATGTTTATGTTAACTCTTTTGAACATTTCCAAAATCTCGTTGTATTGGGTACCCCTTACATTGCACCAACCGTTGTGGAAATGGAGCAACAGGAACATGACTTGGCACGGGAACATCTATATTAGTAGGAATCTTGGTTTTCTCGATGGGCTCAGATTCTTTCTCTACAGTAGATGTTTCCGGTGGTGTTGTGTGTACTGGTGAGTCTGATGGAGACTCACTTGACGGTGGTACACCTACATGGTTCTCAACAATTCTACCACTACGGAGAGTGGTGACAGCATTAGCTTGACTGTGTGAAGTTTCATTGCAGGTAGAGGAGCCTGCTTGAAACACAGTCTTTGGATTTTGTTGGGGTTGACTAGGGAATTTTCCTTTCTCTCTCTCATTCAATGCATCACAGATTTTCCCTATCTTAAGATCTAGGTTTGTGAGACGTTGGTCGGTAGTTTTCTCAAGTTTTGAAAGACCTTGGGTTAACAGAACGACACAGTCTTCCAAGCTAGTATTTTTCTCTACAGGGTACTGAGGGTGTGGTGGTACTTGGGGGTTTCTAGGATATGAGTATCCTTGGTTGTTATTTGTTGGTCCCCCTTGTACCGGTCCTTTGTCCATGAGAAGTTAGGGTGATTCCTCCACCCTGGGTTGTAGGTTTGAGAATAAGGGTTGTTCTCTTGCCTATGGTATAATGCATTGGCTTGCTCGGCTTTGGACTCTTGAAATGCATGTAAGTCAGGACAGCTGTCCACTAAGTGGTCAGAACTATGGCATGCGACACAAGTGGCCATTTCAATTTGGTCACGGAGAGTAGGGGCATTAGATTTTACATTCTTTTCCAACTCAAGCACTTCTATTCTCCGGGCCAAAGATGCCATTTTTGCATTTCCCTCAAAGTCAGACTCGATTCTATGAACATTTTGTGCAGGGGTAGTCCTTCTCGGTTCACGGATGGACTCCCACTGCTGAGTCTTTTCAGCGACTTCGATTGAGAAAGTCCAAGCGTCATCAGCACTCTTGTCAATAAATGCACCATTGCACATTGACTCGACTGTGGTACGGGTTCTAACATCTAGACCCTCATACAAGATTTGCACGAGTCTCCATTTTTCAAAACCATGGTGGGGACATTGGAGTAATAATTCATTGAATCTCTCCAAGTATTTTGCTAGAGTTTCATCTTCTAATTGCACAAAACCATTTAGACTCTGGCGAATTGTCGCCGTCTTATGGTTGGGGAAAAACTTTTTGAAAAACTCTTTTGTGAGGTCATCCCAGGTTCTAATGGACTGTGGTTGTAGGGCATGTAGCCAAGACTTGGCTTTGTCTTTCAGAGAAAAAGGAAACAATCTCAATTTGAGGGACTCCTCCGGCATTTGGTTAAAACGCAGAGTCCCACAAATATCCTCAAAGTCTATCACGTGATGGTAGGGGTTCTCAGCATCGACCCCTCTAAACACGGGTAGCATGTGAATGGTGCTTGCTTTCAGTTCAAACTGACAAGCATCGGCCGACAGAATGATGCAAGAGGGCTGGCTTGCCCTAGTTGGGTACATGTAGTCCTTGAGACTACGGGGTGGGTTTGGTTCATCACCCATGATTTCTGTTTTAGATAGGACTGGGCTTGGGTTTTCTGTTGAAGAACTGGGTATGCTTACGATTTCGTCCGGGCGGATTCTAACTAGTCGATTTGTTTGGTCTCTAAAAGACACAATCATAGCCTAGCTAGCGCATCTAGCATGTCAACATACAATCAATTTCAATCACATAAAAGCAAGACTCAAAAAATTGACCCACTAATACAAGACTCAAGCCCAAAAGATGGCTTGTTGATGTTGTGAAGTCCAACTGAATAGGTGAGTAGCAGCCCAGAAGACGTGGGATCAGTTTTTGTTTGCACAACCCAGGTTGTGTGATGTACAGCCCAGGTTGTTCAGCCCAGGAATGTGGGTTTCTGCTTATGCAGCCCAGCAATTTGCAACTTAGGTTAAGCCCACTGGTTGGTTTTAGTTTATGTGCAGCCCAGTGTAGGTGGGCTTCAGCTGAAACACACAGCTCACAAAAATTTCACAAAAATTGACACAGCCTAGTGATTTTGCAGGCTGGTCTATGCAACATCACAGCTTTGTAATTCACAGCACAGGGAACACAGCACTGGCGAGGCACAGTGCAGGTAATGTGCAGCTCTAGTCACAAGACTCTCACACAAATTGCAAAGACACACAGAGCCGATGCACAGCTCAGAGTGGCAGGAGAACAAAAGAGTTTAAAAACTGTGTATGGTGCACAGGTTTGATGGATGTGCTCACTCAATGGTGAAGCATGTGCCAGGGTGTGTATTGTTGAAAAACAAGTAAAATGCTAATGCCACTTTGCTACTCAACAGCTCATTCAAACACCACAGGTCACACACAATTTGCAGAATTTTGTTGCACAAATGACAGGTGAATCAATCAAATGAACAAGGCTGGTCTTTTACAACATTCTCAGGATATCAACACAGTTATGGCAGCAGCAATTCTAAGAGACTATACACAAACATGCAAATATTGGCATGGTTTTGTGATCACAGCTCACTTCAGAGCTAAGCTCTCAAGGAAATTAGCTAAGGCAAGGTAGCAACAGGGATGATTTTCCTCAATGCTAACAATTTAATGCACCACAGATTACAGGGCAGGTGATGGTGGTCACTGATTAGCAATTGCTCAGAGTCAAATATTAGCCCAAGGTTGACAAAGTTAACAAGGTCTCACTGATTCAAGGTCTAGCACAAGTTCAGAGCATGCACAAGAGCAGAGGGTGTGTGGCATCAACTCACTCAGTTGATGTCACTTGAGCTTTCAGCCAACTTGGCTATCCAAGTGGTGGCTCAAATAAGGTTGCCCAGAGTTGGTCAGGCTAGCTGAATCTCAGGGTTAGTAGCTACTAGCTTAACCAGGTGGCCACTCAAACTCTACAGCTGCAGGGGCTGGAGTTGAGCACATGGTTCACTTATCACAGGCTATATCATTCATTCATTCACAAGCAAACATTCATTCATTCAGAGGTATACAAGGTTGGAAAACAATACCACCAGTATTAACTGGGTTTAGGCAATTCCACCTTGGTTCTGCTCTTTTTCTTCTCCTCCTTGGGTTGCTTAGCAGCATCACAAGCACAAAGAAGACACAAAGCACTTTGTTACTCAAGAGTTCAAACTCGGTTCACAGAGTCACACAGTCAAAACCAAAAAGCAAGAAAGCTATGGCAGAGCTCAGAGCTATGCCTGAGCTAAAGATTGAGCCACAATGTGGAATAGCTTGGTGCACTGGTATGCACCAAATGCAAGATTTATACACAGATGGTTAACTATGCTACACTATAAGATTGTATGCAATTATATTTGAAGATATGCAATAAAAGATGCAAGAAAAGAAAATTACAGCTAAACTAAGCTAAGAGAAGCTAAAATCATGGATTCAAAGCAGAAATATACAACAGAAGATAGCACAGATGATTGACAGTCAAAATGTACAGGGGAGAATTGAAAAACAGTAAAATGAAGCTTTAAAGAACAAATAGCACACTACCAGTTCCCCGGCAGCGGCGCCAAAAACTTGGTAGGAGCTTATAAGTGTATTTCCTACGTCTTATATGCAAGTGCACAGAGCCTTTGGAGGCAGTGGCAAGTACAGGTCATTCCACAGAGAACTAATGTGTGCAAAGTTGTTCTAAGGCTTCTTAACTGTTTTCAGGGGAGGTAACTCAAATGTATGGCTTTGTTTATAGTCTTTACGACTGAGTTGAAGATTACACAGCTGAAGGCAAGATGAAATACAAATATTGATGTTGCAAGAACTAGGATTATCAAATCCACCCTATTTCATGTTATGGGATTCAACTAAGTTGAAAGTTTTGTTCCTGTGACAGACAAGGATAGAGTGTCAATCGTATCACCTATCTAAGGAGTTTCACCAAATGAAAACTCAATTGTCAGCTAAAGTACTAACCTAGAGCACGAGTTGTCTACTCAAGCACAACAAGTCAAGAGAATTAGCAATTAGAAGTAAAGTAAGAGCTGAAACACTCTCAATACAATGTTAGCCTAACTACAATGGATACAAGGCATCCATTGTGAGAGCAGGGTATTGAGGTGTTAAAAGTGAGCTTGTCTTGTAAGTTTAAAGCATACAAAACATTTAAATTCAAGTTGAACAACAGAACACTCAATTAGGGTTTCATGTCAATCCTAGCAAGGTAATTTAGAACATGTTAATCATAAAACAGACTTCAAATTAAAATTACAAACTAACTATGAACCCTAAAACATGCTCCCCCTCTCTCCCCAAACAAACATCAATTTATATCCCTCAAATCACTCACACAATCGATTACACAAAGACCCAAACCTGCTTTCTCTCGTCTTTGACTCCATGCATGACTGTGGGGAAAACCCTAGCTCCATCTATCTCCAACTGAGCTTCTAGGGTAAAGAGAAGCTGAGAGAGAGAGAGACCGATCTAGGGTGGTGGAGAAGATGGTGAGGCGGCTGTCATTGCTTGTTTGTTGTTGTCGGGAGAAGAGATGGTGGCGGAGGTGAGGTGGTTCTCGCAAATTTGGTCGGGGATGAAGGAGAGAAGAGAAGAAAGAGAAGTGGAAGAGAGGTATGGGTTTGGTCGGATGGTGTAAGGGTGTGGGAGGTTTTTTGTGAAGCGGGTGTAGCGAGATGACGATGCGAAGGCCGGAGCGAGCGTAGGATTTGGTGGGTAAGATACGAACGGTTGAGGGGATTTTTTGTTGAGCGGAGGCATCAAGGAATGATGTGAGTAAGGTAGCGAGCGTTGGATGCATAAGATGGAGATCTCAACGGCTCAGAAATGATGGGTTCGGATCCGGGTCGGGTCTTGGATAGCTTGGGCCCATGTCTTGTAAATGGGTTGCTCCTTGTTGGGTTGCAACTGTTGCGCGCGCGGGCTTTGGCTTTCTGCTCCAAAGACGCTTGACTCCAAATCTTCCCTCTTTTGGCTCCTCAGTTTCTCCGAACTTTATTTATTACCTAAAAACACAAAATTAATTAGTACACATATTTATTCGTGAAAACAAATAAAATACAGAATCTGGGATAATATCTGATTTCTGAGCACAAAAGATGAGTAAAATGCCAATAAAAAGGTGTAGAAATATGCAATATTTGGCACTCATCAGTTGGTCAGCCCTGGCTAGGAGTTAAGCGACTAATGAAGCATCCCCATGATCACCGTCCGCCACTCCTCCACATAGAGTGATCGACCAAAGCATGGCTCGACCATGCAGTCTCCAAACGATCACTCGAAGATGGTTGGACGTGATGCTATTTTAAGACGCTTATCCGTGACTTACTCCGTTAAGCCTTAAAACAGCGATGCTTCATACATGCTGAATATATTCGATGCATTACATGCATAGAATACACACGATATTTCATAAATATCGATTTCCCCAATAACTTAGTTATTTAACCTTAGCACCGTATTCTATCTTCTATGGGTCCCACGATTCACACAATCAAGACATCGAGCATGTCACGAACTGGGGGATACTTACTGGGGTATTGTTCTGGCGGTTTACAGCGTGCAACGCGCCATCACAAGAACGTGTCAGGAGGCATGGACGGTTAACGATGATAGGAGAAGTGGGCCAAGACGTGATCGTGCAATCACCCACACGACCCCACTACTCCATCACTCAACTTCCTCCACTTCCTACGAGATGAGGGTTTGCGCTCTATGACTTGTATAAATAGTTCTTTGCCTATTTCAAAACAACAGAGACAAGCACAGAAAACCAGGTGTTGTCATTCGTATCCAGAAAACACCAGAGCTGATTGCTTACATTATTGCAAGCCAGTTCGATATTCTGATACAAGTCATAAACAACCAACACCTTCACAATCTCAACACCTTCTTCGCTTCTCTCCCTAAGATCAACCCCATCTCCTTCACTTTGTGACCGAAGCAAGTCTGGAACGACCATTTCTTGGTTTAGGCAAGAATTGTATAAATTGATCTCTCGAATCAAAAAGCACTCCCGTGCAGTGCATTTGTTTAGGGTTTAGATTAATTTCTCATCCACACATACCCAAAATTACCGAAACCAGCAGAAATAGTTTTCACCCATAAACAGAGTGCGGTGCGCCCAACCATCTATTCCCGTTCATGGAGAAAGAAGGAATCCTTCTTCTGTTCAAACTTTGTTCGTATGAAAAGGGGTATCGACCCTATTTTGTTGCTCGTCCGGCCCCGTGCTTTCGTCTTCAGTGGTCGTCTTCTCTTCGTCACTGTCACCAGCTCGATCATAAGCGTGCCAATCATCAGAGGCAAGGTAAGTTCATCTTGTCTTCGTATTTTAGTTGTGAGTGTAATTTCCATGAGTAGTTGATCAAACTCGGATATTTAGCTCCGTGTGAATGACTTTATTTGTTATTGGCGGTAGAGCGAGCGTCAACGGCAACAAAGCAATCTCCAATAGTTATAATCAGCAACAAGGCGAGCCAGGAGAACCCAAGGTAGGTGCTGTTTTCTTTTTTGCGTATGTAGCCATCCAACAGTACCATCGATCTTCTCCAAAATGTGTAATAAGGTTCTGACTCCAAAAGAATGAGTATCTAACCACTCCAGTGGGTTTCGAATTTTACCAAACTCCATTGCGCTCAATTGCAAGAGGCCTTGACTTTAAGTTGTTTAGTGTCTGGACTCTTTGAGTTGCAATTGAAATGTTCTTTAAACTCTTGAGCATTGGTCGGCACGAAATTGAATTTATTCTGACTCTTTAGCTCATAGGCCTATTCTTTCCTTTCTGATTGCGATGATGATATGCTTGGAAGGCTTGTATGGGCAAGATCTTCCGGAGCCGTTGAGTGAAGTAGACGAGCTGAGAGGCATTTCACTGCCGACGTGCTGCCATCAAGTCTTCAAGGAATTCGTTCCAAGCGACATCCTTTGAATCATCTTCTGAATCTTGGATTGTTGTATGGAATGGGATGCGATGAGCAGTCCCCAGTTACACTTATGTCTGGTCACTAGAGCTATATTTTTTGAGTCGTCTTGGGAATACAATACGGTCTTGCAAGAAGGTGTATATGTGTATTAGATCCGATGGTGTGGCCGGATACGTGAAAATATCTCTGCGGCGTACTTTGGAGTCTTTGATGCAGTGTACGGGTTCATGTTGAGAACTTCCTGCGGCTCGTAAATCTTTGACAGTGATGATTTTATATCAGAAATAACTTGGTTGAGGGACGTGAAGGCATCTCGTATTGGCAGTCCCCAGGTGTAATTATCTTGAGCCGATTTTCTCTTGAAAGGCGTACTTCTATTGCATTAGCTGGTAAGATGGTTGACGAATTGATGAAGGCGGCAATCTTTTGGATTCGTCATTTGTTGATCAATGAGCGGGAGTCGCACTTGATAGATATGTATTGTGTCCAACTTCTGGCAGCCCATACACCACTTCCATAGGAAATTACAAGTCTTGAGACACCGAATCTGACTTCGTCGGTAATGTGGTTGTTGATGTGAAGCTTCGCGTAGACTTTGGGTAGGCGGTACTGAGTTCTGGATAGGTGATGTGACAGACACAATTCGGTCGGTCTGGCTTGCCGAGGCACGACTTTCCTCTTTGATTCTTCATTGATAACAGTGCTTATGGATGGTTGAACCAAATACTGCTTGTCGGTAAGGCACCTTCTAAACAGGGAGGTGATGACATCCTTACGCTGTATCTTTGAAAAATGGTAACCTTGTCACGGTTATGGCTTCCTGGTTGAAAAGGTTCTTTCGTGTTGGGCTTTAGTCCCTAAGTGTGATTTACGTGGTTCTGTCTTGTATGGTAGGTGGGTTGACCATGGTAAAGATATCACCATCTCGTACTCGTACTGGTGACTCTATTACTTCCTCCATGGGAAACTAAAATATGCACAAGTTCGGATTACCTTTTTCCGTAGTTGTTATTGTTATGGTGAAGCTTTGGTTGGTATCAACAAACGAGCAACAATGGTTCTTGGCGGCAACTGTGATCAGAAGAGATTGCGTTTTCGTGGGAATGAAACAGGTTGGCTGGAGATTTGATGGCTACGGTCATGATCCTTGACAGGGAGGAGCGGTGACCACGGGCACAAATCTTGGCAGGGACGAGTGGTGGCTACATGCACGATAGGGAGAGGTGTGGTGATGGTGGTCATGGGCTTTGGTAACCACGACCATGAATCTTGGACGAGCGAAAAAGCATGAGTAGTAGTAGCCACGTCCACGAGCTTTAGGCTAGCATAGGCGGTGATGCTAGCCACGACCACGAATATTAAAAGGCTTTGATCGACCGTTATGACCCTGTTTATGGGTGAAAACTATCTCTGCCGGTTTTGGTAATTTGGGGTGTGTGGATGAAAAATGAGTTTAAACCTTAAACAAATGCACTACACGGGAGTGCTTGTAGATTCGAGAAATCAATCTGTGCAAATCCGGCCTAAACCAAGAAATGGCCGTTCCAGACTTGTTTCGGTCACAAAGTGAAGGAGATGGGGTTGATCTTAGGGAGGGAAGCGAAGAAGGTGTTGAGATTGTGAAGGTGTTGGCTATGTATGACTTGTATCGAGAAAAGCCGGGCGGCTTGCGGGATGTAAGCTATCGATTAGGTGTTTGAATACGATGGTATCAACACTTGCCTCTATTGTCTGGACTTGTTCTTGTTGTTTTTTGAAAATAGGGAGGAGAACCTATTTATACAAGTCATTTGAGCCTTATTCACGTCTCTCGTGGGAAGTGGAGGAAGTGGAGTGATGGAGTAGTGGAGTTGTGTGTTAGTATTACACGCCCACTTCTCCTGTCATCTCTAACTGTCTATGACTTCCTGACACGTTCTTGTGATGGCGCGTTGCACGCTGCACGCTGTAAACCGCCAGACCAATACCCCAGTATGTATCCCCCAGTTTGTGACATGATTGATGTCTCGAGTGTGTGGATCGTGGGACCCACAAAAAGTAGCATGTAATGCTATATTAAATAACTAAGTTATTTAGGAAGTCAATACTTGTGAAGTATCGTGTGTATTCTATGCAGGTACTGCATCATGATGTGGTAAAGTGACGGGTGGTGATCACCATGACGCCTCACTGACCAATCAACTCATGACCAGGGTTGTATAACCAAGCCGGTGAAGTTGGACGGACGAGATAATCTTTGAGACACTCATCTGCGACCGTTGATGGAATTAGGGTTTTTGAAGAGGTGCGCAAGCATCACTCTTCAGCTTGGTCGAATCAAAGCATGGGAGGTGTTTTGGAAAGGACCAACCGGGCATGCGTGTAGACGACATGCCGGTGTACACGTCCGTACCTCACTGTCCCATGAAGGTGCGATCTAGGCCACTCAATTTGACCGGCAAAGAGGAGAGGTTGAGATCGATTTGCAACAGAAATCTGGTGCCGCAAAAGCCGCGCATCATGCCAATTTTGGGCGCGCGTTCCAAGACGACCAAGCTTGGTCGGTCTTGGCCGATCAGCCCGGCGTGCATACGGTGGGATGGTGTATATACCTGTACTTCATCGTCCCATAGAAACGTGATCTAAGCCACTCAATTTGTCCGGTAAACTTGAGCGGTCGAGATCAGTTTGTGGTTGGGGAGTGTGACCACGCCTAACTTGGGCGGGCGAATCAAGGTGTACAGGCAAGTTTAGTCTTGGCCGATCGGGTGTGGAGATAGGTGGGCCCACAGTGATCGTGTTGATACTTACTAGGACCTACTTAGTCTATTCCTGGACCCTTCATTCGTGCAGGAGAAAATGGACGCTCGTGATCGCGACACAAACCCTAATTAGGTTTTGCCGGCCGTGTGTCATACCCATTTTGGGGCGCACGAATCAAGACGACCAACCATAGTTGGTCCTGACCGATCAGTCAGGTATGTAGGTGGGCCCACGGTGTTTGTGTTGACATGCTCTGGGCCCTTTGAATCTACATCTACACCCTCCATCTATGCCTGCGAAGATGGATGGTTGAGAGCATTTTGCGATATATGTAATGTGTCGCAAACCCTAATTTAGGGTTTTCCGTCCATACTGCTTTGGTTTGGATGGTTTGGCAAACTATGCCACCCTTTCGGTAATGAATACAGGAAATACAAGGCTGGATATGCATTAATTAATAATGTTGTAAATTCACATGGTATATGGGATTATTGCTACATGCTCCAACCTGGATGAATTTTGTGTATTTAATTCACAGAATACTGGGATTGTTGCCACATGCTCCATTCTAGGTGAATTAGTAAAGTGAAGAAGTATTCATCACTTATTAATGGCTTTATCTTTTGCAAGATGTTAGCACATAATTTTGGCTTTTACAATTTCAGCCTTTAAATGAAAATCCACCATCAACATTAAGTCCCCTGCCTAGCGCATAATGGTTGCGCTATTGTGGGGTAGGCATGAGATGGTGACATACTTATGTGAAGAAGACAGGATAAAGAAAATTTACCTGGAGGAATTTTGACCGACCGCTAGCAGTTGTCCATGTAATGCCGTTGTGCAAGCGCGGAATCCTTTGGTGGGACCGGTTTCCTTCCTTGCGTGTTTGAATCAAAAGAGGAATCCAAGCAAAAGAGGAATCCTTGTTCTATTGGGATTCTTCCAAATTTTGTCTATAAAAGGACTGACCCCTTTTCTTTTTTCTTCACTTTTTTTCTTTTTTTTTTGTGCGTCAACTCTCGTCCGTGATCTCCACTGCCGCCGCCAACCGCCGCCATCGCCAGAGCTTGCCGTCGCCGTCCGTCCGTCCGCAGCAAGGTAAGCGTTTTTTTTTTTTTTAAGGTAAAACCCTAGTTTGCTAGGTAAACACCTTTTGAAAAATATATACTATGCTTAGTTCTTCCACCAGGGTTGATATGCCAACATTTGTTAGGATTGCTTAGTAAAACAAACCGTGAATCCATGAATATGTTGTGTCTTGCCTCCTTTTTCATTGTTGCATACAAAACCTAGCTTCTTAGGTTGTAGCTTGGAAAGGAACTCGGCTTGAATTTCGTGAATATGATTCCCATGACATAAGAGAACCGTGTTTTGCAAATAAATATGGTCCCTCCATATATGCTCGATTGAACGTGGGTCCCATATCGTGTATGCCTGACTGAACGTCACCTTTATACCAGCCTCGTGCCCTTGACCAACACCGGACTTGAAACTTGCAATACCGGACTTGAAACTTGAGAAATACCGGACTTGAAACTTGAACAATACCGGACTTGAAACTTGAACAATACCGGACTTGAAACTTGAACAATACCGGACTTGAAGCTTGAGCAATACCGGACTTGTGACTTGATCAATACCAGACTTGGAGCTTGAGCAATACAGGTGTTTGGACCCAATCCCGGCCTTGTGTATTCCAACGTAAATGCATTTCACACACGTATCGCGTGTTTTTATACAAGTACTGACTCCTGTCTTTTATTGTAGAATGAAGAAAAGAACTCCTGTTGATATGTCTTCTGGAGATAATGCTGGTGCCAAGTCGGGAAGTGTTGACAGCTTCAAAGATATGCCGAACATTGATGATGAGTTGTTCACCTTGTCTTTTCCAAACACTAGGAAACATCCCTCTCACAAGATAGTCCTGCTTTCCGGTTCAGAAAATATGGAAGCTGATCCATCTTCTTCTTCGGCACTAGTGATGAGGTTCTGTCTTCGAAGAAATGAATATCCGCCTTCTCCTATCGACTTCAATATTTGTCATACTCCACTGGGTTCTTATGAAGAGTGGATGAGACGCATGTTGAATAATAAGGATGTTAAAGCTAATTTGACCAAAGCGCAAATCCTTAATGCAGTCATGGCATCTGCTACTCTTGAAATTAAGAAAGATCTTTGCAGGCTTGATTACTTTCATTTCTCGGTGGCGCCCTTCTACTCATACGACTATATCTAGATGGGGAGAGATGACTATTACTCACGGAAAGCGTAGCTGCATTGATGAACCTTTGCACAGCATTTGGGAGTTTTTATTATGAGTTTTCTGACACTGAACAACGTGATTATGATGTTATACTCCAAAAGGTGGCAGAATTCGACGATCTGGACAAGGAGGAGAAAAAAGATACAAGATGCTTTTACACCTGGTGGGTATCAGAGTGGTCTCCTGTAGACCCAGAACCGAATCAGGAGTTGGAAAACGAGCTTAGCGTGATTGCATTCCTGTCTTTGTGGCTATCCGTAGAAAACCATAAGGGGTGTCCTGGTTAAGATTGCTATAAAGCTAGCAAAAGGTAAAGTTCTTCCCTTAGGTGCCTTGTTCCTTGGATCGCTGTATTCTCATCTGGACGCCTTAGCAATGGATATGCATGTTTCTAACGGGTACAAGAAGGTGGAGTCGTATGTCCACTTCGCTTTTCTTCAGGCATTCTTGTGGGAACATTTCAAAAGTTATGCTCCTGTTCCTGCAACTTCGCTCAGCAATTTGTATGGTGGCTCGAGAATACTCCGTTGGCAGAGGAGGCGTCCCAGAACCGGTGCAAAACTCGTGGATATCTTTGATAATGTGTCTTCTGTAAATTTCCGCCCATGGGGGCCGATCCACTCTTCCATTGCTCGGTGAAGACTTTTGCTATTGCTTCGATGGTCCCGATCTTTGCGTTGCGCACCGATGCCAACACTATGAAATTTGGAGAACTTATTTATCTGCACAGCTGCATTCTGGGATATATCCCGTCTCTATTCAACGAAGCTCTTACTGTGACTCCGTACAACATTGACAGGGCTGCTCGTCAAATGGGATTTGACCAGGGTGTTCCCTTTATCCGTCCGTCGGAGGCTCCGAAAGAACTTCTCCCGGGTATCTTTGATGCTGACGTGTTATTGGCATCGCAGAGTCTTCCCTTCTGGCCTATTGGGAGAAACCCAGTGGTAACCGATAAGTATAAGGAATTTTGGAGTAAGCAACTGTTGGCTTTCCAAGAATTCTCGGAGGATGTTGTGAAAGATTCTCGTGGTGAGCCATCTTATGACGTTCTGAAGAAGCATTTCCGGTTGAAGCCACTCCCATCCAAACGGACCAGAGCTGATGATTGCGGTCCCAAGCGGGAGAAAGATCTAAGAGGCAGGCATGTGATTCGGTGATCCTCAATTCTTCCAATATGCAGGTATTTAAATCTCTTTCTGTCGATTCTTTTATTTCTCCAGAGCGAATTCTTCTAAGAGTGATCCTTGCTTGAAATCAGGGAATTCCGAAAGAGAATGTTTTCACAAGGTTGGCGCGCATTCAGAACGAGAAGTCTGGTAACATTGTCCTTCATGTTGAGAAGTCTGACGACACTGATTATTATGCCGAGAAGTCTGGTGAAACCGCTCCTTTTCCAGATAATGACAGAGATGATGCAAGTTCGGCCGGACAAGGTGCCTCCTTAAGTGATCTCGTTGATGGGGCCATAATGGAAATTAGAACCCAGAGTGAAGTAGACATCGGGAGGAATGTAAGAGAGGCAACATCCGCTATTGTTGAGGTGGCTCCCCTTGAAGAACGTTCTGAGCAGGTTCCAATCAATAAAGCTGTCATGGTGACTTATTCTGAAAGACCTCCTGCAACTGACAAGGCTCCTGTGATTGGTGAAGTATTGGTAATGCAGCCTGGGGCTTTGTTCGATCCTCCCTTCACTGTCCCTTATCCAGGTCATGTGTTGGTTGGAGGATTCACTGTGCCAGCTCGGTTCGAAGGGTTATACACGGTGATATGGGAGAAGCACGGCCATATTGCTACCACTACGAAGCTCAAAAGTCGTCTTGCATTGGTCAACCGCGTTCAGGAAGCTTTATTTTCTATCCATGGGATGAGCGTCACGACTGGTCGAACAGTTTCTGAGGAGATGATTGAAGACTGGAAGTGCCATCGGGATGTGTTTATGCAGTACGACTTCAATGCTCCTTGGTTCTTCAAAGGGTTCTCCGAGATCCAGGAGCTCCAGAAATTACAAGATGAAGTCCCTTCTGCAGATTGTGTTACTCGCCAGGAAGAAGAGGTTGAAAAGTTGTCTGAGGAGTTGAAGCTGAAGTAGGCTGTACTTCAAAGGATGAAAGTCTCTCTTGCCCAGAAGGATGAGTTGCTACTGAAGGACTTTCCTTGAAGGATTCGTGCCACCTACTTGTTTTTTCTTTTAGATACTTTTCTTTTTGAGTGATAGTGAGGATTTCCTTTCATAATTTGACTTCCGGTTTTGAATTAATAGGTAATTGAATTGGTTTATTTTGAGATAGTTTTGTGAATAACTTTTCTGAAAGAGGTTATTTTAAATGGAATTTGCATCTTGGTCATGAATGATTGCACATATCATATGAAATTGCAAATGTCGCATAAAAGGGAAGTATGAATGGAAACAAACATGACGTTTGATCATTGAGCCTCTTTCTCTATGTGTGGGATACCAAGTCCCCAGTGAATTCTAAAACTATCTTTCTTGTAAAATTGTTGAATAGAACTTACTTGCTTTTGAGGCCTCGCTTGTATCAAACCGAAGTAGCCTCTCTAAGGAAATCGTCCGCATTAATCTCCCAGATAAGTAAAGTTATTCCTCTGAATTAAGCTCCTTCTGAACAATGCGTTTCAAAGCGTTGCATTCACTAGTAGGGTGGTGAAGGAACCGGTGGAAATGACAATACCTCGGGTTCATTACTTCTTGATCTGTTGGTGGACGCCATACAGGAGGTAGCTCCACCTCTCTATTTCGTACCCACGCCTCCAGCAACTCCAAAATCTTTTCCATTGGGAACAGAAAGTGTAGGTACTTCGAGTCTAGCTTTTCCTGTGTTCTTGGGCGTTGTGGTGTCTCTACATGGCTTCGATGTGGAGCACGTTTCGGAGATAAAGTTGGAAGACTTGTGAGTGCCATCATATCTGCGGATCGCTTGCCCTGGTAACGGGGTGTGGAAGGCGTCGTAATATCACTGCTGAGTGATCGAATTGAACGCTCCCATCCTCTGTACTCACGTGTTCCTTGATTGATCTCTCCTTCTTCAAGCATTTCTTCACTTAGTTGAAAGGTCGATGCGGATTGAACAGTCTTCCGGGCTTCGACAAGGGTCTTGAGATATAAATCTTCTAGCAGGAATCCGTAAGCTGCAGGCTCCCTTTCTTTATCCGGCAGATGGGTGGTACCCCTGACAAGTATTTTCCTCTGTGGAGTTGCCTCGAGTCTTCGTTGTCGGCTGGACCATGTTGTTCGTTTCTCCTGAGTCCCCTGTGATTACGCGTTCTTTCTGCATCTCCACTGGTAAAGGTGTGACTCATGGATAAGGATTCAGCGTTTCTTGTATTGTCTGAGTAGATGCCTGCTAACCCTTCTTGTAATTGTGTTGTTATATCATTCAAAAGTCGGAATGTTTCGCTCTGTCTTCAAGCGATAACAGCTTGATTTGCCAAGACATCGCGAGATGAAAACCGAAAAATTGAGAATTCAATTTTTTACAACCGAGAGATCAACCTCCCGATGTGGTCGCCAATTGTTTATGGGTGAAAACTATCTCTTCCGGTTTTGGTAATTTGGGGTGTGTGGATGAGAAATGAGTTTAAACCTTAAACAAATGCACTACACGGGAGTGCTTGTAGATTCGAGAAATCAATCTGTGCAGATCCGGCCTAAACCAAGAAATGGTCGTTCCAGACTTGTTTCGGTCACAAAGTGAAGGAGATGGGGTTGATCTTAGGGAGGGAAGCGAAGAAGGTGTTGAGATTGTGAAGGTGTTGGCTATGTATGACTTGTATCAGAAAGCTGAACTGGCTTGCAGGATGTAAGCTATCAGTTCCGGTATTTGAATACGATGGTATCAACACTTGCCTCTATTGTCTGGACTTGTTCTTGTTGTTTTTGAAAATAGGGAGGAGAACCTATTTATACAAGTCATTTGAGCCTTATTCACGTCTCTCGTGGGAAGTGGAGGAAGTGGAGTGATGGAGTAGTGGAGTTGTGTGTTAGTGTTACACGACCAGTCTTGCCCACTTCTCCTGTCATCTCTAACCGTCCATGACTTCCTAACACGTTCTTGTGATGGCGCGTTGCACGCCGCACGCCGTAAACCGCATGAGACCAATACCCCAGTATGTATCCCCCGGTTTGTGACATGATTGATGTCTCGAGTGTGTGGATCGTGGGACCCACGAGAAAGTAGCATGTAATGCTAGATTAAATAACTAAGTTATTTAGGAAGTCGATACTTGTGAAGTATCGTGTGTATTCTATGAGTCTTTGCATCATGATGTGGTAAAGTGATGGGTGGTGATCACCATGACGCCTCACCGACCAATTAACTCTGACCCGGGGTTGTATAACCAAGCGGTGAAGTTGGACGGACGAGGTGATCTTTGAGACACTCATCTGCGACCGTTGATGGAATTAGGGTTTTTGAAGAGGTGCGCAAGCATCACTCTTCAGCTTGGTCGAATCCAAGCATGGGAGGTGTTTTGGAAAGGACCGACCGGGCATGCGTGTAGAAGGCATGCCGGTGTACACATTCGTACCTCACTATCCCATGAAGGTGCGATCTAGGACACTCAATTTGACCGGCAAAGAGGAGCGGTTGAGATCGATTTGCAACAGAAATCTGGTGCCGCAAAAGCCGCGCATCATGCCAATTTGGGCGTGTGTTCCAAGACAACCAAGCTTGGTCGGTCTTGGCTGATCATCCTGGCGTGCATACGGTGGGATGGTGTATATACCTGTACTTCATCGTCCCATAGAAACGTGATCTAAGCCACTCAATTTGTCCGGTAAACTTGAGCGCTCGAGATCAGTTTGTGGTTGGGGAGTGTGACCACGCCTATCTTGGGCGCGCAAATCAAGGTGTACAGCCAAGTTTGGTCTTGGACGATCGGGTGTGGAGATAGGTGGGCCCACGGTGATCGTGTTGATACTTCTTTGGACACGCTTAGTCTATTCTTGGACCCTTCATTCGTGCAGGAGAAAATGGACGTTCGTGATCGCGACACAAACCCTAATTAGGTTTTGCCGGCCGTGTGTCATACCCAGTTTAGGGAGCACAAATCAAGACGACCAACCATAGTTGGTCCTGACCGATCAGTCAGGTATGTAGGCGGTCCCACGGTGTTTGTGTTGACATGGTCCGGGCCCTTTGAATCTACATCTACACCCTCCATCTATGCCTGCGAAGATGGATGGTTGAGACTGTTTTTTTTTATGTGTCGTAAACCCTAATTTAGGGTTTTCCGTCCATACTGCTTTGGTTTGGACGGTTTGGCAAACTATGCCACCCTTTTGGGGAGGCCGACCAGGCGGGGCCCGCGTTGGGTCGGTGAATATTCCAATACCTGCTTGGGGTCATGGATTTAATCTAAGCCATCCAATTATGCTGGTGAAGTTGGATGGTCGTGATCGTTTCTGAGACTGATATGGTCAGTCCAGGTTCAAATATGCTCAATCGGGCTAGTATAACACACCGAGAGTTGTAGCCTTTATGGGTATTTCGTACATGCTTCATTATTAATGCTTGGAGATTCGTGTTGCTCTCTTTGAGAACAACACTCAGTCGTCATGCCGCACCGGTAATGAATACAGGAAATACAAGGCTGGATATGCATTAATTAATAATGCTGTAAATTCACAGGGTATATGGGATTATTGCTACATGCTCCAACCTGGATGAATTTTGTGTATTTAATTCAGAGAATCTTTGGGATTGTTGCCACATGCTCCATTCTAGGTAAATTAGTAAAGTGAAGAAGTATTCATCACTTATTAATGGCTTTATCTTTTGCAAGATGTTAGCGCATAATTTTGGCTTTTACAATTTCAGCCTTTAAATGAAAATCCACCATCAACAGACCCAAAGGATGAGTTTATTCCTTTCATATAACTTACGTACGTGATTTTTATTTCTCCTGCTATTATTTCCCCTCTTTTTTTTTTTGGTGAAGCAGCTTCGATTCTCTGACGGAAGCTCGCCTATTTTTGTTTGCTTGATACGACACGGTTGAGGGCTGTAAATATGTCTTGACGATGTGCTTTAGAGAAATACAGAATCTCACATAAATGCTCCATCGTGGACTGTACAGTTTTGTGGAAGGAGTCCCCAGAAATCATGCAGCTCGTGATGGGAAAAGAATCTTTGTGGACTCCCTCAGTGCTTAGTCAAAGTTCTCCTGCATCCACCTTCTCTTTGAAAATGCGCTTCAATTGTTGCAATCGCTGGTGGGGTGATTGACGAACCTATGGTAACGGAAATATTTTGGATTTGCCATTTCTTCTTCGGTTGGAAGACGTCTGATAAGAGGCAGATTGATGACGCCATCTTGAATCCACGCTTCTAGGAGTTCGATTACCTCTTCAATTGGACACGGGAAGATTAGAGCAGCCTCTCCAGTTTCTTGTTGTTGTGCTGGCGTCTTAGTCGCAGCTTTCCGGGTTTGAGTTGTCTGCTGCGCTAGTGCCGCACGTTTGGATTGTTGATAGCTGTTCCCCAGATGCATTCTCTTTCCACCCTCACTAGCGATCGACTGGAGGTTGGCTCTTTTATTGGAAGGACGCTTGCTTTCCTGAACATCTTTACGAGCTTCTTCATTTTGGGCGGTTCGAATTGACTGAGTAAAGCAGTGATCGCTGTCGTAGGCGTCAAAAATTATTTACACTTTCTCACTACTCAAAATTTAAATATAGCAAGGGCAAGAAAGGATCGTTCCCACAGAGAGGACTAAGGTTGTCAAATTGTTTCGGTTTCCTATAAATAACACCGGGGGGTTTTCTGATTTTTTTTATACTAAAATAAAAACAAACAATAAAGGTAAACAAATCAAATCAAGGATGAGAAAGTATTGGTCATGGATTTCATTTTCATTCACAAACATATTCTTATCTTAATAGCTAGAATTGATATTTTAATCTCTATTTTATCAAAGGCCCTAGAATACCTTGATCGCAAGTATATCCCGCAAATCTCCTCTTGCCATCAACAAACACATTAAAAGATGCGAATATGAATTCTATCTGAAAGAACAACCTAACGTGTAAAAGCACTAATCAAGTTTAATTCCCTAGATGTGTTAAGTTCTATGAAATCAGGCCAATCAAAGCAATCGAACGTGTAAAAGCACTAATCCGATTTAACAAAGGTTATGGTTCACATAAGATCATAAGAATATATCACTACAAACTATAATCTTATTTATGCTACTTGCAATCAAGAATTATCACTTTTGCGTACAATAACCCTAATCTAGCAATAAAGATGAAAGCAAACTCAATCGATTCGCGACTCGACTAAACAAGCATTCAAATCATGTAACAATATTGATGGTGAATCATAAACGATAATACTGAGACAAAACTAATTTATCAAATAAGGATTCATATTATGTGAAATCAACTTTATCCATAACCAATAGAAAAACTCTAGCTCATGTTCATGGAGTTCATAACAAGAAGGAAGAGAAAACCTATCATATTTCTAAACCCTAGAAATCAAGTAGAAGCCTTCCTAATGGAGATATCTAGGTTTAGAGAAAGACTTTTCTATTTATATGCTTCTCCCATTCCAAAAGGATACTCTTTCCAATATTAGGTCTTCTCAAAACCCATCTCCAAGTGGTCCACCAAGCCCATGTGTGAGAAATACCCATATGAAAATCTATGTCCAAAATTGTTCGGCGGAATTGCTGACGTCATCGCCGGATCCGGTCACCGGTCGCCGGGATTTGTCACCGGAAAATTGTCTATGCCCACCTGAATACTCAGAAACTGACCAGGCAATTGTATCCTTCCAGCACCTCAACTCTGCTTCTCTGCAGTCCACACATTCACAAAAGAACCACTTAAGCCAATTCCTTGTTCTTGCGAAAACGTGCCCAAAAGCGTGACTCGTAGCTCATATATCCTACCGTAGACTCTTGCATCCGACTCGAACCCCCTGCATGATTCAGTGAAACATTGCAATTCCCATTTTCCATTCTGAAATCCGGCACCCGGAACTAGTACCACCGACTCGCCATTTTCGCTCACTTTTAAATCTTGTTTCGCAATCTTGTTTGAGCACTTGTCACTTCCCTTCAGCTTCCCTAATCAAGTCTCCAATTCATTAAAACCACCAGAACCTCAATCCTGTACTGCAGTTCAGCTGATTCATTCATTCAGTTCACAGTTGCCGCAGCCTAGCTTATATTGCACCTAAACATACATCTAATCATCTTGTAGTCACTCCCCTGTAGCGCGTTCTGATCTTTGCATCATTCAGTCTTGCTGACCTACACAGCCACAATTCACATCACATTCTCTGCATCACAGCCAGCAAACCCATCAAACCGCACCATCCAAATATGACTGCAATTTGGTCGCAGCGATAGCTTCTGCAACTCCACTTCATTGCAGCATAACCTGTAATCTTCTATTCGAGCCATTCTCCACATCTTCACAGTTTCCCATAGTTGCAGCAGCAACAACTTAAACTCAATTCATCCATCTTCACAATCAAGACCCAACTCTGATTCCATTCATTTTATATTCAATTGCAGCGAGAACCCATCAGTTCATTCCTAGCTCAGACTTGAGCTTCAACACCAACAAACCTATAGCAACCCCATCTCTGCAGCTCAACTCCTAGTTCCCCAACGACGCGAGCAATCCCTTCTCCGCACAAACCAACTGCAGCTGCATCACTTCAATCACTCAGCACACCACCAGCTTCAGTTCAAGGCCATCATCTGACTTGCGCATATTCCTGCAATAGTTCACTCCTACAGCTGCATCGCCATCAGCAGCATCACTCAGCCACAACAAACAGCTTCCTAACCAGTTTGAACTCCACCTATAGACTGCAACTTCAATTCTGCAGTTCCCAGTTCCAACTCCATCTCAGCTTTTGCTCCTGAGTCCCTGCATTCTTTCTCATCCTAATTCAGCCATCTTTCATCACTAGCAGTCTCGCATACAACCATCACTACCAGAACCCATGACCATCGGCACCTGCAATTTCCCATGACTTCACTTTCACTGCACTCATAACACACCATTAAGAAGCTGTTGTGAATACCATCTCGTGCAATTCAGTTTTACTTCAGCTCAGCTTCCACTAGCTCAACTTAAAAATCAAGTCATAGTCGCTTCCTATCAAACCCATGTATTCAGCCATTGCCCATGGCTAGCAGCTAGCTCGAATCGCACTGCACCCAATATTGCTTATACTTTCCAGCTTCTAAATAACGGACTGAGTCCTCCGCAATCACAGCAGCAACAATATAGTCTTCCACTGGATCATGTATCCAACTTCTAAAACAAGTCCAGGCCATTGTTGACTAACCCTTGTATAAATCATTGAACCCTGGTTAGCTATCAAGGAGACTGTTCAGTCACAGCTGCTTCGATGCTCGAAACATCAACCATAAACTCAACCCAAAACCACCACGATATCAAGCCGCTTTTTCCTTGTTCTTCCTCCAATTTCGTTTCAAGCACCTACCAGGACACGGCCTAACTGACTGCAACAGAATCAGTGAACCACTTTGTTGCCACAGGGAAATTCAGATCCTTCTCTGTCTCGTTATTGGCCACAACAAGACTTGACAGTGAGAATTTGTTATTCAATCATCTCATCAAGCACCTAATGTGCGTTTTGCAAATTGATGACTGCTATGCAACGGCTGTAAATTGGAGATTGCACAACTCCTTCCATGTTCACACAGCACCAAGATAGAGCCATTTTGTCAGCTTCAATCATCACTGCATCACCAATATTAGTTCAGTACCCATTTGCTCAGAAACATCAGAGTCACCACTTGCAACTCAACTCAAACCAATGATCCCATTTCAGTTTTCTTGACTGCACTACTGACTCCTCCATGAGTTCAGTACCGCAACAGCTTCGCCACCTGCAATTCTTCTTGCATTTAGCCAACAACAACCTATTTCAGATCCTTGTTACCATGGCAATAGCACCACCACTTCCTTGAGCCCACAAATTCAACCTTCCATGTCACTTAGAAACCGACTATGAGGCAAACCCATCAAACTATTTATCAAACCAACAGTAACAGATCACCAATTTCTCATCTTCTGAATCTCTGCCAACAACAGTCCATCTTCTCATTCTTCAACGGGAACCCTAATTATTCTTGTTCTCATCTTAAATCAATCTCTAGCATCAACCCTAACCTCTTATTTGTTCTCAGCTTTGAATCCCATCTCCAATTACTCCGACAGCAACGATTTCACCATGAACACGATCTCATCTCATAAAGCAGCAGAAAACCAGAAAGGGGGTAGAAATGAGGAAGACTAGGTCTGTTCGACCTAATATAGGACTAATGTCATACGAACAGGATTTAAACACCCCGACTGATGGATATGGGCCACCAAAATGGCAGCCTTACTCTGATATGCTTTAAAAGCTCACAGCTTCTTCATACGGTGTCCGAATAATCTCATTCTTTCGCTACTAGCTTCGTCTTTTCGTTCACTTCAACATGATGAGAAGAAATCCTGGATTTGAGCTAGTTCCACTTCCTTTTTGCTCCAATGACTCCATTGCACCTAATAAACTCAAAATCAAACATAAGAGATGCAATTTAAAAGGATTATAGCAAAGACAGCATAAATACTAGATATAAATCTAAGTACTTTACAACACCTATCAAGCAGCAGCGGATCTCTTAGCAGCTTCTGATGTAATATAGGAATTGATATTTTCCAGGAAGGACGCACATAATGAAATCACCTTTTCATTGCGAGGACTCTGATGAGAACGTGTTAAATCCCATGAGTCTTCTTTCTGAGTTTGAGGAAGCATCTCTCGATCTTCATGAGCAGACAAGTTAGGTTGGTGGCTACTTTTCCATTCAACGCGATCATAGGCTTCATCTTCCTCACCAGGAATAGGAATATGAATCTTCGAAGAATGACTACTACCATCAGTATTGATCCAAAATGGATTATTGGTGGCGTTTCCTTCAGAATGAATGCGTGTTGGTTCCTTTGATGGTTGATATGTGAGGTCTTTCAAAAGCGCAAATACTCCGTCCTGTGTCTTGACGATAGTAGATTGATTCCTGATAATATCATTCAGGATTTTCATCAAATCATGAATAGTTATTAAATATTGATACTCCATAGCCTCGACAAGGGTTTTGAATGAAAGAACGGATTCATGAATAACATGTGAAGTATTGTCAGTGCTGGGAGAAGTAAAATTGGGATTGAGGGTTTCTGAACCATTCCTAAGATCAACCATATTGAGAAATTTAGGAAATTGAAAACGAGATAGGGAAAATGATTTTTTGCAACCGAGAGATCAATCTCCCACTGTGGTCGCCAGTTGTTTTGGGGTAAAAACTAATTCTGATGTTATTTGGGGTGTGTTGATGAGAAATGAAGTCAAACCCTAAACAAATGCACTGCACGGGAGTACTTTTAGATTCGAGAGATCAATCTGTAAGACTCTGGCCTAAACCAAGAAATGGTTGTTCCAGATTCAATTCGGTCACAAGGTGAAGGAGAAGGGTTGATCTTAGGGAGGGAAGCGAAGAAGGTGTTTGAGATCATAATGTTGAATTATGAAGGTGTGGCTGTTTTATGACTTGTATCAGAAAATGGTTTCTGGCTACTTATGTTGATAACACTTGTGTTCTGAAAATAGGTTGAAAAACCTATTTATACAAGTCATTGAGCGCACCCCTGATCTCGTAGGAAGTGGAGGCAGTTAAGTAGTGGATAAGTGAGGTTGTGCAAAAGGTGGTGACCATCACGTTTCCTTTATGTGGGAAGACCGGTCACCCTTTCACCCACTACTTCCTCATTATTGTTAACCGTCCGTCCTTTCCTGATACTTTCTTGTAATGGGCGTGTTGCACGCCGTACGCCGTAAACCACCAGACCAATACCCCAGTAAACATCCCCCAGTTTGTGACATGTTTGATGTCTCGAGTAAATGGGTCAAGTCGTGAGACTTGCCGCTAGAAGCAGCACATAGTGCTTTTGAGTCAAATAACAAAATTATTTGTGGAATCAATATTTATAAAACATCGTTTATAATCGATGTATATAAAACATCGCTTTTAAACAAGTAGCTTAAAATATTTGATGGTCATGAAGCATCATTGTTTTAGAGCTCATCTAAGTTAGTCGCGGAGCTTAATGTCTTAAAAGGAGCATGACCGCCCTCTTTCAGGGAGTTGGTAGGTTCTACGCACGCATCCTAGGGAGTGGCCGATCAGTCGCTATAGGAGAGTGGCGACTGGTAGCCATTCTAAAATCCTATCGGTCGATCCAGGTTAGATCTAGACCGCTTAAATCGGCTAGCCAAGTTGAGTGGCTGAGACGATTTGCGGCAGTTAATGACTTATGTTAAATTACATGCAAGCAGCGCAACTAGTTACCATTGGGCGATCGTTTGGGATCCTTATGGGCTAGTTGTTGCTTGGACGATCGTTCCTCATGAAAGAGGAATGGATGGTGATCGCGACGACATCTCGTATCTCACCTGAAAGCAAATCTAGGCCGGTCGACTCGTTTAGCGAAGTTGGACGGCGGAGATGATTTGCGGCAGTTGCATACTGACATTGATTCAATTTTAGGGTTTTAAAGTCGTGTGGCCGACCTGCTTTGGTCCAATGATTTTGGGCGTTCCCGGCATGCTAGAGAATACTCGATTGGTCAGCACAATAGCCGAGCCATCATGATAGGGTGTAGAATACATCCTATTTACTATCTATTGTTTATGCTTTCTTTGCTATTTTTCTTGTAAATTATGTATTTTACGCTTGTTTTGAGTTTTATAGCTACTTTGGAGTCGCACGGAGGAAAAGAAGAAGAAATCACCCAATTTGAGCCAAAAGGGCAAAAAGGTCATTTTACGGGCGATTGATATATGGAGCCAGATTGAGGTTAAGGGGCAACCCAATTTGGAGGAGTACTAAAGCCAGGACCAATCAAGGCTAAGGGGGGTTGTCATCAGGGCACCCCTTATCATTTATCATAGGGTGTAATTATCCCTGGGATATCCCTTATCTAATGAGAGGGATGGTCCTTATCACTGGGGTGCAAATATACGCCCAAATCATTACAACCCTAGAGATATTTCTCTCATTCTCTTCTTCTTCACTCTCTTCCCTTTCACTTGAAATTGAAAAGCAGTCATGGCTGCTGTCGAACCCGAGAGATGGAAGTGAGAACCGACCGAGAGTCTTTGTCATGGTAGAGATTAATGGCAGAGAAATTAAGAAATCGACGATGAGTTCAAGCCAGGGTTCTCTTCAGTGAAGATGATGAATCCAATTCAACAGAGCTGTGGTCATGAGACAAAGAAGAGACGATGATGTTCGACCTGTGAAGAAGTGAGACGATGCTATTTCAAGAACAGATTAAGAAGAATAAGCAGAGGGTTCGATCTGTGAAGATGGGTTGGTGGTGGAATCGATGGATTCAAGAGGTACAATTCGACAGAGGAAGAAAATGGGTGTGATTGATTCGTGGCTGTGACGAGTAGGATTTGCAGAGGATTGATCTCAGAGATGGAGAGAAGAAGTGGCGTTTGTTGTTAGATGGGTCTTGAGCTATTGCCGTCGAACTCAGTGAATAAGAAGAGATCGATTGGAAGAAAGGGATCTCTGAGTTCAAGAGATTGTGTGGCTATAATCGAATTGGAGAATGGGTTTTGATGGAATTGATGAATCTGTGGTTGATATGTTGGATCTGGGGATCGTTTTGTGGTTGAATTTCGAGCTGGTGATGGGATGAATGTTAGAAGGGATCGATGGAAGGTATTTGAGCTGGAGAGAGTATGAAACAGGGACTTAAGAGAATGAATGAAACCATAGATGAATGTGTAGGATTGTGCAGGAATTGAAGACAGAACGGCCTGAATTTGGCCTGAGTAAATCCTATAAACGAACAGAACTCGGCCGGTTTTCTGCACCGGCGAGTCAACCCGGCGATGACCGATCCAGCCGATCCAGCTCAGCCGAGTAAGACCAGTAAGCTCAGCAAGACTGACTCAGAAGCTGACTCACCATCTGGTTTGACCCGATTGACTAACAGTTGACTGACGGTTTGACCACTTTAACCGTTAGTCCTAACGGAGGACTGACGGAATATTCCGTCGAATATTCCACTGACGGAGAAATTTTCAGGTGGCCGGCGGCGACTATTCCTGTCGGATTCCGGCCATAATACCAGTTTTCCGGCGAGCCAAAAATTCCAGAATTTTCTATGGACTTCTCTCATGGGTGTGAAGACTTGGACTAGGAATGGATGGAGAATTGGGCTCAAATTTGGAAAGAGAAGATGGAAGAGTTGAGAAAGGCTTGGATTTGGAAATTGAATTGCTAAAGGAAAAGGATTCTATTCCTTGGAAGATTTGGAGAATATTGAAGCCTATAAATAGAGAAGTTTTCTACATCTTTTACACACTTCTTTACACACACAACACTTGTGTTTTTGCTTTCAATTCTTCTTCTTAATTATTTGTGTGAACTTGAAAATTCTCCCTTTAATTATTTGTGTGAATTTCAAAAACATGAGTAGCTAATTTTATTATTGATTGAGGATGAATTCCTAGTTCTTAATATATTATTTGAGTTTTGTTTCAATTCTATCTTGAGGTTTTTCACATGATTATCGTTTGTTTTTACTAATAGGAATGATCTTAATGACATTCATGATTGATTGATAGATTGTTTAGAGTGCACGCTAAATTGATTTGTTAATTTGATCTAAAGCTAGTGAAAGTTAGGGGATAAGTAATCGTTTCTTGACTCTTTACATAAGTAGCAAACACGAGACCTTGCGGAGGGATTCCGTGGAGCAATTGTGTGTGAAAACAACGTTAGCAAGTATACCTTGATCTAAGAGTCCAACTACTAATATTGACCTAATAAGTTCATAAATCTTAATGCGTTTATTTAAATTACATCTAGAGTGATCTACTACTAGGTGGTTTGGTAAATAGAATCCGGTAGTCGAGAACTTCCGTATCCGGTGATACAAGGGATTTAGGGGTTTAGCACCGATCTAGTTTGCTTTACCTACGGTTGGTGATAATTTGTGACTAATAACAAGTAGAAAAGAACATAACTTGATTCATTGTTTCGTAACGAAGAAGGATTCCTTGATCTTGTCTCTCTTATTGCTTTCAACTTTATCTTTTAATTGCTTTGTTTATTTTCTTTTGCTTTTTACACCCCCCTTTCGTGACAATTTTTACAACTAGAATCTCTTGATCCTCGTGGGAACGAACTTGACTTCCATTATATTATTTTTAATTGAGTGGAAATATTAATTAATTTGATTGTACCTACGACACGCATCACATCAGTGAACGTATCTGCACCCTACCCGTTGAGTGAGATTGAATCTAGGCCGGTCAATTCGGTCGGCGAAGTTGGTCGGTCACGATTGATTTAAGACCGACCTAGGCTGCCTAATTCGATTAAGATTCCTTTCGTTCTCGCGGCTGGCCTGTCTTTGGGCTAGCGTTTTTGGTGGTTGCTAGCATATCATAAGTAGTTCGACCGGCCAGGAATGGAGGCGATTTGCTGGTGAGTATATCTGCACCTCATTGGTCGTTCGAAATAACATCCGATCCATCCAACTAGGCTGGCTAAGTTTGGCAGATGTGATGAGTTTGATACCGATATTGTCGGTCTTAGCTCGTTGAGCTTCTTTTCAACGGCGCGATCACCCTAACTTCTGGCTAACAACCAGGGATGTAGCTGGTGAACTAAAAGTATCCCGATCAGCTGAGGTGATAGTGGACCCGTCGGTGGACACTATGGAGATTGCCTAGTTCCGCTAGGAAGAGGCTAAGCTTGTTGAATTGACTATCCAAATCATATGGCCGTGATTGCTTTTAAGACTGACATTGACAGTCTAGGTTTTCCTTAAGGAATTGTGTCGATCGTGCTAACTTTTAATTAAGAGCATGTTGACACGAAAATCTCTTTATTAGAGAGTGGTGCAGCCTGTGAGTGTTTTCATGCAGATCTCAATACTGACACTTCGGGAGATTCATGTTACTCCGCTGCGAGTGAACATCAATCGTTATGTCATGCCAATATTGAGAGTTCAGCTAGGGAACATAGCATAGGAAAATACTAGGCAGGCTCCGACTTTAATGAGTAATGCAGCTAGGAGCTTAAATACTCATTAGTCTCTATACTAGTGAACAATTCATCTAAGATCTTGAGTTTCAATATAATATGAAGAGAGACATAGGCACTCATCAAATTCTGATATATTCTCCAAATTCCTTGCGGAATATAGATATATCAAGGTCTACTACTTCGATCTTGTCGAGTCGGGTAGACAAACTTTTGACGATTTGCCGTGTTTTTAGCATGGCGCATGCTAAAAATTTGCTAAAAACCATCATCAACAACTAGTTGACGATGATGATGGTGGTAGGAGGAGGATACATATATAGGGAGGGGTAGTTGGTTGAAGGTGCATATGCGGACTATGTGATTTTCTTTTCCGTCGGTTGTTGTTGTTGGCGATGATGATAATGATAGAGGCCGTAGCTTCATCATGGCGCATCCGGGGAATTCGTATGGCAGCAAGTTCCGAGAAAACTCGGTTGAGGAGGAGGATTTCAAATCTATGTAATATTGGATGATTTTCAGATTAATTTCTTTAATCTATGTACTATTGGAAGATGATAATGATAGAACTGGTAAATTTCTTTAACCCTAAATCTCTCTTTCTATTCAATTGGAAATTGAATTAATCTATGTACTATTGGAAGATGATAATTGTAAATTTCTTTAACCCTAAATCTCTCTTTCTATTCAATTGGAAATTGAATTAATCGCATAAATACCTAATCAATAGATGCATCCAAAAAAAATCCGGTGTACGAAAATATATCTAGACCTACTGATGTAAAAACTGGACTAATCAAAATAGTTGCAGCTGGTAAACTTCCAATTGCATTAAATTATTGTTTTCTTTCTAGTTCGATTTGAAGTCTGGAGTAGGTGATTGCTCGAGATGATGGTCAAATTGGTGCTGGTTTTCTTATATTGTTAGCTTGGTATAGATCTGTTTTGGGAGTTTTGAATTTAAATGAAATGTAATTGTTCTTGAGATAGTTAGGACTTGGTTAGTGGATCAGTAACTTAAGTAATTGGAGGATTCTTAATGTAAATATTGGTCCAGAACAAGAAGAGATAGCAAGGTTCCATTAGGAGATGAAATTGGTTGAATAGATAGTCTTTACAAATAAACATCGATGGGGTTTTAGTTTTGGAGAGAAACTAACAACAACAAGGAAAAGATGGTATAATCTTGAGATATTTGCATTCTATCTGTGGTGTTTTGGGGTTGAGATCCAAGCCAACTATTTCAATTTCTCTTAACAGTATACCAATAGATTTTGGGGGCGTTTTGATATGATTTGAAATTGGTGGTTGCAGTTTCCATGGATACAGAGGTGTGATCTTGAAATTGAGTATGATTAGATGGGTATGTGGTAGACTGACGGAAATTTGGATGGCACCATTTGTACCACAGTGGTACGTACTACTCACCCATCCACTGCTAGCAGTGTCTACAATTTGTGTAGTGCTTTACTTTTGAGTTGGTAATGTTGATTAGTGCTAGTTTGCACTGAGTTAGTTTCTTTGGGTATTGTTTGAATTTAGGTGTTTATGCGTGGCACTTTCTATTTTTGAGGCAATTGATAATTTTGGATTGGGCATTTATCAGGGGCGGTAATAGTGAGATTTTGTACAGTGGTAAATAAGGTTGTCGTTCACTCAGACTTGATGAGATTGATTTCAGATTTAATAAACAAAAATAGTAAATATAAAGAAAATCTATACAAAATATGGTAGCAGGATGGAGGGATACTGGGACTCAGGATTCCATTGTTTCTCATATTCTTATGGTTCAGAAATTACTCCTAGGACCATTATGGCTCAAATCTTAATAATTATTAGCTCTTGATATTTTCCAAGATAGATTTTTAAAAGCAATGACTGTAAATCTAAAGCATGGGACATCAAATCGCTTAAGCTAAGCATGACCGATCAATTGAAATAACAATCATTCAATAAAAATCATAAAACAATTAATAAACAGTGCAAAAAGTAATTAAAGGATTAACTGAATTACCATAAGGATGAAAAACAACTTCCTCTGTCGTCTCAGTGATGGGCTTTAGATCCTCACAGTGAAAACACACTCAAAATATTAATTTTATAGCTCAAATGGTGTTTATAAGAGGGAAAATGATGAAAATGATGAAAATCGGGATTTGCAACGCTTATAAATGTTGCAAAATCACGGTTGCAATATACGATAAATAAGAAGTGTTGTAGATACTGTTAAACTGTCGCTGCAAAGACTGTTGTAAAACCGAAAAAAGACTGTTACAATATAAGATAAATAAGAAGTGTTGTAGATACTGTTAAACTGTCGCTGCAAAGACTGTTGCAAAACCGATAAAAGACCACGGTTTATGAACGACAGTCTTTAACATCTAATGTTCTTCACACAGCAACAACAGAGAGAAATCCTGTAACTCTCGATTCTCACTCACTTTGCACTCCAAACTCTCTATCCCCCCATTCTCTGATTCCCCAGATCTCCTTATATACTCAACGGGTCCTCCAAATATCGACAATAACTCCAAAATCTTCCGCATTCACTCTCTGCAATTTTTCGAGATATTATTCCCTTTTATTTTTCTTCTCTAAATTCTCACGCGTCTGCATCTATTTAGGACACTCCAATCTAATTTATTCTTCATCCAATCAGGTAACAGATTGATTACAACATACTCAGGTCACACGCAGTTACCGCAAGTAGCTCGGAAAATCCCGAGAATATTTCTTTCTCTGTTTTACGTGGAAATCTTCCTTTTAAGTCAATCCAAGTCACATACCTTCCCGCCAAAACGGGGTTTGAACGAAGAAGAAGCTTCCCCCTTAACCACTGCTGGGGTGCCGATAGTAAATTAGGCGCCCATTATCAACATGGGTTGCCCCTTATCCAAAATAGGGGTGCCTTAAACGCTTTTTCCATTAACACTCTTTTCTGGGGCGTTTCCAACACATTTCTGGGGCACCTTTAACACTCCTCCGGGGGTCCAAATACCACTTTCGAGCAACTTTTTCCATAAGAGTTTATTTCTCCAAAAACACATGTACATACATAAAAACACCATAATAAGTACAAAAATCGAGCACTAACGATACATACATTGAGGACAATTCAGAAACAAAAATGTGTCTATCAGGCAACTGACCATGGTGGAACATCCTTACCTTTGATTTGTTTTAACGTCGTTTACGATAAAAAGAAGCTACACCATGAGTTACAACAAGGAAGACAAGTTTGTAAGGTTAGTCAGTATGCTTTCTTTTCTAATTGTTCCGTTCATTTCAATGATTGTGTTATAAGATTGTAGTGAGTTGTACTTATATCCTAAGGAAATTCATCACCTTCCTCATAGTGCTATAAAATTAGTTATTGTGTGGGATGTTAACACTCGTACTTATATTTGGAAGTCTGTATCTTTGCAAGAAAACAATTGTCCGCACATTCCCTAGGATTATACTATTTTGGTATTCGATAAACATAATCATTAAGTAGTGATTACTTTTTGCTTGTTCTCTCTTTACGAGTCTAGTATGAGGTTTAATCTATATCCTTAGTTTACTGTGAAATATGCTAAAGATGTACGCCATCTTAACCACTAATTCAAGGGGATGCACACTTTGGATATTTCAGTGTTTTCCCTTTTGCTTATAGGCTGGGTACTTCTTGACGCATTTGAATCTTTTGCCTGTTGAAAGGAACTAACACTGTTTGGAGGCTTTTGCATTTGTATTTGTGATTAACCTTGCATTTATTTATTCAGTAATTTAATTTTTCTTGTATAGTATGAAATTAAACTGTAGAAACATCGAAGTAGCTATATTAGACAAACTTGAACTTGTGGTTTAATGGTAGCTGAAAAGACGAGGGTGCCCAAATACACCACAATCTTTAAATTATCCACCTATAAGTCCTCTTACCGAAAGTGATTGTCTATGGACAAAGTCGAGACAATACTACAAATTGGTATTCACACTTTGTGTGATCGTCTATGGATACGAGATCGAGACAATACAACAATCAAAGTGTGATTACCTGATAATAGGTTTGGACTTAACCAAACTCTATAGGATCACTATCAAGTAATACGGAGTTAAAGTTTGTGTAATTTACTTTAAATTATAATAACCACAATTATAATTACGGAAAGGAAAAGTAAATAACACAGCAAGATTTTGTTAACGAGGAAACCGCAAATGCAGAAAAACCTCGGAACCTAGTCCAGAATTGAATACTCTCAGAACTAAGCCGTTATACAAAATCTAAACTAAAACTTCTTATAGTTGAGACCAAGCAACTAAACCTAATTCACTTAGTTTCTTCAGTATCCATGCGCTTCCGACATCCAATAAGTGCATGCACTGGAACAATTCATTTGGATCGTATTCCAAACAGTAAAGGAACAACAAATATGGTTGGTAACAACTCTCTTGATTCTTACAGATGAAGATATCTCAATTCATATGCAAAGGCTCTTCCATTTAAACTAATAAACTCCTTTGCCTGGTTAGATCAATCTATCCAACAACTACCGAAGTAGCAGAGTTTAGATTTGCAATCAATTAATATAGATTCCAACAAGAAACTATAAGGTGATGCCGATCTCACGCAACTAATCAATCGAATAAATCCGATTCTAGTTGGATCTCAGCCGATCAAGGTTTGTGCACACCCAAAGATATAGAAACCAAATAAGAAATCTTCTTTGTCTTCAAATCTTCTTTAATCTTCAATAAACACCTGTACAACACCACTTGAATCTCTTGTGATCAGTCACGCACAGAATGGAGTCTGTTAATAATGGATTATCACAAGATATCTTTAGATCTACTAACAGTTCTAAAGATCTCGTCGACACTTCGATCTAGTTTGAGTGAATCTTATATCAGAAGAGAAGATTCTCAAGAATAAACAAACTAGGTGCAATCAAAGTTCAACAACCGTTAGTCAATCAAATCAATTGAAAACTAAAATAAGCTGCAATTATCTAGTTTCCCACCAACGGTACTCGTAGAGCTTCTTGATCCCACAGAAGTCTTTAAACGAGCGGTCGTAAGAGATTTCGCCTAATTAGGGTACTTTCCTCTACGGGTAGACGGCTCCACCAGAAACAACAAAAAGATGAAGTTTGCCTGGATCTTAGGATAGTTTGCTAGAAATGCAAACTTGGGTATTTATAGACCAAGGATGTTTGGACACCAAGGAATTTCCAAAACTGAATATTCTCAAGATATGCAATAAATGCCCAAATCGGTTTTCATAATTCCTGGAAATGCTTTGTCCAATATTTTTCAAAATCTCTCAATAGAAAATCTCCAATTAGTAAATGCACATTACTAATTTTATTCTCTAGAGATATGCATTTAATTGATGGTAATTAAAGCATATAAAACTAACAACCTTAATTAAAAGATTCTTAATTTATTTCAGACCGGGATCTCCTTGAGTAATTACGGAATAACTTTGAACAATAAAATATAAAGAGTTACTATTCGTGTTCAAGTATATTGACATCTTTTCTTTGTAAATCCTCTTTTATATTTACAATCTTGGAATCGATTATACCACACTTCCAAACAAGTTTAGAATTGGTTCATCTGTATTCCAAGACAACTATGTGATTGATCAAATATCAAATCACAATCATGGGTTCAATCGGTTTTACCAATCACAAGGATCGGTTCTACCTTAATATGGATTACTTATGATCAAACACACAAGTTACCAGGACCGGTTACGTCAGTTACCAGGATCGGTTACGTCAATTACCAGGACCGGTTACCATATACTAATGGTATTGCTTGTGATCGGTTACACAAGTCATTAGGATCGGTTACACCAATTACCAGGATCGTTTACACCAATTACTAGGACCGGTTACACCAATTACAAGGATCGATTACATAATCCTTTTGTGATCGATCACACCAATTACTAGGATCGGTCACACCAATTACAAATATCGATCATACCATCTCAGGTGATTACTTAGGATCGGTTACATTAATTAATAAAAACCAGTCATACCAAATCATAAGTCAGGCACTGTGATTAGTTATACCATGATACATAACAAGTTATGATCGGTTCTACTAACTCACACATATTGGTAATCCAAAGATATGTAATGAATAACAATACCAATAAGCCTAGCGATTTCCCTTTCGATTCATAAAACAAGTTCATGAATGTACTTCCTTAAAACAATGTAAACATTGTTTGCTAGGATGAAATCTTCACCTTTACCCATACACATAATCACAATAGCATTCATACGATTATGCCGATGTCATATATACGAAGTTCAAAAGATAAGCGTTATACTTCATATTCTAATTTCTTAACACTATGATCATGTGATCATGTCTCACTACTAGATTATAATCATTCACAGCTTCGCGGTTATGTTTTCAATATAGCACGAATTGAAAGATACGTTAGGAATGAAACAGTTCAAGTCAATATTACTAACCTCAAGAGGAAGGATGATGTCGTCATTGTAGCTTGTTACTTCTTCACATTCTTCAGGTCTTCGAGTAATACTTGTATGTCTCATAAGTCTCTAATTACATAATCAAGCGACTCTTAAATGAGTTTTGATTCACTAAAATATGACAACCAAACTTGACATACCAACGCTTGGTGGGTTCAATGAGCTATGCTCTAACAAAGAAGACACCTGACTCCACGTCATAATATGCGTGTTCGATTCACGTAAGTTTCACTAATTTTAGTACATAAATTTTTTGGGATCAACTTTGGTTGTTGACACTTGATTTTGGGATCAACTTTGGTTGTTGATACCATACTTTGGGATCAACTTTGGTTGTTGACACCATAAATAATTTAAACATTTTCTGAATTTTTATTTTTGGTACAACTATTGTTGTTGACAATTGACACTAGATTTTAGGGTCAACTTTGGTTGTTGACACCATATTTTTTTGGATCAACTTTGGTTGTTAACACTATCATAATCTGAATATTTTCTGAATTTTTATTTTTGGTATCAACTTTGGTTGTTGACACCATATTTTATGGATCAACTTTAGTTGTTGACACCATATATAATTTGAATATTTTCTAAATTTTTAATTTTGGGGATCAACTTTGTTTATTGACACCATATTTTTATTTTTTGGGATCAACTTTTGTTGTTGACACCATATTTTTATTTTTGGTATCAACTTTGGTTGTTGACACCAAATTTTGGTGGCGGTGGCGGTGGCAGTGGCGACGGTGGTGGTGGCGGTGGCGGTTTTGGTGGACTAGCTGCACCGGCCAAGGTGGTAGCGGTTTTGGTGGACTAGTGGTGGAATGGCGTGGTGACGGGCGGTGGTGGACTGGCGAGGTGGACCGGTGGTGGTGGTGCAGAGGTGTTAGCGATTGGTATGTGGTGGTCGTTAAACGGTGGTGGTGGAATGGTAGTTGAATGTTGGTGGTTGTGGTGGTGGTGGTGGATATGTCGTGGTGCTAGTGGTGGTGGAATGGTGGTGGCGGTGAAGTGATCGATGTCGTATGCGTCAAAAATAATTTCACTTTCTCATTCAACTAAATTTAAATGAAGTATGTGGTAAGAAAGAGTTCGTTCCCACAGAGAGGCTTTTGTTGTTATAAAATTTTAGTTTCTTAGTAACCAAGTGGGGATTTTTGTTTTAGAAAAGCAATAAAAATAATTGAAAGCAATAAAATATGAAAGTAGTCAATAAGAGGAAGATATTGGTCACGAGATAGTATCATTCACAAACATGTATTTCCATCAATGACTAGAATTGGTAATTTAATCTCTCATTTGCTAAAAGTCCTAGGATACCTTGATCACAAGTATATCCCGCTAATTCCCTGATTTCATCACAACCACATTAAAAGATGTATATGTGAATTCTTCCTAGAAAGCAACCTAAAGTGTAAAAGCACAATTAAGTTTAACTCCCTAAAAGCACTAAGTTCTATGGAATAAGACTAATCAAGGCAATCAAACGTGTAAAAGCACTAATTCGATTTAACCAAGGTTATGATTCACTTGTGACTAATAGGATATATCACTACAAGCACTACCCACAATTATGCTACTTATGATCAGAAATTACTCAACTTTTACATATTGAAAACCCTAATCTAGCAATAAGGTTGAAGGCAAACTCAATCGATTCCGGACTCGACTAAACAAGCATTCAAACTATATAACACTATTAATTGTGAATCATAAACAATAAATTATTGAGACAATCCTAACTCATAGATGCAAATACCATATTTGAGAAATCAACTTTATCTCATAACCAATATTATTTGTTTAGTTAATCATAGCTTTTGAGTTCATCATCATCAATAATAAAATGAAGAAGATGAAAAATAAATGAAAGCGAACGCTAGTCGCCGCTCTCTCCCAAAAGCTCCAAGTAATAATAAAAACTACCTGTTAATCCCAAAGTTGTAGAAAACTTTCCTTTTGTAGTTTTTCTCCAACTTCTAAAATTAGGTCCAGTCTCCAAAGTCCAATACAAAGATGTCCACCAAGCCCATATGTAGAAAAACCCATGTAGAATTATGTCCAAAAATTGTTGCCGGAAAACTGGTAAAGATGCTGGAAGTTGGCCGTAAAAGTGATCGGAACATAGCTCAGGTGACCGGAAAAATCCACCCGGTCACCGGTCAAACTCAGTCAACCCGGTCAAAGGTTACTGAGTCAACTCGGTGATGTCATGAGTCAGAGCCGGGTCAGAATTAGAGTCAGCTATCTAACTCAGCTGAATGGGCTGAGTCAGATCAGGCCAAAGCCATCTTGCGAAGGCCATAGCCAATATTGCACAACCTAGTCTTGTGCTGCACCATCATTGCGCTTCAGCCACATTTCACTTGCCATAAAATCCTGCAGTCAATTTCAGCTGCTACAACTCTCAAACCATTCATTCTCCACAAACCACATAGCACCAACATAACCATATCTCTTCAGATCAATGGATACACAAGTTCTGTCATTCAATCACCATCTTGCATCTTCATAACTTCTCTTTATGCACTTTCTTTTTCTCTACAACCTTATCCCAACACCACCATTCCTTAAGCTCATCTGATACAGCTGAGTCTAGCCCCAGCACTACCACCTGTGAGTCAGGTTTAACAGCAGCAGCTTCAGTCCATCTCTGCCTAAGACTCCTTCATTCTTCAATTCACAGCTCCATAATCTCCAACTGCAGCTTAGTTTTAACTTTCTCAGTTCAAGTGCAACTTCATAACCCCACCTGCAACTGCATCAAAAGCTCATATTCATTCACCGGATCAGTTTAGTTGTATCTATTCTTTCATGACCAGATCAGTTCAGTTGTCTCTATTCTTTCATGTCAGCTCACCCAGCTACTTCCATTGCATCACAGCTTAAGCTACAAACTATCAGTTCACATCCACTCAACAACACCAGGACAACCACAGTCCACCTGCAATACCAATTTCAGTCACTGATTCGACTCAGTTGCAGCATCACCAGTTCATACAACATATAGCATTCTACTTCATTCATCAGGTCCCCTACAAAACATCAATATCACAACCACTGCCATCATCTGCAACATGTTCTTCTTGAATTCCAGATTCATCTCCTCAACAACATAAACAAAACCCTATTCCGAGACAAACCCATTTGAACAACAGACAACACAAACCTAGACCAACACTCCATTGCGGCGTTATTGCATCCATTCATCCTAACTACAACATAGCCGCAACAAACCACCAACAACACCAGTTCTCGGCTGCGACTGCACTAGCACCCGAGTATGCTCCATTAGCAGCAAAAACAACTTGAACTGCAACTCTATCATCCTCCATTTATCCTTGACTCATACACAGTCATGTAAACCTTTCTTGAGCCAACACAACATTTGTAACACAATCTGCTTCTCTTTACAGTACCACTGAATTAAACCCACTTCAAACAACCTCTATCTTGTTCAACCAACTCAAAAACAACTTCATAATCTTCTTGTTCTCTGTATCAGATTCCACATCAGAACCATCTCAATCTATGTAAATCAACAAGCAAGACAAACCCATTCTCAAACACACAAGGATTCATTCACCATCTCAGTCATAAATTTCACCAATTTCCTCCATCTGAACTATAATCTCTGATCCCCTTCTATGTGTCACAAACATCAATGTCAACCCAGCCATCTTCTGTTCATTCTCAGCAACAGACTCCAACTGCCATGAACAACACCACCAATCAACCAACTCTTGCATCAGAAACATCGATTCTTTCTTCCCATTTCTCAATCGAGTCCCAATCTGAACTGAACTTGAAATCTCCAATTTCTTTTGAAACCCTAACTTCCAGTACATCACAAAAATCAATTTCCTCCTTCAATTAGAGCAAAACCCATTTTTCCTTAGGTTACTGAACCACTTATCTTCTGCATATCTTCTTTGTTCATTACAATCCACCTTCTCCATCATCAGCAGCTCGATTTAATGTTAGTAGCTTCACAAATTTCCCTTGATTTCCTCTAAGATTGAATTTGGATTCAAACAGCATCAGCATCATCTTCATCTTCACAGCAATAGCAATCTCTCGATCCCTAATCTCTCTGAATCTTCATTTCTTCTGCCAGCCGTCATTAGTTCATCTCTTCTCTGAATTTCAGAATTCGGGTACAATGAAAGAAAAGAAGGCTAATGATAAGAGAAATCATTACTCCTCTGATTTTTAGGTCTTGTGTTAGAATGGAAGTGGATATAGCCACCCAAGGGGTACCCAGAATAACTTAAGGCACCTCAAATGTTGATATCAGCCACCAAAGAATGATAACTTCTTTTCTTCCATTGTGCTTCCTAGCCCGCTCCAAGTATCGCTCGCCTATGAATTGATCTTTTTTTTCCCTTTACGCTCCAAATGGACTTTTTCTCCTTTTTTTGCTTATAATGACTCAATTGCACCTGATAAACTCAAAAACAATAATAAGACACATAATTTACAAGAAACTCGCAAAGATAGCATAAACAATAGATAAATATCAAGGTGTTTACAACATCAATCATGAAGTGGTAGTGAATGATATTTGTTGTATTATGAAATAAAGAAAAATATTCTATGAGTTAGGGTATTAAGGTAATCTAATTTTAAATGGATAATGTTACTAAATGATAGGGGTATATTTGTTGGGTGTCAAACTTAGGGGTATATAATTAGTGTACCCTTTTCATTTTAGCCTGAAAATAGGCCAAATTAAAAAAAAAGGGATAGTATCTAAAAAACAGAGGGGGTATAAATTTATATAAGGCTTTCCATCATCTATTATTATCTGTTACTCTGCGAAACCAGAAATTTCGCCGATGAGCTTGATCAGCTTTATACCCGAACCTAAGCTTAAATTTAGTATGTAAATGTTTTTTTATGGAAAGGTTAATAATTAATTAAGAAATAAAATAAAATATTTTTTTTTGATACTAAATAGAATTTTATTTATTAAGCTGCAATGCAGTAGAAATCATCGTTAACAAGTTTTATAATGAAATCTGGAAAATCAGAGATGTAATGAAAATTTCCTTCCTCTTTTCTTGCCTTACGGGCTAAAGAGTGAGCTACATTATTACCTAGTCTATGAATAGACTCAAAGAACCAAAGTTTACTACTGCTACATTTAGTTTACTCTCTCTATTATATTTGAATTGAACCAATGCACCTGAGAAGTCTGCTCTATCACTGACTTTATTACATTATCACAGTCCATTTCAATAACCGTTTTTTCTATCTACATCCCCTCTAGCCAATTAACAGCCAATTCCAATGCTTTGCACTCAAAGTACTCCGCCCCATAATCCTCATCCACCTCCTCTTGAAACTTGATACCTTGAGCTCCTATGCAGTTCTCTACAAAATCACGGATTATTAGTCCAACAATTCCTTTTGTAGTAGCTGGAATATAAGAACCATCAACATTAATCTTCACAAATTCTTTATCAGGGGGAGTCCACACTTTTAGTTGAAAATTATTTGTAGAAGTAGCATTAAACACAGAACATGCAAAAAATTGTTTTATAAGATTATAAATTCTAGTACTGGTACTCTGAGTATTTGGTTTTACTCCATGAAAAACTAAAGAACACTTGTCTTTCCATATGTACCACATGGTACACATTAACCTGCAAACATAATCATTTTCACTTAAACATAGGGCAGTTTCATTGCTTTCACCTGCAACAAACCAAGTAAGAATCCAAGATTGAACCGTAGAAAAATTACCTGCAATGTTGTCTATGTTTATATTCATGGATAACCAAATAGTCCTAGCAAAGGAACATTCAAAGAAAAGATGATTCATAGTTTCCAGACTATAGTTACAATGAGCACACACACAGTTTGTATCTCTCGGGTTTATAGACTGCAATTTTAGCTCTAACAGGGACTATATCTTTTATATATTTCCAAATAAAGAGTTGAACTCTGTGAGGAATCCTACAATGCCATAAATGTGTCCAAACCTCTTTTGGAACAGTATCATAAGCCATAATTCTATTAACCTCATTAGAACATATAGTATTATAAGCACTCTTGACAGAAAATTTCCCTTTTTGTCAGGTTTCAATATAATAAAATCCTCACCAGTAGTAGGAATCTGCATATTGAGTATAAGATTAACACATGATTGAGAGAAAAGAGTATTAAGAATTTTTATATCCCATTCTCTTGTGCGTGGCAGGAAAAGATCACAAACAAGATTAAAATTACTATAGCTAGAATATCCTACAATAGGAACAGGTGGACTATCAAGGCCAATAATCCAACAATCTAGCCATATACTAATTTTTGTGCCACTTCTAACAGCCCAAACTGTGTATTGTTTTATAACCTCTAAACCAGAATAAAAACTTCTCCATAACCATGAGCAATCATCTTTCAGTTTATCTATATGCTGAAAACTACCATCCTTAGCATATTTGGCTTTAAAAATTTGAAAGCAAAGAGACTCTTCATCATTGCATGCTCTCCAAGCAACCTTAGCTAAAAGGGTAGTATTGAAATGTTCTAAGTTTCTGAAACCTAGTCCTCCTAGAGCTTTAGGCACCATAAGCTTATTTCATCCTATGAAATAAAGTCCTTTTTCCTTCCCCCACCAGAACTGCCTTTGTAAAGTGTCCATCTGAGCTATCATTGTTTTAGGAATCCTAAAACTACCCATTTGATGTGAAGGTAAAGTATTAAGGACATGTTTTACCATTGTAGTTCTAGCAAAGTGGTTCATAGTCTTGCCTTTACAATTTTTATATCTAGAGCCAAAAGAATGAAGGATAAGTTTAAAAGCTTTAGTTTTATCCCTTCCCATTAAAAGAGTAACCCCTAAATATTTATCAGTATCCTTCATCTCAGTCATATTAAGGGCAGTAGCAAGAGTAATTTTGAATTCAGGAATTATGTTTTTGCTAAAGTAGACACTAGATTTGTAAAAATTAAGCATTTGACCAGAATACATACCAAATTTCTCAAGCACATCAAAAATACCTGTCACATTATGCATGTCTGCCTTAGTGAAAATGAGAATATTATCTTCAAATAAAAGGTGTGTAATACCTGGAGCATTTCTGGCAGCCTTTACTCCAGATATCACATGATTAGTAGCAGCATGCATGATCAGTCTAGAGAGATACTCCATACAAATAATAAAAAAAATAAGGGGATAAAGGATCCCCTTGTCTTATACCTCGAGTGGGACAAAATTCTTTTGTAGGAGAACCATTTAGAAGAATAGAAATCTTAGTTGTGCTAATACATTGTTCAATCAGATTGCAAAATTTAACAGGAAAGCCAATTTTTCTAAGCATACCTAACAAAAATGGCCATTCAAGTCTATCAAAAGCCTTAGAAAGGTCTAATTTTAAAGCCATAGATCCACTGTTACCTTTCTTGTGCTTCATAGTATGTATCATTTCATGTGCTATAATAATATTATCATGAATAATTTTACCAGGAACAAAAGCAGCCTAAGAGGGAGAAATGATATATTTAAGATGAGGTTTAATTCTATTTGCTATCAATTTAGAAATAGTTTTGTAGACTGTGTTGCACAAACCAGTGGGTCTAAAGTCAACAACATATTTAGGTGAATTAGCTTTAGGAATCAGAGAAAGGTATGTTTTATTAAATTCAGATGGCATGAATCCTGTAGAAAAGAAACTTTGCACAGCATGCACCACATCATTACCTACAATGTTCCAGTTGGATTGGTAAAATCCTGCTTGAAAGCCATCAGGGCCTGGAGAACTCCAAGAAGACATACTCTTAACAGTATCAAAGATTTCTTTATCAGTTGGAATTCTAATAAAACTATTTGCCATATCACTCTCATTGATAACAGTAGGGACGATATCAAAAATATGATTAGGAATTTGAACATTATAAGTGCAGCTAACTGAGCTAAAATGAGTAATAAGAGTTCTAGCAATATCCTCTCTATTATCCAAACAATTACCAGCAGTATCAAATAGACAGTCAATGTTTTTCCTAAACATTCTTCTATTAGCTAGAGTGTGAAAATATAAAATATCTTGAATTATTATCAGCTTCAAGAATAAATTTATCTCCAGATTTTTGCTTATAGAAGTCAGTTTTGATATTAAACCAAAACTCTAGATTCTTATTGATATCAATGAGTTTATCATGCTGAGAATGAGAATATTGGTCTTGCTGAACATCCAAAAGTTGTTTCTGCAAATTACTAATATTTCTATCTATATCACCAAACTCAATTTTATTCCAATGGGAGAGTTGTTTTCTAGTAGCATGATGTTTACCAGTTAACTTATGAGCTGGAGAGCCATTAATGTCAGAATTCCAAGAAGTTTCAAGTTGATGTTTAAACGTATTATGGTTAATCCACATGATATAAAATTTAAAAGGTCTCCAAAGTTTCATACTAACTTGATCTGTATGCAACATTATAGGACAATGATCTGAACCAACCTGAGCAAGATGATGTAATTTAGCCCTAGGAAAATTGTTACACCAAGAGTGGTTACCTAAAGCCATATCAATTCTAGACCTTTTATCTCCAGTTCTGTTAGAGCATAGCTCGGTTGAACCCACCAAGCGTTGGTATGTCAAGTTTGGTTGTCATATTTTAGTGAACCAAAACTCATTTAAAGAGTCGCTTGATTATTTACTAGAGTCAACTTCGTATAGGTTAGCTAGAAAGTTATTGGGATATGAGACATACAAGTATTACTCGAAGACTTGAAGAATGTGAAGAAGTAAAGAGCTACAAAGACGACATCATCCTTCCTCTTGAGGTCAGTAACATTTTAACTTGAACGGTTTCATTCCTAACGTATCTTTCAAGTCGTGCTATATTGAAAACATAACTGCGAAGCTGTGAATGATTATACTCTAGTTAGACGTAGTATTAAGGAATTATAATACGAAGTATAACGCCTATCTTTTGAACTTCGTATATAAAATATCGACATAATCATATGAATGCTATTGCGATTATGTATGGGTATGGGTGAAGATTTCGTCCTAGGAAACAATGTTTTACATTCGTTTAAAGGAAGTACATTCATAAACTTGTTTTGTGAACCGAAAGGGAAATCGCTAGGCTTATTGGTATTGTTATTCATTGCAAATCTTTGGATTACCAATATGTGTGTTTAGTATAACCGCACATAACGTTTTTATGTATCTTGGTAAAACTATTCACAATGCCTGACTTATGTATCGGTATGACTTTTATTAGTGAAACCAATCTTAAGTAATCACCTGAGATGGTATAATCGATATTTGTAATTGTTGTGACAATTCCTAGTCATTGGGTAACCGATCCTAGAACTTGGTGGGACTAATCACAAGATATGTAATCGATCATTGTAGTAGGTTAACAAATTTTAGTAATTGGTGTAACCGATCCTATAACTTTTGCAACCGATCACAAGTAAGTACCATAAATAGTGGTAACCGATCCTGGTACTTAGTTAGCCATTTTATGGAAACTAGTGTGACCGATCCTAGTAGCCACTTGGAAGTAGAACCGAAACTTGTTTTGGTAAAACCGTTAAACCCATGAATGGTGATTGAATGTTTTTGATCAATCACATAGTTCTTGGAAATCAGATGAACCAATTATAAACTTGTTTGGAAGTGTGGCAAATCGGTTCCAAGATTGTAAATATGAAAGAGGATTTACAAAGTAAAGATGTCGACATACTTTGAACACGTGTAGTAATTCTTATCTATTATTGTTACAAGATATTCCTTAATAACTAAAGGAGAATCGCGGATCGAAATAAATTGAGAATATTTTAATTAAGGTTTTTAGTTTTATATGGTTTTAATTTCCAGCAATTAAATGCATATCTTTAGAAAATAATAATTGGTAATGTGCATTTACTAATTAGAGATTTTCTACTGAGATTTCGGTCAATATTTGGACAGGGCATTTCCAGGAATTATGAAAACCGATTTGGGCGTTATTGCATATCTTTGAGAATATTCGGTTTTGGAAATTCCTTGGTGTCCAAACTTCCTTGGTCTATAAATATTGAAGTATGCATTTCGAGCAAACTAATCCTCAGAGCCATCAAAACTACCTTATTGTGTTGTTAGTGGTGGAGTCGTCTATTCGGAGAGGAAAGTACCCTAATTAGGCGAAATTTCTTACGACCGCTTGTTTTAAAGACTTTTTTGGGATTGGGAAGTTCTACGAGTACCGTTGGTGTGAAACTAGATAATTGCAGTTTATTATTAGTTTTCGATTGATTTGATTGACTAACGGTTGTTGAACTTTGATTGCACCTAGTTTGTTTATGCTTGAGAATCTTCTCTTCTGATATAAGCTTCACTCAAACTAGGTCGAAGTATCGACGGGGATCTTTAGACTGTTTGTAGATCTAAAGACGTCTTGTGATAATCCATTGTTAATAGACTCCGTTCCGTGTGTGATTGATCACAAGAGATTCAAGTTGATTGTGTGCAGGTGTTCATTGAAGATCTAAGAAGATTTGAAGACAAAGAAGATTTCTTATTTGAGTTCATAATCTTTGGTGTGCACAAAACTTGATCGGCTGGGGATCCAACTATAATCGGTTTATCTTTTGATAGATTGGATTGATTAGTTGTGTAGATCGGCATCAATACATTTCTTCGTGATTTATAGTATTGATTGCATAGTCTAAACAATTACTTTGGTAGTTGTTAAATAGATTGATCTAAGAACCCGACAAAGGAGTTTATTGGGATAAACGGAAGAGCCTTTTGTCAAACGCATATCACGTTGTTTGAAAAGAGTTGTTACCGAACAGATTTTTTGTTCCTTTACTGTTTGGAATACGAACCAAAGGAATTGTTCCAAGTGCGTGAGTTATTACAAGTTGGAGGCGCAGGGATACAGACGGAACTAGGTGAACTATAGGTTTAGTTGCTTGGTCTCAACTATACGAAGTTGGTTTAGATTTTGTATAGCGGCTTAATCCTGAGAGTATTTAATTCTAGACAAGGTCCCGGGGTTTTCCTGCATTTGCGGTTTCCTCGTTAACAAAATCTTGTTGTGTCTACTTTTCTATTTCCGCAATTATAATTGTTTTTATTATAATTAGAAGTAAAATACACAAACGTTAATTCCTAATTACTTGATATCAATCCTATTGTGTTTGGTTAAGTACGAACCTATTATCAAGTAATCATACTTCGTTGTTGTATTGTCTCGATCTCGTATCCATAGACGATCACACGAAGTGTGAACCGATTAGTTGTATTGTCTCGACTCAGTCCATAGACAATCACTTTCGGAGAAAGGACTTATAGGTGGAATTTTTTTAGATTGTGGTATATTTGGGTACCCTCGTCTTTTCAAGTTCCAACATTATTACTAGACCAGGTGTAATCTCTCCCCACATAACCAAGATCCATAAGACATCATTCATTTATGTTGTTTTGAACATATTTATCCTCTACAGACATACCAGAAGAAGATGCAATGTCATGCAAATGCACATTAAGATCACCTATTACAAGCCAAGGTATCATTAAAGTTTCCTTAAGCCTTTTCATGAGTTCCCATTGTTCTTTCTTCCTATCAAAGTATGTAGAACCATACATAAAAGTAATCCAGACATCAGGTTTAGATACATGCAGATTAGCCACTACATGAATCATGTTATTGGACGTCTCTTGAACTTCACATTTAATGACATCTTTCCACATTGACAGAAGCCCACCGGCAAGCCCTATTATATCTAGACAAACATGATTACAATAGTTGAGAGACTTAGCTAACTGAATCATTTTTCCTTGATCTATTTTCGTTTCCGAGAGAAACAAGAAATCAGGCGATTGTGCATGAATTAAGACAATTAATTGGTCTTTAGTAAACTTTTTTGCCAGATCTTGGACATTCCAAGCAAGTATCTTCATATTTGAAAGCAATTTATGACTATAATAAAAGCAATACCTAATAATTGAGAAACAATATAAATTATAATAACTTGTTTTTAAAAATTTTTAAGATGTACCTACATAGTAGCTCCATGACTTGTATTTGTGGTTTCAAAATCCCCAGAATCAGTTGTTTCCATCATTGAGTTGCTATGATTGTCCATATTAATAGTATCAGGAGCTACAATAACATTAGGAGGTTGAACATGAATGTTATGAGGGTTCATATAGGGTTCTCTATTGAGCACAGAATTCCCCATTCTTTTAGCTTGTCTTTCACTATCACCTTCCCCACTATTCAATTCATCAGAAACCATTTCTTCCATTCCAGCATCAGTCATTTCTTGTTCTTCATTATTTTGTTTTGTCGATTCTTTTTCTTTTAGATGAGCTTCATATTCAGCTCCTGAAAAGATATCTAGATACAGCAAATATGACGATTCTAGACATTTACTGTCATCATGATCAATAACAAAGCATTTATCACAAATCTTCTTAGGTTGTAACTCCCAGTGATATCGAATCCATACTTTTTCTCCAGATATTGTGTTCCACCAGCCTCTTCGATGAAGTGGCTCCGTCAAACTTATCTCCAATCTAGCTTTGACAGTATTACCATACCTTGGTCTGCAGTTTGGGGGATTAGTTGATATTTTTTTCCCCATAAAACCTATGGCTTCATCAACTACCGCACTATTAAGATGTTCCAACTTCAGATATTTGAATTGTAACGAGAATACTTGATGAGTGAAAACATCGTCTTTCAGAGAAACACCATTGTTATATTTTTGCACAGCAAATAGAGCTTCTCCAATTAACCATGGTCCATTTTGTATGACTTCATCCCTTTCCTCCTCTGAGTTAAGTCTCACCAGCATTAGATTAGGACCCATGACCCTAATATGCTTGTTTCTATATCTCCTCCATAGAGAGTTGATTTCTTCCCTGATGATTCTCATGTCTATCTTATGCTTCCACATAAGTTTTCCCAATATCCCAAACATCCATTCATCTGCAATTTGCATTAACTGGGTCTGTTGCAAACCAACAGTTCTCCTTCTCTCTGGTAGATCAATAGTTGCTCTTCTTAACTGCCTTGATAACTGATTAATGCGATTGTCAGTAGGTAAAGCCATTTTAGGGTTAGCTCTTTTCCAATCAATTGGTAGATAATTCTGATAATAGTATTTAGTTATACCAGAATAATTCTTCTTTGAGTATTTAAAGGAATTGGTTTCTCTAGGGTTGAGACTATTCCTTCTTTTTCTGGTAGAGATATACCGGAAATCCAGTAACTGACTATCAATATATAAAGATATAATATGAGCTGGATAGTATTTTCAAAAAGAGGAAAGATAACAACTGTTCCTAATTTCTCGGCTAGTCAATTGCAACTTCGAAGGGGGAAAGTTTTGAATTTGAATTCCATGAGAAAGATGAAGATTATCACGCTTGATCTGATTTTTAAAGGATAAATCCTGAGATACCGACCGATTCTGATCTAAGCACATACCTAGATTGATACTACTAATATGAACCATCACAGACTTGATGGGTAGCACCACTGCTTGTAACAACTTGTTTCTCAGCACCACTGCTTTTGATTCAAGGGAATTCCACATGTTGAAAACAAAACCACCACTGGATCCACAAATTAGTCAGGAGATCTGCAGAGTACAAAAATTATTTTCCCATTAGCTAATACAGTAAAGATTGATTACAATCTGCATAAAAACAAATAGTTAAAAAAGACCTAAAATAATTTTAAAGATAAACAACCATTATATGAGTTCCACAACCATTAATGGAAACTAAAAACTCATTCGAAGAAAAAATAATAGAAAAAGTGAATAAATATGAAGAGAATCAATAAACCATGATGCACAGAAAGATCAACAGAGAAAATTAGTTCTTGATTTTGAAAACGATTTTCCTAATGAGTCAACTCCTAATGATTAACATATGTTTATAAAACTGTCATAACCTCTACAATTGCATTCTCTGCTTACCATGGGATATCAATATTATTTCTGTTGATTGTATCCGCTAGCAATTTGCAATCTGTTGCCACGGAGACGCTTAATAAATATGTTTTCAGTTAATAACCAATTATTTTCCTTTAATAAAGTTTTTGCTTCTACATGTACCGCCAAAGATGCCCAATCCGAACCAGATGAAATATGCACAAACGATTCTCGGTCTACCGAATAAATAATGAAAGCATATCCCATGGATAAATATTCTTTCTTGAAGGACGTGTAAATAGGTATTATCCAATCAAGGATTAATGAAAACCATGAAGGTTTAACTCTTTTTTCCATCTGAGTACGAGGAACCGGCTGCATAACCTTAGCAGGGATGGACTTCAGATATTTCTTAATTTTATCTATCAGGATGGTCAGTTTTGGAGTAAGTTTTCCGGAAAATTACTGAACATCTGTGTTTCCAAGTGAACCAGAGGATGGTTGTAATGTTTTCAGAATATTATGAGTACTCAGAGTCGAAGATCCAGTTTTTTACCCTTGTACTCCGCGCAAATTTGGGAATTAACCGAGTTCATAAAACAACCAAATTAAATAACTCTTACAAAAGACAACACCTGAAAAGATGTTGTTCGGTTTCCTAAGCTCGGGAATTGCACAAGGGACATTCTGGAGAGATAACTGGCACATGAGTTACTAACCTGCTAGAAGTAGGGAAAGCTTATTGGAGTATCGCTCGGTCGAACACACGAGTTTTGTTATCTCAAGCTTGTTGTCAATGTTAGATGTACAAAACTATATATTGATTTCTAAAGTCGAGTCTCGGACTAGGATTGGAGCATGGTAGTTGAGTATCAGATATCACTGAATAACTTTCAAAAATTGAAGACTGAAGAAAAAACGAAGACATTTGCGACAACGTCATCAACAAAGAGGTATGTGAAGACGTACCTGTCTAATTATTTACTCATTGTATCTACCCATTCTTTCTTATGAGACGTTGTCATATGATTTTTGTATATTTAATATTGCAAATAAGAAATTTTGAGTTCAAGCTTGTCTTGGTTAAGCTCTCGAGATATGATTCCAGCAATGTATCTTCATAAATCCTTGACAATCTAAGTTAGTGCGATTTATTATTCACAAAATATTTTTGTTTGCCCAAGCAAAAAATGAAAACTGTCTATGGCAATTGGGAATGTTTCAAATTTAAGAATGGGAGAATTTCAGAACTGCTTGGATCAAGGTACGCAGAGGCTACCTAATAGAATTCTTAATTTGTTTGTTGTTGTAGTAAATAGGTTGTCGTTCACTCGGACGTTGTTGAGATTAAATTAAAAGGTTTAACGAAAATAATAAACAAAAGCGAGAGTCACTGGGTCTAGGATTCCACCACACTCATATTAATAGGCTCAATTATTTATTCTCAACAATTATCGCTCAATAAACAAAATAACACCGACTCTTATTTTTGCCAAGGTAGATTCTCAAAAGATTGATTGTAAATCCTAAGCATGATGTATCAAAACATTTAAGCTAAGCATACCTCATCAAATTAAATGACAACCAATTAATTCAAATCATAAAACAATTTAAAATAAATGCAAAAGTCATAAAAAGAATAAAATAAATTCACCCACGTATGAAGTTCGGCTTTCTCCGTCGACCCAGTGTAGGGGTCTAGCTTCTCATGATAAAAACACACTCAAAAATATAATTCAAAGCTCAAATGGTGTTTTTATTAGAGAAAAATAATTATACAACGAGTTTGCAACGCTTTCTGGGTGTTACAGAGTCCACCGTTACAATGAATTCAAATGTTGTTGCTGTTACAGAAAACTACAAATGGAAACTATCGTTGACAAACTGTCGCTAAGATGTGAACATGCGACCGTTCATAAACGACAGAGCAGAAGTGTTGTCTGTTCTTCTTCTTCTTCTTCTCCTCTGCAGCAGCAGAGAAGTTGCTCTGCAACTCTCGATTCTTCTCTGTAGCTTCCCCCAATCACTCGATATCCCCTGTATGCTTCCTCAACTACCTTTTTATACTTGATAGCATCCAAATATTCTCGGTTTAATGCAAAAATATCCTTTCTTCAATACATTATTCTCCACTGCCATTACACGGGTTTTATTTCCTATTTATCTTTTTCTCGTGCCTGCAGCAGTCCACACACTCCAAACTCAATGCTACACGTCTCTTGGTCACGCCCAACTCGCTAAATACACATGAAAACTTTCCAAAACCAACCCAACAGAATTCCACGTATTTCTCTAACCTCTGGTTCATGGTATGTCCACGCAGCTACCTCTTCAATCGATTCCAGGGAACATACATTCCCTGTTTTGATGAAACAGGTCCATTACAATTCAAATCAGTGATAAAGTTGCACAAAATCTTCCTAAAATCACCACAGAATCTTCAACCAACTCCGAGTATATTTCCTCCCCTGTTTTGGGAAATCTTCCCATATCTTCCTTTCTTTTCGAGTTTAAGTCCACCAAATGTCCTGTTTGGTCGTATCAGACTATTACCAAACCAAATCCACGAAAAGATTGCATAAAATCATGTCCAAAATCCTCACTGCAGTTCTCGGTTCTTCACAAGCATTTTTCCCGCTAAAAATGGTTCTTGCTGTTTCTTGAATTCCCGATTATCTAGCCAATTTTGATCGAAACGATGACCCATACCAGACCTGTTTAGGTACCAGGAACAAACCCATTTGATTTCAGCCATTGAATCTCGTTCGAACACCTCCAAAAGCTAAACCTTAATTCTGTTCCAATGAAAACCAGTTTTCCCGCCAAAATTTGAATTTGAATTTGGGAAGATGATGTCCCCATAACCAGAGTGGGGTGCGAATAGCCACAGGTTCCAAATAAAAAAGAAGGTATCCCTTAGCAAGTGGACACCCCTTAGTAATTGAGGTGCCCCTTAACCAACATTGAGAGTCTGAATAACATGTGTCCTCAGGGGTACAAAACCACTTTTCGAGCAACTTTCTCCATAAGAGATTATTTCACAAAAACACCTACAAACAAGTTTATTAGAGAAATAATGAGTCCTAGCTGATGTATTTATGGGTTAAAATGCGTCGCACTTTCGTGCTTATCAAATTCCCCCACACTTACATTTTGCTAGTCCTCGAGCAAAACAGAAAATTGACCCGCTACACAGCTGGTCATATAATAAGAGAGATTTAGACCCGCTACACAGCTGGTCATGACAAATGCCATACATAAGACGCGAAACAATTTTTTTTTTTTTTTTTTAGAGACCCGCTACACAGCTGGTCATAACATGCAAGGAAAAACAAAAGACCCGCTACACAGCTGGTCATAACCCTAAAAATCATAACATTTTTTTTTAAACCCGCTACACAGATGGTCATAATATATATTTTTTTATTTTTTTAGACCCGCTACACGGCTGGTCACAATATGCCTGAAAAAGAAAAATAAAAAGTTAATAACCACTCCCCCACACTTAAACATTACATTGTCCTTAATGTAATTGAGTCATCCAACGTAAAAATTAAGATAGGAAATTCAAAAATACAATAAACAAAAATAAATAAATAAATAATTATACCTACTGGAATGTACAAAAATGGATCCCCATAAATTAATAACCTGAAAACTTGGGGATCAACCCAAAATACAATATTTACAAACGACAACTTCACACTTATGTCATGAAAACGCGAGGACGCTGAAACTATCAAAACCAAGATTTACCCCTAAACCAAGTTTTTACTGCACAAGGAAGTGCGTAAAGAACAAAATATGGGGATTCTATTGAGACTGAGGAATTATCAATCGGCTCATGCACTGTATCAGGAATAGGCAAGTCCTCTGGGTATTTAGATGCAAAGTAATCCAACAACACTTTAGAAGCACACAATTCTATCCCTAAATTAGAAGTTTAGGGGTCTAGAAACAACCTCTAAGTCGGGTGAATGATCTTGTGAGGTAGATTCATCTACGGAATTAGGCGAATCATCCACACAATCATCCACAGGGTCATCTATATGTTCTGTTTGGAACAGAGAGTCACTACCAGATTCATCATCATCAACAAATAATCTTTGACATTCAAGAACTCTCAATCTTTGTTCCAAACTAGGCGGTGTGTGCTTATAATACTTCTCATATATCTCTAGAAGAGATTCTTCACTTACCACATGTGGATCAAAAACTCCATACCGTTGCCTACGCTTATATTCAGCAAGCGTCATCTCAGATGAGGTTTCCTGATAATTTGACTTCCTTCGCTTATATTCCGCCAGCGTCATCGTAGGTGACGTCTCCTCAGAAAAAGCCATCGTCCTCAAAAAGTCCCTGAAAAGAAATACAAAAAGAAACGCATAAAAAGGAAAAAAAAATTCTAAAATAAAATGAAAATACTGTACAAAATAAAAATAAACCTAAAAAATAATCTAAAAACAAGTCCGCGTCAGCGGCGCCAAAATTAATAGAATTCTTCATTTGTTTGTTGTTGTAGTAAATAGGTTGTCGTTCACTCGGACGTTGTTGAGATTAAATTAAAAGGTTTAACGAAAATAATAAACAAAAGCGAGAGTCACTGGGTCTAGGATTCCACCACACTCATATTAATAGGCTCAATTATTTATTCTCAACAATTATCGCTCAATAAACAAAATAACACCGACTCTTATTTTTGCCAAGGTAGATTCTCAAAAGATTGATTGTAAATTCTAAGCATGATGTATCAAAGCATTTAAGCTAAGCATACCTCATCAAATTAAATGACAACCAATTAATTCAAATCATAAAACAATTTAAAATAAATGCAAAAGTCATAAAAAGAATAAAATAAATTCACCCACGTATGAAGTTCGTCTTTCTCCGTCGACCCAGTGTAGGGGTCTAGCTTCTCATGATAAAAACACACTCAAAAATATAATTCAAAGCTCAAATGGTGTTTTTATTAGAGAAAAATAATTATACAACGAGTTTGCAACGCTTTCTGGGTGTTACAGAGTCCACCGTTACAATGAATTCAAATGTTGTTCTTTATTCTGTAAAACTACAAATGGAAATGTCGTTAGACAAACTGTCGCTAAGATGTGAACATGCGACCGTTCATAAACGACAGAGCAGAAGTGTTGTCTGTTCTTCTTCTTCTTCTTCTCTGCAGCAGCAGAGAAGTTGCTCTGCAACTCTCGATTCTTCTCTGTAGCTTCCCCAATCACTCGATATCCCCTGTATGCTTCCTCAACTACCTTTTTATACTTGATAGCATCCAAATATTCTCGGTTTAATGCAAAAATATCCTTTCTTCAATACATTATTCTCCACTGCCATTACACGGGTTTTATTTCCCTATTTATCTTCTTCTCGTGCCTGCAGCAGTCCACACACTCCAAACTCAATGCTACACGTCTCTTGGATATGGAGTTTCTGTGAGTGGCGGTTTTCACAGGGTTTTCTT